>CM076686.1:137321178-137817269 GCA_038501925.1 Xenopus petersii | reverse complement strand
TTCTGTCTCTCTCTCTCTCACACTCTGTCTCTCTCTCTCTCTCACACTCTGTCTCTCTCTCTCTCACACTCTGTCTCTCTCTCTCTCACACTCTGTCTCTCTCTCTCTCACACTCTGTCTCTCTCTCTCTCACACTCTGTCTCTCTCTCCTCACACTCTGTCTCTCTCTCTCTCACACTCTGTCTCTCTCACACTCACACTCTGTCTCTCTCTCTCTCACTCACACTCTGTCTCTCTCTCTCACACTCTGTCTCTCTCTCTCACTCTGTCTCTCTCTCTCACACTCTGTCTCTCTCTCTCACACTCTGTCTCTCTCTCTCACACTCTGTCTCTCTCTCTCACACTCTGTCTCTCTCTCTCACACTCTGTCTCTCTCTCTCACACTCTGTCTCTCTCTCTCACACTCTGTCTCTCTCTCTCACACTCTGTCTCTCTCTCTCACACTCTGTCTCTCTCTCTCACACTCTGTCTCTCTCTCTCACACTCTGTCTCTCTCTCTCACACTCTGTCTCTCTCTCTCACACTCTGTCTCTCTCTCTCACACTCTGTCTCTCTCTCACACTCTGTCTCTCTCTCTCACACTCTGTCTCTCTCTCACACTCTGTCTCTCTCTCACACTCTGTCTCTCTCTCACACTCTGTCTCTCTCTCACACTCTGTCTCTCTCTCACACTCTGTCTCTCTCTCACACTCTGTCTCTCTCACACTCTGTCTCTCTCTCACACTCTGTCTCTCTCTCACACTCTGTCTCTCTGTCACACTCTGTCTCTCTGTCACACTCTGTCTCTCTGTCACACTCTGTCTCTCTCTCTCTCACACTCTGTCTCTCTCTCTCTCACACTCTGTCTCTCTCTCTCACACTCTGTCTCTCTCTCTCACACTCTGTCTCTCTCTCACACTCTGTCTCTCTCTCACACACTGTCTCTCTCTCTCACACTCTGTCTCTCTCTCTCACACTCTGTCTCTCTCTCTCACACTCTGTCTCTCTCTCTCACACTCTGTCTCTCTCTCTCACACTCTGTCTCTCTCTCTCACACTCTGTCTCTCTCTCTCACACTCTGTCTCTCTCTCTCACACTCTGTCTCTCTCTCTCACACTCTGTCTCTCTCTCTCACACTCTGTCTCTCTCTCTCACACTCTGTCTCTCTCTCTCACACTGTCTCTCTCTCTCTCTCACACTCTGTCTCTCTCTCTCTCACACTCTGTCTCTCTCTCTCTCACACTCTGTCTCTCTCTCTCTCACACTCTGTCTCTCTCTCTCTCACACTCTGTCTCTCTCTCTCTCACACTCTGTCTCTCTCTCTCTCACACTCTGTCTCTCTCTCTCACACACTGTCTCTCTCTCTCACACACTCTGTCTCTCTCTCTCTCACACTCTGTCTCTCTCTCACACACACTCTGTCTCTCTCTCACACACTCTGTCTCTCTCTCTCTCACACTCTGTCTCTCTCTCTCTCACACTCTGTCTCTCTCTCTCTCTCACACTCTGTCTCTCTCTCTCTCACACTCTGTCTCTCTCTCTCTCACACTCTGTCTCTCTCTCTCACACTCTGTCTCTCTCTCTCTCACACTCTGTCTCTCTCTCTCACACTCTGTCTCTCTCTCTCTCTCACACTCTGTCTCTCTCTCTCTCACACTCTGTCTCTCTCACACTCACACTCTGTCTCTCTCTCTCTCACACTCTGTCTCACACTCTGTCTCTCTCTCTCACACTCTGTCTCTCTCTCTCACACTCTGTCTCTCTCTCTCACACTCTGTCTCTCTCTCTCACACTCTGTCTCTCTCTCACACTCTGTCTCTCTCTCTCACACTCTGTCTCTCTCTCTCACACTCTGTCTCTCTCTCACACTCTGTCTCTCTCTCTCACACTCTGTCTCTCTCTCTCACACTCTGTCTCTCTCTCTCACACTCTGTCTCTCTCTCTCACACTCTGTCTCTCTCTCTCTCACACTCTGTCTCTCTCTCTCTCACACTCTGTCTCTCTCTCTCTCACACTCTGTCTCTCTCACACTCACACTCTGTCTCTCTCTCTCTCACACTCTGTCTCACACTCTGTCTCTCTCTCTCACACTCTGTCTCTCTCTCTCACACTCTGTCTCTCTCTCTCACACTCTGTCTCTCTCTCTCACACTCTGTCTCTCTCTCTCACACTCTGTCTCTCTCTCTCACACTCTGTCTCTCTCTCTCACACTCTGTCTCTCTCTCTCACACTCTGTCTCTCTCTCTCACACTCTGTCTCTCTCTCTCACACTCTGTCTCTCTCTCTCACACTCTGTCTCTCTCTCTCACACTCTGTCTCTCTCTCTCACACTCTGTCTCTCTCTCTCACACTCTGTCTCTCTCTCTCACACTCTGTCTCTCTCTCTCACACTCTGTCTCTCTCTCTCACACTCTGTCTCTCTCTCTCACACTCTGTCTCTCTCTCTCACACTCTGTCTCTCTCTCTCACACTCTGTCTCTCTCTCTCACACTCTGTCTCTCTCTCTCACACTCTGTCTCTCTCTCTCACACTCTGTCTCTCTCTCTCACACTCTGTCTCTCTCTCTCACACTCTGTCTCTCTCTCTCACACTCTGTCTCTCTCTCTCACACTCTGTCTCTCTCTCTCACACTCTGTCTCTCTCTCTCACACTCTGTCTCTCTCTCTCACACTCTGTCTCTCTCTCTCACACTCTGTCTCTCTCTCTCACACTCTGTCTCTCTCTCACACTCTGTCTCTCTCTCACACTCTGTCTCTCTCTCACACTCTGTCTCTCTCTCACACTCTGTCTCTCTCTCACACTCTGTCTCTCTCTCACACTCTGTCTCTCTGTCACACTCTGTCTCTCTGTCACACTCTGTCTCTCTGTCACACTCTGTCTCTCTCTCTCTCACACTCTGTCTCTCTCACACTCTGTCTGTCTCTCTCACACTCTGTCTGTCTCTCTCACACTCTGTCTGTCTGTCTCACACTCTGTCTGTCTGTCTCTCACACTCTGTCTGTCTCTCACACTCTGTCTGTCTCTCTCACACTCTGTCTCTCTCTCTCTCACACTCTGTCTCTCTCTCTCTCACACTCTGTCTCTCTCTCTCACACTCTGTCTCTCTCTCACACTCTGTCTCTCTCTCTCTCACACTGTCTCTCTCTCACACACACTCTGTCTCTCTCTCACACACACTGTCTCTCTCTCTCTCACACTGTCTCTCTCTCTCACACTCTGTCTCTCTCTCTCACACTCTGTCTCTCTCTCTCACACTCTGTCTCTCTCTCTCACACTCTGTCTCTCTCTCTCACACTGTCTCTCTCTCTCACACTCTGTCTCTCTCTCTCACACTCTGTCTCTCTCTCTCACACTGTCTCTCTCTCTCACACTCTGTCTCTCTCTCTCACACTCTGTCTCTCTCACACTGTCTCTCTCTCTCTCACACTCTGTCTCTCTCTCTCTCACACTCTGTCTCTCTCTCTCTCACACTCTGTCTCTCTCTCTCACACTCTGTCTCTCTCTCTCACACTCTGTCTCTCTCTCTCTCACACTCTGTCTCTCTCTCTCTCACACTCTGTCTCTCTCACACTCTGTCTCTCTCTCACACACTCTGTCTCTCTCTCTCACACTCTGTCTCTCTCTCTCTCACACTCTGTCTCTCTCTCTCTCACACTCTGTCTCTCTCTCTCTCACACTCTGTCTCTCTCTCTCTCACACTCTGTCTCTCTCTCTCTCTCTCTCACACTCTGTCTGTCTCTCTCTCTCACACTCTGTCTCTCTCTCTCTCACACTCTGTCTCTCTCTCTCACTCTGTCTGTCTCTCTCACACTCTGTCTGTCTCTCTCACACTGTCTCTCTCACACTCTGTCTGTCTCTCTCACACTCTGTCTGTCTCTCTCACACTCTGTCTGTCTCTCTCACACTCTGTCTGTCTCTCTCACACTCTGTCTGTCTCTCTCACACTCTGTCTGTCTCTCTCACACTCTGTCTGTCTCTCTCACACTCTGTCTGTCTCTCTCACACTCTGTCTGTCTCTCTCACACTCTGTCTGTCTCTCTCACACTCTGTCTGTCTCTCTCACACTCTGTCTGTCTCTCTCACACTCTGTCTGTCTCTCTCACACTCTGTCTCTCTCTCTCTCACACTCTGTCTCTCTCTCTCTCACACTCTGTCTCTCTCTCTCTCACACTCTGTCTCTCTCTCTCACACACTCTGTCTCTCTCTCTCTCACACTCTGTCTCTCTCTCTCACACACTCTGTCTGTCTCTCTCTCTCACACTCTGTCTCTCTCTCTCTCACACTCTGTCTCTCACACACTGTCTCTCTCTCTCTCACACTCTGTCTCTCTCTCTCTCACACTCTGTCTCTCTCTCTCTCACACTCTGTCTCTCTCTCTCTCTCACACTCTGTCTCTCTCTCTCTCACACTCTGTCTCTCTCTCTCTCTCTCTCACTGTCTCTCTCTCTCTCACACTCTGTCTCTCTCTCACACTCTCTCTCTCACACTCTGTCTCTCTCTCACACTCTGTCTGTCTCTCTCTCACACTCTGTCTGTCTCTCTCTCTCACACTCTGTCTCTCTCTCTCACACTCTGTCTCTCTCTCTCACACTCTGTCTCTCTCTCTCTCACACTCTGTCTCTCTCTCTCTCACACTCTGTCTCTCTCTCTCTCACACTCTGTCTCTCTCTCTCTCACACTCTGTCTCTCTCTCTCTCTCTCACACTCTGTCTCTCTCTCTCACACTCTGTCTCTCTCTCACACTCTGTCTCTCTCTCTCTCACACTCTGTCTCTCTCTCTCTCACACTCTGTCTCTCTCTCACACTCTGTCTCTCTCTCTCTCACACTCTGTCTCTCGCAGAGAAGCTCAATGTTATCAGGAGACACAGAACCAGCACTTGCTGATTTATTAAACACTGATATTGGGGCACTTGCTCTTAGCCCTGTTTGAGGATAAACTGCAGGGGGTACAAGAGACGTCTCAGACTAGAGTCACACAGGCTGATGGTTATACACAGGGCACTGTGAAGCTGTAGAACACAATTCTATAGGCCCCACAAGGTCATACAATTTCTTCCTGTATTGGGCAGGGAAAAGCTTCTCTCAGTCACGTCCATAGCAACTGTCAGTAAGAAAGAGACAGCACACAATATGGTCACACCACAACTCACTTACTATAAGAATGGAGGGGCAGCAGTGGGGGAAATAAGTAGAGAGAGACCAGGGGGAAAACAGGAAGAAAAAGGTAAAATGTAAGGAATATACAGAAGCAACGTCCTGCAATAAACAATGGAAAAAAGCAGTGTTACTGGGTGTGAATCCAATATTCTCTGTATATAACTACTGAGCTGATACTGTATAGATTATATAGATAACGTACCCCCTACTGTAAATGATAAGGATATTAGAAGTCACTGAGGGGTTGTTCTGTGACCATATCAAGGCACAAGGCTGCAGGCTGAGTTATACAGGGAACTTTGAGTACCACTCATGTATTATAAGGGATAATGTACCCCCACTGTAGATGATAAGGATATTAGAAGTCACTGAGGAGTTATGTGACCATATAAAGGCACAAGGCTGCAGGCTGAGTTATACAACGAGCTCCGAGTATCACTAATGTATTATAAGGGATAAAGTACCCCCTACTGTAAATGATAAGGATATTAGAAGTCACTGATGGGGGTATGTGGCCATATCAGTATATTAGACTTTGATGAAGGGTTCAATGACCATATAAAGGCACAAGGCTGCAGGCTGAGTTATACAGGGAACTCTGAGTATCACTCGTATATCATAAGGTATAATGTACCCCCTACTGTTAATGATAAAGATATTACAAGTCACTAAGGGGGGTTATGTGACCATATAAAGGCACAAGGCTGCAGGCTGAGTTATACAGGGAACTCTGAGTATCACTCATGTATTATAAGGAATAATGTACCCCCTACTGTAAATGATAAGGATATTAGAAGTCACTGGGGTTGTCTGTGTTCATATAAAGACACAAGGCTGCAGGCAGAGTTATACAGGGAACTCTGAGTATCACTTGTGTATTATAAGGGATAATGTACCCCCTACTATAAATGATAAGGATATTAGAAGCCACAGAGGGTTTCTGTGACCATATAAAGGCACAAAGCTGCAGGCTGAGTTATACAGGGAACTCGGAATATCAGTAGTGTATTAAAAGGGATATGAACCCCCCACTGTAAATGATAAGGATATTAGAAGTCAGTGAGGGGTTATGTGACCATATAAAGACACAAGGCTGCAGGCTGAGTAATACAGGGAACGCTAAGTATCACTTGTATATTATAAGGGATAATGTACCCCCTACTGTAAATGATAAGGATATTAGAAGTCACTAAGAGGGAGTCTGTGACCATATAACGGCACAAGGCTGCAGGCTGAGTTCTACAGGGAACTCTGAATATCACTCATGTATTATGAGGGATAATGTACCCCCTACTGGAAATGATAAGGATATTAGAAGTCACTGAGGGGGTCTGTGACCTTATAAAGGCAAACGGTTGCAGGCTGAGTTCTACAGGGAACCCTTAGCATCACTCATATAGTATAAGGGATAATGTACCGCCTACTGTAAATGATAAGGATATTAACAGTCAATAAGGATGTTATGTGACCATATAAAGACACAAGGCTGCAGGCTGAGTTATACAGGGAACGCTAAGTATCACTCATGTATTATAAGGGATAATGAAACCCCTACTATTAGAAGTCACTGAGGGTGGGTTATGTGACCATATAAAGGCACAAGGCTGCAGGCTGAGTTATACAGGGAACTCGGAGTATCAGTAGTGTATTAAAAGGGATATGAACCCCCCACTGTAAATGATAAGGATATTAGAAGTCAGTGAGGGGTTATGTGACCATATAAAGACACAAGGCTGCAGGCTGAGTAATACAGGGAACGCTAAGTATCACTTGTGTATTATTACAAGGGATAATGTACCCCTACTGTAAATGATAAGGATATTAGGAGTCAACGAAGGGTTCTCTGACCACATAAAGGCACAAGGCTGAGTTATACAGGGAACTCCAAGTATCACTAATGTATTATAAGGGATAAAATACCCACTACTGTAAATAAGGATATTAAAATTCACTGAGCGGGTTATGTGGCCATATCAGGATATTAGACTTTGATGAAGGGTTCAATGACCATATAAAGGCACAAGGCTGCAGCCTGAGTAATACAGGGAGCTCTGAGTATCACTCATGTATTATAAGGGATAATGTACCCCCTACTGTAAATGATAAGGATATTAGAAGTCACTGAGGGGGTTATGTGACCATATAAAAGCACAAGGCTGCAGGCTGAGTTATACAGGGAACTCTGAGCATCACTTGTATATTATAAGGGATAATGTACCCCCTACTGTAAATGATAAGGATATTAGAAGTCACTGAGGGGTTCTGTAACCATATAAAGGCAGAAGGCTGCAGGCTGAGTTATACAGGGTGCTCTGAGTATCACTTCTGTATTATAAGGGATAATGTACCCCCACTGTAAATAATAAGGATATTAGAAGTCACTAAGGGGGGTTATGTGACCATATAAAGGCACAAGGCTGCAGGTTGAGTTATACAGGGAAATCTCAGTATCACTCATGTATTACAAGGAATAATGTACCCCCCACTGTAAATGAAAAGGATATGAGAAATCACAAAGGGGGGCTATTTGACCATATAAAGGCACAAGGCTGCAGGTTGAGTTATACAGGGAAATCTCAGTATCACTCATGTATTACAAGGAATAATGTACCCCCCACTGTAAATGATAAGGATATGTGAAATCACAAAGGGGGGCTATTTGACCATATAAAGGCACAAGGCTGCAGGCTGAATTATACAGGGAACTCTGAGTATCACTCATGTATTATAAGGGATAATGTACCCCCTACTGTAAATGATAAGGATATTAGACGTCACTGATGGGGTTCTCTGTCTATATAAAGGCTTAAGGCTGCAGGCTGAGTTATACAGGAAACTCAGAGTATCACTCATGTATCATAAGGTATAATGTACCCCCTACTGTTAATGATAGGGATATTAGAAGTCACTGAAGGGTTATGTGACCATATAAAGGCACAAGTCTGCAGGCTGAGTTATACAGGGAACTCTAAGCATCACTTGTATATTATAAGGGATAATGTACCCCCTAATATAAATGATAAGGATATTAGGAGTCACTAAGGGGGGTTATGTGACCATATAAAGGCACAAGGCTGCAGGCTGAGTTATACAGGGAACTCTAAGCATCACTTGTGTATTATAAGGGATAATGTACCCCTACTGTAAATGATAAGGATGTTAGAAGTCACTGAGGGGTTATGTGTCCATATGAAGTCACAAGGCTGCAGGCCGAGTTATACAGGGAACTCCGAGTATCACTTTATTATAAGGGATAATGTACCCCCTTCTAAAAATGATAAGGATAATAGAAGTCGCTGGGGGGTTCTATGACCACATGAAGGCACAAGGCTGCAGGCTGAGTTATAGAGGAACTCGGAGTATCACTCATGTATTACAAGGGATAATGTACCCCCTAATGTAAATAATAAGGATATTAGAAGCCGCAGAGCGGTTCTGTGACCATATAAAGGCACAAGGCTGCAGGTAGAGTTATACAGGGAATTCTGAGTATCATATAAGGCATAATGTACCCCTACTGTAAATGATAAGGATATTTGAAGTCACTGAGGGGTTGTTATGTGACCATATAAAGGCACAAGGCTGCAGGCTGAGTTATACAGGGAACTCTTAGTATCACTTGTGTATTATAAGGGATAATGTACCCCCTACTGTAAATGATCAGGATATTAGAAGTCAACGAACGGTTCTCTGACCACATAAAGGCACAAGGCTGAGTTATACAAGGAACTCCGTGTATCACTAATGTATTATAAGGGATAAAGTACCCCCCCTACTGTAAATGATAAGGATATTAAAAGTCACTGAGCGGGTTATGTGGCCTTATCAGGATATTAGACTTTGATGAAGGGTTCAATGACCATATAAAGGCACAAGGCTGCAGGCTGAGTAATACAGGGAACACTAAGTATCACTTGTGTATTATAAGGGATATTGTACCCCCTACTGTAAATGATAAGGATATTAGAAGTCACTAAGAGGGGGTCTGTATCCATATAAAGGAACAAGGTTGCAGGCTGAGTTATACAGGGAACTCTTAGTATCACTTGTGTATTATAAGGGATAATGTACCCCCTACTGTAAATGATAAGGATATTAGAAGTCACTGAGGGGTTCTCTGTCCATATAAAGGCACAAGGCTGCAGGCTGAGTTATACAGGGAACTCAGAGTATCACTCGTGTATCTTAAGGTATAATGTACCCCCTACTGTTAATGATAAGGATATTAGAAGTCACTGAAGGGTTCTGTGACCATATAAAGGCACAAGGCTGCAGGCTGAGTTATACAGGGAACTCAGAGTATCACTCGTGTATCTTAAGGTATAATGTACCCCCTACTGTAAATGATAAGGATATTAGAAGTCACTAAGAGGGGGTCTGTATCCATATAAAGGCACAAGGCTGCAGGCTGAGTTCTACAGGGAACTCTGAGTATCACTTGTGTATTATAAGGGATAATTTACCACCTACTGGAAATGATAAGGACATTAGAAGTCACTTAGAGGGGGTCTGTGACCTTATAAAGGCACAAGGTTGCAGGCTGAGTTATACAGGAAACTCATCATCACTCGTGTATTACAAGGGATAATGTACCTCCTAATGTAAATGATAAGGATATTAGAAGCCACAGAGCGGTTCTCTGACCATATAAAGGCACAAGGCTGCAGGCAGAGTTATACAGGGAACTCTGAGTATCACTCGTGTATCATAAGGTATAATGTACCCCCTATTGTTAATGATAAGGATATTAGAAGTCACTGAAGGGTTATGTGACCATATAAAGCTACAAGTCTGCAGGCTGAGTTATACAGGGAACTCTGAGCATCACTTGTATATTATAAGGGATAATGTACCCCCTACTGTAAATGATAAGGATATTAGAAGTCACTAAGGGGGGTTATGTGGCCATATAAAGGCACAAGGCTGCAGGCTGAGTTATACAGGGAACTCTGAGTATCACTCATGTATTATAAGGGTTAATGTACCCCCTACTATAAATGATAAGGATATTAGAAGTCACTGAGGGGTTCTGTAACCATATAAAGGCACAAGGCTGCAGGCTGAGTTATACAGGGAGCTCTGAGTATCACTTCTGTAATATAAGGGATAATGTACCCCCACTGTAAATGATAAGGATATTAGAAGTCACTAAGGGGGTTATGTGACCATATAAAGGCACAAGGCTGCAGGTTGAGTTATACAAGGAAATCTCAGTATCACTCATGTATTACAAGGAATAATGTACCCCCCACTGTAAATGATAAGGATATGAGAAATCACAAAGGGGGGCTATTTGACCATATAAAGGCACAAGGCTGCAGGCTGAATTATACAGGGAACTCGGAGTATCACTCATGTATTATAAGGGATAATGTACCCCCTACTGTAAATGATAAGGATATTAGAAGTCACTGAGGGGTTGTTCTGTGACCATATAAAGGCACAAGGCTGCAGGCTGAGTTAAAAAGGGAACTCTGAGTATCACTTGTGTATTACAAGGAATATTGTAACCCCCCCTGTAAATGATAAGGATATGAGAAGTCACTAAGGGGGTTATGTGACCATCTAAATGCACAAGGCTGCAGGCTGAGTTATACAGGGAACACTGAGTATCACTTGTGTATTATAAGGGATAATGTACCCCCTACTGTAAATGTTAAGGATATGAGAAGTCACTAAGGGGGTTATGTGACCATATAAAGACACAAGGCTGCAGGCTGAGTTATACAGGGAACTCTGAGTATCACTCATGTATTATAAGGGATAATGTACCCCCTACTGTAAATGTTAAGGATATGAGAAGTCACTAAGGGGGTTATGTGACCATATAAAGACACAAGGCTGCAGGCTGAGTTATACAGGGAATTGAGGGTTACTGCCTGCTCTGCTCTAATTACCCTGCAGAAATAGGGATTGATAGTACTATGTAGGCACCTAATATTTTTGGACAGAGACAATGTGAAAGTAATGGAAGGGTTACTGCCTAGTTTGCAATTTCAGCAATCTGTATTGTATTGATTTGAATAAGAGACTGGAATAGGAATAGGAGAGATAGTTATAAATACACTGGGCAGGATGATCAATGAATGAGCAGTTTGACTCAAACTCACTCACATTCTCTGGACTTTTTCTTTCCTCTCGTTGGTGCTGGAGTGGTCGCCTTCTGTGATACTCCTTCATCTGTGGAGAAAATGGGACAGAGTTACACCATGCTTAGCTATGGATAAAGGGGAAGCAAACCAGAGTGTGAGCTCATACGCTTATCTCCCATAATTCCACAGTTTCTAAGAATACTTCCCTTTGTATAAAAGTCAGTTTGAGGGTTATTGAGGTTTTCTTGCTTTTGTATCTCTTTCTACTTAAAGAGAATCTGTCATCACTTGAGAAGGAAACATATTGCAGAAGTGGCAAATGATTAGGTGCTGGGTTACATGAGTAACTAAGTGCTTCAGTGAGTGCTTCACAACAGACCCTGCAGCTTTCACTGTGAGCAGAAAAACCTCTGTATCTATGGTTCACTCAAAAGAGGGACAAACGCACATTCCTGAATATAAAACATCATATAATTATACAATTATAATGCACCATTGTAGCTACAGCTTTGTCATAGGCAATTAACAGTCCATTGGATCAGGGCTACAGCTTCCAGCCCAAAAGCCAAGATGTGGATCAACAACATACAGGGTCGGACTGGGCCGGCAGCGATAGAAAAGATGTTATTTTAGATACTGGGGCATACAACTCCCAGCATCCTCCCTGCTAGTGCAACATACAGGAATATGTGGCACAACAGGATCAAACTTTTTGTTCTATATGTGACATTTGGTACTAGAGTTACACTTCCTACGCTGAATGCAGAACCCCCTGTACCCCCTCAGTGGTTGCCCCCATCCCTGTCTCACTGATCTGTGTATGTCTCTAGCCATTGCTAAACTACCCAGCAGTCCCTGTGATAACTAGTAGCTGAGCTGTAGTTCAGTGACAGACACAGATCTAAATGGGGACAGGGGGAGTCCAGTCAGGGGTCCCAGGAGATCTGATGGGGGCGCTGCTTCTAAAGCTGCTTATGTTTGGACTTTATTAGTGTTGTTTTAGACTGTGCAAGTTTCATCTGTACCTGAGCATGTGATTGGCTGTCAGTTACTGGGATATCATGCCTTATCTCCGTGACATCACTTCCAGCTCAGCTCTGATTGGCCGAAAGCTGCAAGGAAGGTGATGTAACGGCTCAGGTACAGATGACCGTTATTTCATTTCTGGAGACAGAGGTAAGTGCAGCTGATCCATTTACGGGGAGCAGGGGGGGCATATTTAGATGATACAAAGGGCAATTTCGGGTGTTTTGTCACCCATCATTTATAGCAGCTTGGGTAGTGGGGCCATCGCTGCTAAAATTGTCCCATTGCCTAGCACTCTAATTGCTTGGGGAGCTGCTTGTCATGAAACGGTTCCAAATGACATGTGTGTGACAAGCAGGAAAGGGGGGAGTCATTTAAGGCAACTTGGCATGACTTTCCTGCAATAAATACACTATGATGGTATAAGATCCATTGTGCTCTCTGGCTATTACTTTATTTACATGTGACATGTCTGTAATTGTACACGGGGACTGCAGCCTGTTGAGAGGCACTGAACATATATTCCATTAATACTGACTTGTCTTTTTATTTGGATACAGACACCTACATATTACACTTATACAGGGAATCAGCTGAAAATGGGTTTCTGATGGCAGCCCTGCCCCCCAATCTACTAACACATGTGGGTGTCAAAGTGCCTAAAATCTCCCCATCTGCCTCTCTAATGGGAGTGAGAGCAGAAAAACTTCTAGTTCTAAGGCAATGGGTGTTTGGTTTACTTGTTTTTATTGTTTTTTTCTGAACCATTAGACAATTTTCTCTGCCTCTCTGTAAATGCCAACGGTCATTTTCCAACTGTCATTTGCCAACGGTCATTTGCCAACGGTCACACTCATCGTAGCAACAGTCAGTGGCCTCAGCACTAGAGTGGGGGACAGTTCAGAGAGGCTTAAGTAGAAAGACAAGTAGCACAAATCAGAAGAATAAATGTCTGCCCTTAGGATTCCTGGCATTATGGGTGCAGGGGGCACTGATCAGAGCAGAGCTGGTTATGGGAAGCAGGCACACTGGGTACATGCAGGGGGAAATGGATTCAATAGGAATATGACCCCTGTATTGATATAACCAAGGAATCATAGAGCATGATGGGATCTGTAGTCCTGTTACAAGCCAGCCCTCATCATGACATTATAAGCAATACAAATGCTACCTACCTCTTATGGTCAACCCTTATAGTGCATCATGGGAGATGAAGGCCCTTTCCACATGCCAGTGATAAAAGTCTACAGCCTGGTTGCCCAACATTTTTGTCAGCTAAATAGCACACGCAACAGCAGTCAGGCTCCCTCACTTCCAGTAATAGCCTTATAGTGGGTAAAGACCTCACAGTGCATTATGGGATCTGTAGTTTATGCATTGCCATTTATATGCTCCTTCTAACAGTCTCTTATTTCTCCCCAAAAAGTGAAATATCCCGAGAGATTTGAGAGAGAGAGTGATTTGAGAGAGAGACAGCGATTTGAGAGAGAGACAGCGATTTGAGAGAGAGACAGCGAAAGAAGAAGAGAGAGAGCAGCAAAGAGAAGAGAAGAAGAGAAAGAAGAGAAAGAAGACTTCAGTGACCCCCTGCCAGAGATAACATCTTCCCATTTGGGATCCTCTGGACAAAGGTACTGCTCCTGTATTTCCCCCTCTATAACATGTGCTTGGAACAGTAAGATTAGCTTATCCCTTGGCTGTAGGAGTTGCCATGCTGCTCATTATAGATGTAGCTATAACTGTTTTTCTTTATTCTCACCTGTAGATTTGTGAGTCGGGGGATTCATCTTTTATCTGTCCCTGTACATGGCAGTCTCTCCCCGGTTGGTCCAAACCCACTATTGTCCCTGAAATTGACTGTACAGCCCCACCCCAGCAATGCACTTTATTCCGCTAGTAAAAACTGGACTGTATGTTTTCCAATTCCAGGGCACCCCTAACATGGGGCTCCGCTGGAAAATTTCCAGGGTGGGGCAAATGATGTATTATGCAATTTAGAGCAGATGGGGAGCCAATCAGAGCATTAGAAGAGTTCCAGTTCAACAGATTCATGAAAAGTACAATAAAATAGGGCTCATTTACTATTGCGCTGGGCATAATATCATGGCAAATAAATCCTATTAGTAAATGGGCTTGTTCCTATGTGCTGTCCCTATACATATGGCACCTCTCCACATTAACTCTAACCTTCCCAAATCTCTATTTTATATTACAGGGGCGTCGGAGATGGGCTTGCGTGCCATCATGGACCTTTACATAAAAGGCAATCAGAAGGTAAGTCTGCTCTCACAGGTACCCGAGGGGTTAAAGGGGATACTAACCCAATGATAAACATTGTGTATCTTCCATGTAAATGTGATTAAATAGAAATATAACAGGGTTTAGCTTAGTGTTTGCCCCGACTGTTACAATTCCCATATTTAGTGTTAGAACTTACTAGTGAGAGATTGCATGTTATTTGCTCTGTCTATAGAGATCAATGTAACAGCTCCCCTAGTGGTAATAAATACATATTGCTTTGCTTATTGTGCCTAAGGGAAGAAATTGTTACTCTCATTATTAGTGGGGATTAAACACAAACTGCTGGAAACCTTAATGTCTTCTTGTTTCTAACATTTCTCTAGGGCTTAGAGTGGATCTACACGGAGGAGGAGGGGATCTGTGAGATCATGGAGTTTGAGGGACCACTGGCGGCCCTTTATTTGAAGTGCATGAGGCAGGACATCATATGCCAAATAAAATGGGCACTCTATGATTACTGGATGGCAAAAGAAAGCATGAGAAACACCAGGTGGTGGAAGATGAGGTTGATGTCCGAGTTCCAGCAGGACAAGAGGAAGGCCAAAGCCCAACTGAGATACCTCTACAAAACACTAGAGGCTATGAACCAGGCCATTCTCCGAAGAACATGGAGAGATATCCAGGTACAGCATCTAATGAATATATTTCTTAAAATATCACTATTTTGTAATGGAAAATAGAAGGGGCTGATGTATTGAAATCCATTGCAATGCTGAGATTTTGTGAAAAACAACTACAAAAAGAACATATAACTCCTGCGCAACTGAAACCTATTGAGATGCCATAGAAACCAATGAGAAGTGTATCTTCATCATTTTGGCAAGGAATTCGGATTGATCAAAAGACTTGAAAATAAAGAGAAACCTGCGATTTGCAACTTGTCCCATAATAACAGAAAGTCGAGGGAAATGGTGCAAAAGCATTTAGTAATGTTAATTTGCGTACCTGCCATATTTCTGATTAAAATGCCCCAAAATGGAATTTCTACAGAGATATCACTTGCTAATGTAAAAACCTGTGGTATAAGTTTAACGTTAATTTGTTTGTTTTTGCAGACAGCCCTCGCAACCACCAAGCGGCCACCAACACCACCAAGTACCGATGCACCTCTGTGTAAGTCATCTTCATGACACAGAGGTAGGTGAGCCATTCACAATTCCACCAGTGCTGCCTCCACTCTAATCCACCATAATTCCACACATGGTGCACCCCCCTTAGAACTAAAATATGGTCCCATAGACAGGAGCACCCTTAAGCACTTGGTAGACATGCATTCCTTTCCACTCCATCCCTCAGACTTTAGAAGCCGGGCCTATAGTCTACCTGGGGTCCAATGGAATGGAATGGAATGCAGTGTTCACCTAGCAGCTTAATGGCGCTCATGTGTATGCTGCCATATTCCCCTCTGTTTCAATTCCCTCCACCGTAATTCCAACAGCGGTGCCCCCCACTTACACCTGAAATATGGTTTCATAGACAGGAGCACCCTTAAGCTGCTTGGTAGACCCTGCATTTCTTTTCACTCCATCCCACAGTCTGCAAAGCCGGGTCTACAGGCTGCTTGGGGTCCAATGGTATGAAAGGAATGCAGTGTTCACCTAGCAGCTTAATGGCGCTCATGTCTATGCTACCATATTCCCCTCTATTTCAATTCCCTCCACTGTAATTCCACCAGCGGTGCCCCCACTTACACCTGAAATATGGTTTCACAGACAGTAGCACCCTTAAGCTGCTCGGTAGACCCTGCATTTCTTTTCACTCCATCCCACAGTCTGCAAAGCCGGGTCTGTAGGCTGCCTGGGGACCAACGGAATGAAAGGAATGCAGTGTTCACCTAGCAGCTTAATGGTGCTAATGCGTATGCTACCCTATTCCATTCTCTTTCCCTCACCCTGCTTCCCTTGCTTTAATTTGGTGCATTGATCCTGGGAGAAAATCCGATCGCCGTTAAGGGGTCAGGAAGGAATTTTTTCCTCTAGTGAAGCAGATCTTGCTAGAGGTTTTTGCCTTCCTCAGGATCAAATAGCACAGTTTATCTAATTATTATCAATAAAACTGTGATTTACACAGATTTAACATCAAGCTGTTGTGTGTGTGTCTTTATTCTGGGTACTGGTCCCATTTAGGAGGGGTAACATATAGATGGGGCGGGGTGTATGAAAATAGAATGAATAAGCTGAGAAGAAACACAGAAAAGTTAAAGAAGAATGAACGTGAAATTTACTCATGTTCTTGTTTAATAAGAAACCCTGCTTTCCATGGTATATGTCAGTGTGATTCCTTACACCCCACCCAGCACTTCAGTACCTGTGAGTGACACGTGCCAGTCCTCCTGTGGGTACAGCTGCTCCACCAAGCATTCTCACACTGGATTAACGGGTTAGAGATTCTGTTTCTAATGGTCATTCCTGGGAATCTCCCTCCATTCCCCATCATTGAATAAAGTCTGTATACTCATGTACCCACTGGCATATACAGACATAACAAAGCTGGAGGGAAAGATAAAAATATATATCATTGAGTTTGAAGTGATACAGACTCTCAAATGTATTGCAGTAAGAACAAATCCTTCTAAAAGGGAAGTAAAAACACAAGACACATATTTACTGTATTTCAGTGCACAGGGATATTATCCTTAAGGCACAATTCAGCAGGTACGACCCCATTCTCCCTTTCATAGTCAGACATATCTGGTGCTATCGCCATAGGGGTGAAGGTTAAAGTGCACAACACAATATTGATTGGGCAGATAAGAAGTTGCCTGTGGGAACAAAGCCTAAACCTGTCTCTGTAGGGATACTTGTGCAGTCATTGCCCCCGTGTACTCAGAAAGCAAAGCAAAAGAACAATAATGTACAGAATCCATCCATGTTATAGAACCCCCATACTAAGGGAAATTATTTATGATTTGTGACACACAGGTAACTATTTTCTATGAGATCCATTCCCTTTTCCAATTATATGGATCCCGTGTCCTGCTGTTATAAAATGATGTTGCTGTGGGGCCTCGTATGGTCTAGTTTACAATTGATAGAATGTAGAGTTACAAATCTTACATTACGATTGGTATTTTAACATGTCTCACTGCAATATTCTAAAGAGAACAAGTAGATGGATGATGGGTTATGGCTCAGATGATCAAGGCAGTAAAACATCCCAAATTTTGCAAAGAAAGTGAAATTTTCCCAAATGCCACTCTATAAAGGGTTTGTTCACCTTTGAGTTAATATTTAGTATGATATAGAGAGTAATATTCTGAGATAATTTGCAATTGGTTTTTATTTTTTTATTATGTGTGTTTTTTTAATTATTTGGCTTTTTATTCAGCAGCTCTCCGGTTTAGAATTTCAGCAATCTGGTTACTAGGGTCCAAATTACACTAGCAACCATGCTTTGATTTGAATTAGAGAAAGGAATATGAATAGGAGAGGAATGAATAGAAAGAGGAATAATACAAAGTAGCAATAACAGTAAATGTGTAGCCTTACAGAGCATTTGTTTTGAGATGGGGGTCAGTGACCCCCCCCATTGGAAAGCTGAAAAGGGTCAGAAGAAGACAAATGATTCAAAAACTATAAAAAAAAGAATAAATGAAGGCCAATTAAAAAGTTACTTAGAATTAGCCATTCTCTAACATGCTTAAAGTTAACTGAAAAGTAAACCGCCCTTTAATTGGTCTGTTAAAGGCACAAACCCAGAAAAGTATAGACATGTCCCAGGTGTGTGCATCACCGAGGTCTGAATGGAGACAGGAAGTAGCACCGTGGTGAGGTCCAATCAGTCGGCGGCTGGTAGTGTTGAACTGGGCAGTGGGTGGTGAGGTTGTTAGTAAATACTTCTTATTCCAGATATTCCAGGCTAGAAACAGAGGAAACAACAGTCAGTGGCCTCAGCACTAGAGTGGGGGACAGTTCAGAGAGGCTTAAGTAGAAAGACAAGTAGCACAAATCAGAAGAATAAATGTCTGCCCTTAGGATTCCTGGCATTATGGGTGCAGGGGGCACTGATCAGAGCAGAGCTGGTTATGGGAAGCAGGCACACTGGGTACATGCAGGGGGAAATGGATTCAATAGGAATATGACCCCTGTATTGATATAACCAAGGAATCATAGAGCATGATGGGATCTGTAGTCCTGTTACAAGCCAGCCCTCATCATGACATTATAAGCAATACAAATGCTACCTACCTCTTATGGTCAACCCTTATAGTGCATCATGGGAGATGAAGGCCCTTTCCACATGCCAGTGATAAAAGTCTACAGCCTGGTTGCCCAACATTTTTGTCAGCTAAATAGCACACGCAACAGCAGTCAGGCTCCCTCACTTCCAGTAATAGCCTTATAGTGGGTAAAGACCTCACAGTGCATTATGGGATCTGTAGTTTATGCATTGCCATTTATATGCTCCTTCTAACAGTCTCTTATTTCTCCCCAAAAAGTGAAATATCCCGAGAGATTTGAGAGAGAGAGTGATTTGAGAGAGAGACAGCGATTTGAGAGAGAGACAGCGATTTGAGAGAGAGACAGCGAAAGAAGAAGAGAGAGAGCAGCAAAGAGAAGAGAAGAAGAGAAAGAAGAGAAAGAAGACTTCAGTGACCCCCTGCCAGAGATAACATCTTCCCATTTGGGATCCTCTGGACAAAGGTACTGCTCCTGTATTTCCCCCTCTATAACATGTGCTTGGAACAGTAAGATTAGCTTATCCCTTGGCTGTAGGAGTTGCCATGCTGCTCATTATAGATGTAGCTATAACTGTTTTTCTTTATTCTCACCTGTAGATTTGTGAGTCGGGGGATTCATCTTTTATCTGTCCCTGTACATGGCAGTCTCTCCCCGGTTGGTCCAAACCCACTATTGTCCCTGAAATTGACTGTACAGCCCCACCCCAGCAATGCACTTTATTCCGCTAGTAAAAACTGGACTGTATGTTTTCCAATTCCAGGGCACCCCTAACATGGGGCTCCGCTGGAAAATTTCCAGGGTGGGGCAAATGATGTATTATGCAATTTAGAGCAGATGGGGAGCCAATCAGAGCATTAGAAGAGTTCCAGTTCAACAGATTCATGAAAAGTACAATAAAATAGGGCTCATTTACTATTGCGCTGGGCATAATATCATGGCAAATAAATCCTATTAGTAAATGGGCTTGTTCCTATGTGCTGTCCCTATACATATGGCACCTCTCCACATTAACTCTAACCTTCCCAAATCTCTATTTTATATTACAGGGGCGTCGGAGATGGGCTTGCGTGCCATCATGGACCTTTACATAAAAGGCAATCAGAAGGTAAGTCTGCTCTCACAGGTACCCGAGGGGTTAAAGGGGATACTAACCCAATGATAAACATTGTGTATCTTCCATGTAAATGTGATTAAATAGAAATATAACAGGGTTTAGCTTAGTGTTTGCCCCGACTGTTACAATTCCCATATTTAGTGTTAGAACTTACTAGTGAGAGATTGCATGTTATTTGCTCTGTCTATAGAGATCAATGTAACAGCTCCCCTAGTGGTAATAAATACATATTGCTTTGCTTATTGTGCCTAAGGGAAGAAATTGTTACTCTCATTATTAGTGGGGATTAAACACAAACTGCTGGAAACCTTAATGTCTTCTTGTTTCTAACATTTCTCTAGGGCTTAGAGTGGATCTACACGGAGGAGGAGGGGATCTGTGAGATCATGGAGTTTGAGGGACCACTGGCGGCCCTTTATTTGAAGTGCATGAGGCAGGACATCATATGCCAAATAAAATGGGCACTCTATGATTACTGGATGGCAAAAGAAAGCATGAGAAACACCAGGTGGTGGAAGATGAGGTTGATGTCCGAGTTCCAGCAGGACAAGAGGAAGGCCAAAGCCCAACTGAGATACCTCTACAAAACACTAGAGGCTATGAACCAGGCCATTCTCCGAAGAACATGGAGAGATATCCAGGTACAGCATCTAATGAATATATTTCTTAAAATATCACTATTTTGTAATGGAAAATAGAAGGGGCTGATGTATTGAAATCCATTGCAATGCTGAGATTTTGTGAAAAACAACTACAAAAAGAACATATAACTCCTGCGCAACTGAAACCTATTGAGATGCCATAGAAACCAATGAGAAGTGTATCTTCATCATTTTGGCAAGGAATTCGGATTGATCAAAAGACTTGAAAATAAAGAGAAACCTGCGATTTGCAACTTGTCCCATAATAACAGAAAGTCGAGGGAAATGGTGCAAAAGCATTTAGTAATGTTAATTTGCGTACCTGCCATATTTCTGATTAAAATGCCCCAAAATGGAATTTCTACAGAGATATCACTTGCTAATGTAAAAACCTGTGGTATAAGTTTAACGTTAATTTGTTTGTTTTTGCAGACAGCCCTCGCAACCACCAAGCGGCCACCAACACCACCAAGTACCGATGCACCTCTGTGTAAGTCATCTTCATGACACAGAGGTAGGTGAGCCATTCACAATTCCACCAGTGCTGCCTCCACTCTAATCCACCATAATTCCACACATGGTGCACCCCCCTTAGAACTAAAATATGGTCCCATAGACAGGAGCACCCTTAAGCACTTGGTAGACATGCATTCCTTTCCACTCCATCCCTCAGACTTTAGAAGCCGGGCCTATAGTCTACCTGGGGTCCAATGGAATGGAATGGAATGCAGTGTTCACCTAGCAGCTTAATGGCGCTCATGTGTATGCTGCCATATTCCCCTCTGTTTCAATTCCCTCCACCGTAATTCCAACAGCGGTGCCCCCCACTTACACCTGAAATATGGTTTCATAGACAGGAGCACCCTTAAGCTGCTTGGTAGACCCTGCATTTCTTTTCACTCCATCCCACAGTCTGCAAAGCCGGGTCTACAGGCTGCTTGGGGTCCAATGGTATGAAAGGAATGCAGTGTTCACCTAGCAGCTTAATGGCGCTCATGTCTATGCTACCATATTCCCCTCTATTTCAATTCCCTCCACTGTAATTCCACCAGCGGTGCCCCCACTTACACCTGAAATATGGTTTCACAGACAGTAGCACCCTTAAGCTGCTCGGTAGACCCTGCATTTCTTTTCACTCCATCCCACAGTCTGCAAAGCCGGGTCTGTAGGCTGCCTGGGGACCAACGGAATGAAAGGAATGCAGTGTTCACCTAGCAGCTTAATGGTGCTAATGCGTATGCTACCCTATTCCATTCTCTTTCCCTCACCCTGCTTCCCTTGCTTTAATTTGGTGCATTGATCCTGGGAGAAAATCCGATCGCCGTTAAGGGGTCAGGAAGGAATTTTTTCCTCTAGTGAAGCAGATCTTGCTAGAGGTTTTTGCCTTCCTCAGGATCAAATAGCACAGTTTATCTAATTATTATCAATAAAACTGTGATTTACACAGATTTAACATCAAGCTGTTGTGTGTGTGTCTTTATTCTGGGTACTGGTCCCATTTAGGAGGGGTAACATATAGATGGGGCGGGGTGTATGAAAATAGAATGAATAAGCTGAGAAGAAACACAGAAAAGTTAAAGAAGAATGAACGTGAAATTTACTCATGTTCTTGTTTAATAAGAAACCCTGCTTTCCATGGTATATGTCAGTGTGATTCCTTACACCCCACCCAGCACTTCAGTACCTGTGAGTGACACGTGCCAGTCCTCCTGTGGGTACAGCTGCTCCACCAAGCATTCTCACACTGGATTAACGGGTTAGAGATTCTGTTTCTAATGGTCATTCCTGGGAATCTCCCTCCATTCCCCATCATTGAATAAAGTCTGTATACTCATGTACCCACTGGCATATACAGACATAACAAAGCTGGAGGGAAAGATAAAAATATATATCATTGAGTTTGAAGTGATACAGACTCTCAAATGTATTGCAGTAAGAACAAATCCTTCTAAAAGGGAAGTAAAAACACAAGACACATATTTACTGTATTTCAGTGCACAGGGATATTATCCTTAAGGCACAATTCAGCAGGTACGACCCCATTCTCCCTTTCATAGTCAGACATATCTGGTGCTATCGCCATAGGGGTGAAGGTTAAAGTGCACAACACAATATTGATTGGGCAGATAAGAAGTTGCCTGTGGGAACAAAGCCTAAACCTGTCTCTGTAGGGATACTTGTGCAGTCATTGCCCCCGTGTACTCAGAAAGCAAAGCAAAAGAACAATAATGTACAGAATCCATCCATGTTATAGAACCCCCATACTAAGGGAAATTATTTATGATTTGTGACACACAGGTAACTATTTTCTATGAGATCCATTCCCTTTTCCAATTATATGGATCCCGTGTCCTGCTGTTATAAAATGATGTTGCTGTGGGGCCTCGTATGGTCTAGTTTACAATTGATAGAATGTAGAGTTACAAATCTTACATTACGATTGGTATTTTAACATGTCTCACTGCAATATTCTAAAGAGAACAAGTAGATGGATGATGGGTTATGGCTCAGATGATCAAGGCAGTAAAACATCCCAAATTTTGCAAAGAAAGTGAAATTTTCCCAAATGCCACTCTATAAAGGGTTTGTTCACCTTTGAGTTAATATTTAGTATGATATAGAGAGTAATATTCTGAGATAATTTGCAATTGGTTTTTATTTTTTTATTATGTGTGTTTTTTTAATTATTTGGCTTTTTATTCAGCAGCTCTCCGGTTTAGAATTTCAGCAATCTGGTTACTAGGGTCCAAATTACACTAGCAACCATGCTTTGATTTGAATTAGAGAAAGGAATATGAATAGGAGAGGAATGAATAGAAAGAGGAATAATACAAAGTAGCAATAACAGTAAATGTGTAGCCTTACAGAGCATTTGTTTTGAGATGGGGGTCAGTGACCCCCCCCATTGGAAAGCTGAAAAGGGTCAGAAGAAGACAAATGATTCAAAAACTATAAAAAAAAGAATAAATGAAGGCCAATTAAAAAGTTACTTAGAATTAGCCATTCTCTAACATGCTTAAAGTTAACTGAAAAGTAAACCGCCCTTTAATTGGTCTGTTAAAGGCACAAACCCAGAAAAGTATAGACATGTCCCAGGTGTGTGCATCACCGAGGTCTGAATGGAGACAGGAAGTAGCACCGTGGTGAGGTCCAATCAGTCGGCGGCTGGTAGTGTTGAACTGGGCAGTGGGTGGTGAGGTTGTTAGTAAATACTTCTTATTCCAGATATTCCAGGCTAGAAACAGAGGAAACACAAGGGGAAAGTGATTCAATGATCTCCCCTCTATTAACATATAATGGGCAGGGTACAGTGTGCCATTGGGGTGCACTGCAAGATCTGCCAACTGAAAGATTTATTAGAATGGTGGCAGTGTCCATACAATAATGAATGTAGAACCCTACTTAGAAGTGGATTGGTATCTTTATGGATATACAGAGATTTCAGTGGATCCATGTAAAGCCCCAGATACACAGATGTTAATAAAAAGGAGTATTAATGTACAAGGTTGCTGCACCTAACACTATATCTCCTGTACTGAGTCCTGTGATCTACCCACAGCGCTTGTCTTCCATTGCCGGCCGTCCCACCTCCATATGATGTTGTGCATTAGGCCTAGTTAGGATTTTACCCCCCTCTTGACTAAAGTCAGCCATAGACGTGCCATTCAGGTGTATTTTCAGGTCAAACAGAAGGAACACGTATGAGGGTCGGCTTTCTGTTGTGCTGATCTTTTGTTCAAACAGCAGCTTCTCTATTTACTTATCTGCCAAAACCCCCTGAACTGAGCAACATGATGTACTGGCAGATTATATTTATACACCTATCTGATTCCCAAACTGACCAAAGTCCATGGGGTACAAGGTAGGAGATGGATAAGGGGTGCAAGGAGAAGCAAGCAGATCTGAATTCATGAAGCAACTGCTCCGTGTGGGGAGAGGTGACATGTACCAATTTAAATAATGAATAGTGATATAATGACGACAGTGTGCAATAATGGTGGCTTGCACTTGTTCTTTGCACTTTGCCTTCCACTTAATAAATGAACCCTGGGTCTTACTGACACATGTATGTACTATGTAGGCCAGACCATATGTACTCAAAAGGTGAAAGAGATATAACCACATCTGCATACATACATTAGTGAACAGGACCCCTACTGAAAGGTGAAGACATTGGTGGCCAAGGGAAACAAAAACATTGGGGTTTAGTGAAACTTACCTCTAAAATTCAGCAGCAGATACTTTTTCACCCCCCTCCGATGGCTTCTTATCCGGCAGATCCTTCATCCTTCTCCAGCAGCAGCAGAGTCAGCGACAGCAGCAGGAACTGTGCCCACATGCTGGTGGCCCTGTGCAGAATGAGAGAGGTGGGAGGCACCGTGAAATCAGAATAAGTTATGTATTCAGCCCGACAGTGGCAATCTGGTGGGTTAACTCGGTGCAGCAGCCACAGGTAGCCACGGGCACACTTACTGCACTGTAATGCTCACTCACACTCTCTCTCTGACGCGCAGACAAACAAGCAGAATTAAGGTCTCGCCCACATGGCAGCAGCACCATTTTGGTGGGCAGGTAGTTGCTTCCATACATACATGCCAACATATTACTTGGGTATAATCTCCCATAACCCCCTGCTCTGATCAGACCTTGTGGGATGTAGTAGATCCTTCTCCGCTGGTGCAGTAGGTAGAAAATCAGTAAAGCAGAGTAAGTCAGGGCACTGAGGTTGGCAGAATATCATATCACTGGGTTGTCCAAGAGCTGAATCTGAGTCTGGTGGAGAGGTGGGAAAAGATAAGTGGTACTGACTCCCCTCTGTGCTCCTCCATGTTCCACACCAGGCTTTGGTGGTAACTGTTCAAAGCTTTCTCTCCAACCACTTCCAGCTTGTGGAAATGTAATCAGATTCTCCATCTCGAGTTAAACTCTGAATGAAATACATCCCCACTCTCACTTTACTGTGCAAGGTCCTTCTCAATCCTCCAGTTATTGACATCATTGTATGGGGAGCAGGTGAGCTGTTGCTGGTGGGAGCTCCCACATCCCCTTCATATCTGCACAAAGAGAAGATCTATGTAAGCCTGCAGTCCTGTCACATTTAAAGGGAAAGTATTACCAACATTACAGTGGTTCAACAAATCTGGGTCATTTATACTGTCCTACAAGTGAGAACAGGAGGAGACAATGAGGATTCTCATTGAGTTTCAAACTGATGGCAGAATAGATTTTCAATGTGATCTCAAATGAGGCTGCTGGGTAAATAGTCACCTCACAGGGTACGTGTGTTTGTGCGAGTGAAGCCAAAAAGGGACAGGTTTGCCACGAGTGTTCCTGAGAGTGATCTGAGAGCCCAACACCACTTCCAATGGGTGATCTGGGAAAGGCCTCCCTGGTTTGTACAAAAGAAACTGCCACTGTTTCCATGACAACACAACTCAAGTGCAGCAAGTGAGAGCATTTGTGTTACTCTTTAGCTCCAGGCTGCCTAGAAAGGCACTGCTCATGATGTGGTTGTGGGGCCTGGAATGTGTTAGTAGTGACAGGTGGAGGTACAACAGTGGCAGCATCACAAGCAAGGCTATGCACCGTGCCAGCAGATGGAAGAGTAGGCACACCTAGAACAACACAACACAATGTGAGAACACAGACACAAAAAAACACATTTCTCTTTTTTTTTAATAAAAATAACTTTGTTGTCAGAGAAAAAAAAATATTTTCTTCTAAATTATTTTGTAGCATTTTCCGTGGACAATGAAAAACAAAAATCTGGGTGAATCTGGGATACATTTTCCTGGAGAGCCAATTGCTTTACATGAGATTTCACTTCCTCTGACTGAAATAATGAGGATATTAGAGGTCACTGAGATGTTCTGTGACCATATAAAGGCACAAGGCTACAGGCTGAGTTATACAGGGAACTCTGAGTATCACTTGTGTATTATAAGGGATAATGTACCCCCTACTGTAAATGATAAGGATATTAGAAGTCACTGAGGGGTTATGTGACCATATAAAGGAACAAGGCTGCAGGCTGAGTTATACAGGGAACTCTGAGTATCACTTGTGTATTATAAGGGATAATGTACCCCCTACTGTAAATGATAAGGATATTAGAAGTCACTGAGGGGTTATGTGACCATATAAAGGCACAAGGCTGCAGGCTGAGTTATACAGGGAACTCTGAGTATCACTCATGTATTATAAGGGATAATGTACCCCCTACTGTAAATGATAAGGATATTAGAAGTCCATAGGGGTTGTTCTGTGACCATATAAAGGCACAAGGCTACAGGCTGAGTTATACAGGGAACTCTGAGTATCACTTGTGTATTATAAGAGAAAATGTACCTCCTACTGTAAATGATAAGGATATTAGAAGTCACTGAGGGGTTATGTGACCATATAAAGGCACAAGGCTGCAGGCTGAGTAATACAGGGAACTCTAAGTATCACTTGTGTATTATAAGGGAAAATGTACCCCCTATTGTAAATGATAAGGATATTAGAAGTCAACGAAGGGTTCTCTGACCACATAAAGGCACAAGGCTGAGTTATACAAGTAACTGCGAGTATCACTAATGTATTATAAGGGATAAAGTACCCCCCCCCCACTGTAAATGATAAGGATATTAAAAGTCACTGAGCAGGTTATGTGGCCATATCAGGATATTAGACTTTGATGAAGGGTTCAATGACCATATAAAGGCACAAGGCT
This sequence comes from Xenopus petersii, assembly GCA_038501925.1. Taxonomy (NCBI): domain Eukaryota; kingdom Metazoa; phylum Chordata; class Amphibia; order Anura; family Pipidae; genus Xenopus; species Xenopus petersii. Next base: position 137,790,062 of record CM076686.1, on the reverse strand, counting down.
GCAGGCTGAGTAATACAGGGAACACTAAGTATCACTTGTGTATTATAAGGGATATTGTACCCCCTACTGAAAATGATAAGGATATTAGAAGTCACTAAGAGGGGGTCTGTGTCCATATAAAGGAACAAGGTTGCAGGCTGAGTTCTACAGGGAACTCTGAATATCACTCATGTATTATAAGGGATAATTTACCCCCTACTGGAAATGATAAGGATATTAGAAGTCACTTAGAGGGGGTCTGTGACCTTATAAAGGCACAAGGTTGCAGGCTGAGTTCTACAGGGAACTCTTAGCATCACTCATATTATAAGGGATAATGTACCCCCTACTGGAAATGATAATGATATTAAAAGTCAATAAGGGTGTTATGTGACTATATAAAGGCACAAGGCTGAATGCTGAGTAATACAGGGAACGCTAAGTATCACTTGTGTATTATAAGGGATAATGTACCCCCTACTGTAAATGATAAGGATATTAAAAGTCACTGAGGGGGTATGTGACCATATAAATACACAAGGCTACAGGCTGAGTTACACAGGGAACTCTGAGTATCACTTGTGTATTATAAGGGATAATGTACCCCTAATGTAAATGATAAGGACATTAAAAGTCACTGAGTGGGTCTGTGACCATATAAAGGCACAAGGACGCAGGCTGAGTTATACAGGGAACTTATCACTCATGTATTATAAGGGATAATGTACCCCCTACTGTAAATGATAAGGATATTAAAAGTCACTGAGTGGGTCTGTGACCATATAAAGGCACAAGGCTGCAGGCTGAGTTATTCAGGGAACTCTGAGTATCACCTGTGTATTATAAGTGATAATGTACCCCCACTGTGAATGATAAGGATATGAGAAATCACTGAATGGTTCTGTGACCATATAAAAGCACAAGGCTGCAGGCTGAGTTATACAGGGAACTCTAAGCATCACTTGTGTATTATAAGGTATAATGTACCCCCTACTGTAAATGATAAGGATATTAGAAGTCACTGAGGGGTTCTGTGACCTTATAAAGGCACAAGGCTGCAGGCTGAGTTATACAGTGAACTCTGAATATCACTCATTTATTATAAAGGATAATGTACCCCTACTGTAAATCATAAGGATATTAGAAGTCATTGAGGGGTTGTAAAGCCATATGAAGACACAAGGCTGCAGGTTGAGTTATACAGGGAACTCAGACTACCACTCATGTATTATAATGTACCCCCCATTGTAAATGATAAGGATATTGGAAGTCCCTGAGGGGTTATGTGACCATATAATGGCACAAGGTTGCAGGCTGAGTTATACAGGGAACTCTCAGAATTACTCAAGTAATAAAAAGGATAATGTACCCCCTACTGTAAATGATAAGGATATGATAAGTCACAAGGGGGTTATTTAACCCATAAAGGCACAAGGCTGCAGGCTGAGTTAAAAAGTGAACTCGGAGTATCACGCATGTATTATAAGGGATAATGTATCCCCTACTGTAAATGATAAGGATATTAGAAGTCACTGAAGGGTTCTATAATCATATAAAGGCACAAGGATGCAGGCTGAGTTATACAGGGAACACTTGAGTATCACTTGTGTATTACAAGGAATAATGTACCCCCCACTGTAAATGATAAGGATATGAGAAGTCACTAAGGGGGTTATGTGACCATATAAAGGCACAAGGCTGCAGGCTGAGTTATACAGGGAACTCTAAATATCACTCATGTATTATAAGGGATAATGTACCCCCTACTGTAAATGATATTGATATTAGTAGTCACTGAGGGGTTCTGTAACCATATAAAGGCACAAGGCTGCAGGCTGAGTTATACAAGGAACTCAGATTATCACTCATGTATCATAAGGTATAATGTACCCCCTACTGTTAATGATAAGGATATTAGAAGTCACTGAAGGGTTCTGTGACCATGTAAAGAAACAAGGCTGCAGGCTGAGTTATACAGGGAACTCAGACTACCACTCATGTATTATAAGGGATAATGCACTCCCTACTGTAAATGATAAGGATATTAGAAGTCACAAAAGGGTTGTTCTGTGACCATATAAAGGCACAAGGCTGCAGGTTGAGTTATACAGGGAACTCAGACTGCCACTCATGTATTATAATGTACCCCCCATTGTAAATGATAAGGATATTGGAAGTCCCTGAGGGGTTATGTGACCATATAAAGGCACAAGGCTGCAGGCTGAGTTATACAGGGAGCTCCGAGTATTACTTCTGTATTATAAGGGATAATGTACCCCCACTGTAAATGATAAGGATATGAGAAATCACTGAAGGGTTCTGTAACCATATAAAGGCACAAGGCTGCAGGCTGGGTTATACAGGGAACTCTGAGTATCACTCATATATTATAAGGGTTAATGAACCCCCTACTGCAAATGATGAGGATATTAGAAGTCACTGAGGGGTTCTGTAACCATATAAAGGCACAAGGCTGCAGGCTGAGTTATACAGGGAACTCTGAGTATCACTTGTGTATTATAAGGGATGATATATCCCCTACTGTAAATGATAAGGATATTAGAAGTCACTAAGGGGGTTACGTGACCATATAAAGGCACAGGGCTGCAGGCTGAGTTATACAGGGAAGTGGTTATCACGTGGACGTCCCCTTTTACTAAACTCCGCCCTGTGTCCCAGACTTCATAATCTTGCAGGGTGGGACAGAGATTGGGGGCGCTGCTCTGTGCGACACTGTAATGAGACTTGGAAACATTTTCTATATTATATATGAGTTTATGAACTTCATGGATATTCCCTGTTCCAGCAGCCTAAGCCATGGAAAGCCAAATCTCTTAGCTAGAGCTGCCATTGGTGCAGAGCTGTCATGTGACTAGTGACTGGGCGGTACGTGGCCTACCGGCTTTGCTAGAGTTGTGGCCCTTTTACCAACTCCCTTCTGTAGGGGCCCCTCTTGTTTCTGATGTAACACAGATTTCAGTAATGCATTTCCATATTTCAGTCTCTCCTTTTTAATCCATGCCCTGGTTGCTAGGGGAAATTGGTCCTAGCAACTAGATGGCCTCTGAAAAGCCAAACTAGACAGTTAATGGACAAAATGCTCCAGACTTTAGACACATTCAAATGAGTTGTTCACCTTTAAAATGAACCTTTAGTATGATATAGAGAGTGATATTCTGAGACAATTTGCAACTGGTTTTTAATTTATTATTTATAGTTTTTAAGTTATTTGGCAGCTCTCCAGTTTGCAACTTCTTTAAGCTGGTTGCTATGGTTCAAATTCCCCTAGCAACCATGCATTGATTTGAATAAGAGCCTGGAATATGAATAGGAGAGAGTGTGAATAGAAAGAGGAGTAATAAAAAGCAAGTTGTGGGTTCATTTAACAGCCTGGTACCAAATAAAGATGCCGCACTTGTATTTATAATGAGACTGAATTCAGAACTGTCTGTTTTACTAAAAGGTGTAAATGAGAATAATAAAGAGCAAATAGAAAGAATGTCAGTAAAGAAGGACAGTCATGAAGCCTGTGGTGCAGCACATATAAGTGACGGTTGTGCTTGTTGTGTAGACTTTGTGTTGGTGCCACTTATCTGTAATCTCTGCTGTTGTCTCCATGAATTCCACGACACACACTGTGTAATCACTTAGTGGATATCCACGTTCCCAGGGAGTGCAGTATCCGCTCTGTCGTCCTGCCTCTCCTGTTGTGTAGAACTGGCCCACTAGCTAAGCCGGGGTCGCTGACCCTAACGGGCACTGGAACCTTCAGGTCTAACCCCAGAGAAGGGACCTGACTAATGAACCTTCTGCTTCTTATCAAACAATTCCATGAGTCCCTAACTGGGCCCTAGATCTGCACCAGCTACAGTGAGGCCTATTGGAACAGGAACCTGAGGGGCCTCAATTGCAGTGAGAGTGAAATCCTTCCCTGACTAGGGTTGTACCTCTCCCCTTTACAACTGAACACATAATGAATCCACAGCCTGTAAGGCTAATTAGCAATTCATTTACATACATGATACATAGGGTTGCCACCTTTTCTGGAAGAAATATACCGGCCTTCCTGTATATTTATATTTTTTCCCTATTAATACCATTGGGATCAACCATCATTTTTACCTGCCAGACCAGTAAAATACTGGCCAGATGGCAACCCTGATGATACATGGCTGCATATAAATCAGTTCAGTCTGCAGCATGCATCTAAATGAATTGCTAATTAGCCATACAGGCTGTGGATTCATTATATGTAGCCACTAGGCCTGGCCGGTATAAATAATGCCAATGTTAATTGGGGAAAAAAGCAAGAGTATAAGAAGGCCGGTATTTTTTTCCATAAAAGGTGACAACCCTATCCCTGACTGACACTCACTGACACACTAAGTGGAACTGGCAGTTGCTCTAGCCTCTCCTGCACTTTCCCAACTTTACATCACAGGAAATCTCTGTCTCCCTCCTGCTGCAGATCTGTGCCTGCTCTCTCCTGGCCTTGTTGCCTTCACTTCCTCTTTCCCAGCATGCTCTCTCCTGGCCTTGTTGCCTTCACTTCCTCTTTTCCAGCATGCTCTATCCTGGGCTTGTTTCTTTGACTTCCTCTTTCCCAGCATCCCTCACACAGTCACATGGCATCAGCCTTGCTGTAGCCTCATTGGCTAACACTGCCATCTGCTGGCTGGAGGTGACCTTTGCATTGTCCTTATTTATCTGCCTATTACAGCAGCAATAATAATAAATGTGTAGCCTTACAGAGCATTTGTTTTCTTTTGTTTAGTTCGGGTCAGTGACTTAGTCATAAAATGCTAACAAAACCTAAAAAACAGGGAGGAGTAGCACTTCCCGATTGCAGGACATATTATAATGCTGCTGTCTTACTACGAATAATCACATACCTCCCAACTGTCCCGTTTTGAGCGGGACAGTCCCGCTTTTGACAGCTCAACCCGCTGTCCCGCCATTGTACCTTAAAAGTCCCGCAAAGTTCAGCAGCCAGAAAAGAAAAAAAAGTTTCTAACCATGCTGTGTCATTGGGGGCAGAACCTACACTGTACAGTCTGAGAGGCATGTTACAAGTCCTAAACTCCGCCCTCCCCGGCTCCCCCGTGACTGGAATTTAGTGTAGTGCGTGCGCGCGGGGGGGGGGGGGAGAGATGCCATTAAACAAGTGTGGAACTGGAATGGCTCCATCCCCCTTCTACACTGCTGCTGCCAAACCTGGGCTGTTCATCACGGAGGTGCCTGTTGAATGCTGTGCGTGTGTGCTGGAACTGTATGTGTGTGTCTGTATGTCTTTATGTGTGTGTCTGTATGTGTGTGTCTGTGTGTCATTGTGTGTGTATGTGTGTCACTGTGTGTCTGTCTGTATATGTGTCACTGTGTGTGTCTCAGAAACTGAACTAGAGGGGGGCGTTCCCTGGCGCAGGACGCACAGCCGGGCCCCCCGCCCCCCTCCGTACACCCGGTACTGGCCGGGGAACATGCGGCGCAGACTGCCGGGGGGCCCTGAGGGGGTGGGGCGCTGGGCCTCTCACACCCCCTGCTCCCCTGGTAGTTCCGCCCCTGGTGTGTCTGTATGTGTGGACTCTGGCTTAATTGTTACAGTTGAATGTGCCTTTAATTAACTGGCCCAGCGGTTTCCCGCTGCTTTAGACTATCACTTTATTGTCATTACGGTGCGACTTGGTGCAAGGAATCATGTACTAGACTCTGAGTAGGACCCTTCCATAATACCCCCTGTTATTTGATGCAAGGCTAAACTCATCCTTGGAAGCAAAGGACAATACTCTCCCTGCCCTAGTTACTCTGCATCTCCTGCCCTTTGTTTATTATTCTGCCTTGCTATAACATACCCCCCAGCAGCTTGTAAGTGTCATTAGTGCATTGCATTGATGAACATGGTAATTAGGGGGTGTGGCCACAAAATGGGCATGGTCAAAAAATGTTGCCGCGCTGAGCGCGGCGCAACTTTTTGTCCCTCTTTTCATTTACAAAATGTTGGGAGGTATGCGATCATCCTCTTCTATCTAACACCTTAGCTGTTTGGGATATATGCCGTAGGAAATACTCTCTCACAACATACCCATCACCCTTGATTAACAACCCAGCCTTCCCCCCGGGATTGCTACCTAACAGCTTTCAGGACTGGCTTATAGATGGGAACCTCCAACTTATCCACTTTATGGAAAATAAAACACTTCTCCCCAAAGAAAAACTGCAAAACAGCTCTCACACTATTTTCACAGCTTGGGCGGTTCACAAACATTAGGTCGAGACCTTACCAAATTTGAATTGGCTTGCTCGACACATGATCCTCCGAGTCATGTTATCTCTCGCCTCTACAAACTATTACAATTACCTACTAACTGGGAATCAGTCTCATTTACCCATAGATGGTCCAGAGATCTCAATCTCCAGTTGGAGGAGGCACAGATTGAAAATATTCTCTCCAAACTACTCAAGAGCTCCACGTGTTGTCGCATACAAGAACTAAACTATAAGATAATCACGAGATGGTATTATACTCCTTCTAAATTACAGCATATATACAAAAACTCTAACGGTATTTGCTGGCGTTGTACAAGAGACACAGGCACTTTATACCATATTTTTTGGAACTGTGACCTTCTGAGACCTTTCTGGACTGAGGTCTGCTCACTGGCTGGTCAAATCCTAGGGGACACTGTGGCGGCAGATCCTTCGCAAATATTGCTCTTCCATAATACGCAACCCGCTGTGGTCTTTAATTTGGGTCTAGAGCCTCAACTGCTTAATGCCGCAAAACTGTTGATACCGCTACACTGGAAAACTACATATGTGCCTAATATTAAAGATTGGTTCAACAAACTTACGGAAATATGCAGATTCGAGGAAATGTCATCCCATTCCCCTGATCAATTCACGAAATTCTCTACTACTTGGATAAGATGGTTCCTATTTAAGGAAACTGATCTTTACAAAACCTACCTTTCATGAGTTGTGGACCCGATACCTCCCCGCTGCACCCCCCCTATCTTTTTTTCCCCCCCCACCTAAACCTTCTTTTCTAATTACACTTCTACTGTTGTTTCGTTTATGTATGACTTTCTATTTTAAAGTATATTGATTTCTGGCTGTTACGATGTGAAACACTGTTGACTCGTACTTATAAGTTTGTCATTTTGCAAACTCTAATCATAAGCAAACTTGTATGAGACACTGTAGATGTTTGCTCAACTGTTATAGATGTATGTTACATGGTACTGTTAATGCGTTTACAGCTTTGTATCGCTGATAATTTACAATAAAGCTTTTTTGAAACTAAAAAAAAAATTACAAAACATAAATGAACCCTGGGTCTTACTGACACATGTATGTACTATGTAGGCCAGACCATATGTACTCAAAAGGTGAAAGAGATATAACCACATCTGCATACATACATTAGTGATCAGGACCCCTACTGAAAGGTGAAGACATTGGTGGCCAAGGGAAAAAGAAACATTGGGATTCAGTGAAACTTACCTCTAAAATTCAGCAGCAGATACTTCTTCACCCCCTTTGGTGGCTTCTTATCCGGCGGATCCTTCATCCTTCTCCAGCGGCAACAGAATCAACTACAGCAGCAGATTCTTCTTCCCCGGGCCCCCTTGTAAGTTGAAATCCTCTAGGCCCGGGACGACTGTGCCCCATGATGGTGGCCCTGTGCAGAATGAGAGAAAGAGTGAGAGAGACTCCTCTGAATTACAATTCCCACAAGTGAATTACAGGTGGGAGGCACTGGGAAATCAGAATAAGTTCTGCATTCAGCCGACAGTGGCAATCTGGTGGGTTAACTCGGTGCAGCAGCCACAGGTAGCCACGGGCACACTTACTGCACTGTAATGCTCACTCACGCACACTCTCTCTCTGACCCGCAGACAAACAAGCAGAATTAAGGTCTCACCCACATGGCAGCAGCATGAAACGCATAAGGCTGTGGACACAAAAAATCTTTTTTACTTTGCTTCAACAACCTGGTGTAAGATTGCCTTTATTTGAGTGCCTGCTCCATTGTATTTTTCAGTGATCTAAGAGCCCAACACCACTTCCAATGGGTGATCCGGGAAAGGCCTCCCTGGTTTGTACAAAAGAAACTGCCACTGTTTTCCACAACTCAAGTGCAGCAAGTGAGTGCATTTGTGTTACTCTTTAGCTCCAGGCTGCCTAGAAAGGCACTGCTCATGATGCGGTTGTGGGGCCTGGAATGTGTTAGTAGTGACAGGTGGAGGTACAACAGTGGCAGCATCACAAGCAAGGCTATGCACCGTGCCAGCAGATGGAAGAATAGGCACACCTAGAACAACACAACACAATGTGAGAACACAAAAAAGGAGATTTTTAGTATAACTTACCGTTAAATATCTTTCTCTCTAGTCCATTGGGGGACACAGGAACCACTGGGTTAAGCTCCTCCAACCAGGAGGCAGGGCACTGAAAATTAAACAAAATTGTTGCTCCTCCCCCTCTATATATCCTCCGTGCTTAACCCTCCATCCTCAGTTTAGTATATCAACTAAGAATAGCATAACCACAAGTAAGGATTAATTGCACTATAAAACAGCGAAAACAACTCTTGTCTCAGGGAGGGAGGTCCTGTGTCCCCCAATGGACTAGAGAGAAAGAGATTTAACGGTGAGTTATACTAAAAATCTCCTTTTCTCTAACATCCTTGGGGGATACAGAAACCACTGGGACTTACCAAAGCAGTCCCTCTGAATACCAGGGAGGGAAGAGACAGTCCTCCCTTAGTCGGTCATGACTACAGCATGAAGAACCTTCCTACCAAACACCGCTTCGGCAGAGGAAAAAACATCAAAACGATAGAACTTTGTGAAAGTATGAACTGACGACCATGTCGCTGCCTTGCACAGCTGCTCTGCACGCCCAGGAGGTGCTTAAAGCCCTGGTTGAATGAGCCTTTACCTGTGCTGGCGGACTTCTGTGAGAACTCTCATATGCCTGGTATATGGATCTCTTAATCCATCTGGCTATAGTAGCCTTCGTTGCAGCCGTTCCCTTCCTTGGATCTGAGGACCTGAGGACAAAAATTGAATCAGAATGCCTAAAAGAGGCTGTCCTATCCACATAGTATCTTAGAGCCCGGACTATGTCCAGGGTATGTAGCTTCCTCTCCCTTTCGTCCTTGGGGTCTGGACATAAGGAAGGTACTACGATAGGCTGGTTTACATGAAAATCAGAAACCACCTTAGGCAAAAAGGTCGGCACTGTGCGTAAGGTTACCTTAACTCTGTGAAAAACCATGAGATCCTGGGCAATCGAGAGCGCACTCAATTCTGACACTCTCCTGGCCGAACAGATGGCCAATAAGAACACCACCTTTGACGTAAGCCAACCTAGGTCTATCGACCTCGTAGGCTCAAATGGGGCTTCCTGTAAGGCCCTGAGAACTAAATTTAGATCCCATACCGGTACAGATGTACGAAATAAAGGAATGACATGAGCCGCCCCCTGGAGGAACGTTCGCACATCATCTCGTAGAGCTAACCGCTCCTGAAACAAAACTGATAAAGCAGATACCTGCACCCTTAATGAAGACCGCTTGAGACCACCATCCAGGCCTTGCTGAAGGAACTGCAACATATTGTCAATCTGCAACTTCCGGAATGGTGCCCGATGCCTCTCACACCACGTACTGTATGCCCTCCAGATCCTATAGTATGATCTAGCGGATACAGGCTTCCTGGCCTTGATCATGGTCTCCACCACCTTATCCGAGAACCCCTTCCTCCTTAGGATATCTGTCTCAATCGCCAAGCCGTCAAAGACAACAGGGCAGGATTGTGGTGTAGAATTGGCCCCTGTCGTAGTAGATCCGGTCTTGTTGGCAGTCTGAACCAATCTCCGTCTGCCAGGGAGATTAGATCCTGAAAACCACGCTCTCCTTGCCCAAAAAGGAGCCACTATCAGCAGGGTCAGTCTCTCTCGTCGAAACCTCTTTAGAACTCTTGGAATCATGGGAATTGGTGGAAACACGTACGCCCTGTGATAGTTCCAAGGGAACGTCATTGCATCCACGCCCTCTGCTCTTGGATCCCTGGACCTTGACAGGAACCTTGGAAGCTTTGTGTTGTGGCGAGACGCCAACAGATCGACATCTGGCCGACCCCACCTGTCTACCAGCAGGGAGAACACCTCCGGTAGGAGTTCCCATTCTCCTGGGTCCAGTCGATTCCGATTTAGATAATCTGTTTCCCAATTTAAGATTCCTGGGATATGCACCGCTGTTACAACTACATTGTGCTGCTCCATCCAATCCATTATCCTCTGCCTCTCCCTCCATGCTGATACACTCCCTGATGATTCAGATAATCCACCGCCGTTGCATTGTCTGATTGTACCTTTATGTGCCTGTGTTCTAACAGATCCTGCCACTGTACTAAGGCCTGGTAAATGGCACGCAGTTCTAAAATGTTTACGGGCAGTTTGGACTCCACGTGAGACCATGTGCCCTGCGCCCACATATGATCGAGCCTTGCCCCCCATCCGGCCAGACTTGCATCGGTTGTCATCAGCGTCCACTGTGGATCCTCCCACGACTGCCCTCGAGCCAGTCTTGATGAGTCCATCCACCAATCTAAGGACTCTCGTGTTGTCCTGTCGAGTACCATGGCCTGATCTAGAGATCCCTTCAACTGTGCATTCTACGCAGATGGAAGAAGAGGTCGCAGGTGATACTGGGCCCATGGTACCGCGTCCATTGCTGCTACCATCAACCCCAGAACCTGCATGCAGAATCTCACAGTAGGTGTGCGGTTCTGTTGAAGTCGCTCCACCATGCTCCTGAGTCTCGACTGCCTCTCCTTGGGAAGACTAACCCTCTGTGAGCTTGTATTGAACACTAGCCCCAGGAACTGCATGACCTGGCTCGGTGTTAAGGATGATTTCTGCCGATTGATCATCCACCCGAAAGATTCCAGTGTTGTCACCGTGATGGACACATTCCTCGTGGCCGTCACCAAGGAGTCTGCCTTTATCAAGATGTCGTCCAGGTTAGGGATAAGAAAAATCCCCTGAAGGTGTAGCGTTGCTGTCATTGCTGCCATGATCTTCGTAAATACCCTCGGTGTCGATGTTAGGCCGAATGGTAGAGCCACAAACTGATAATGTTGTTGAAGATACGCGTCCTTGATGTCCAAGGACGCAAAAAAGTCCCCTTTTCTCATAGATCTGATCACTGAGCGAATGGACTCCATGTGAAACCGGGAGTATTTTATGAATTTGTTTAGTGTCTTTGAATCCAACACCGGACGGAATGACCCGTCCTTCTTTGGCACTATGAACAAATTTGAATAGAAGCCGTTGAAGCGCTGTTCAGACGGAACTGGCACTACCACTCCTGACTGCAGTAGCGTCCTCACAGCCCCAAAAAAGGCCTCACGCTTTGGTTCCCTTACTGGTACCCTGGAGAGCAGGAAACGTTGAGGCGGAGGCGTCTGAAATTCCAACCTGTAGCCTTCTTGGACCAGCGTCTGAACCCAGACATCTGACACTTCCCTTGCCCATGTTTCCTGGAACCTCCCGAGTCGCCCTCCTACGGCTCGAACGAGGTCCCTTGACCCAGTCCAGTCATTGGGCAGGGGTCTTGTCAGAAGCTGACTTGTTGTTGGTTCTGCCACTGATGCTTTCCTCTCTGCTGGAACCTCCCTTTGGAACGGTAGGATTCCGATGTCTAAGTTCTTCTTGGTGAAGAAGAAGCCTGAAGCCTGATCCAGACCGAAACTTGGACTGTGGCAAAAGTGTACTTTTTCCCCGTTGCCTGGGAAATTAGTTTCTCAAGCTCCTCTCCAAACAGATGTTTCCTCTTAAACTGCAAGGATGTCAGAGATTTCTTTGAACTTAAATCTGCTGTCCAATTCTTTAACCACAATGCTCGACACGCCGCCACCGAAGATGCAGACGTCCTGGCTGTGGTCTGTATGGCATCCAGAATAGCATCTGTCAAAAAGGCATTTGCCTCTATGATCTTGGAAACCAGGGAACATAACTCCACCCTAGGAGTATTATTTCCCAATCCCTCCAAGATCGCCTGAGACCATGTGGTAATAGCCCTACTGGTCCACGCTCCTGCTATCAGTGGGCGAAATGTAGAACCTGCTAATGTAAAGATCGCCCTCAGCGAACTATCTAGACGCTTGTCTGTGGGATCCTTAAAAGCCGCCGCATCTGGAACCGGGAGAGCCGTATTCTTGGATAATCTAGACACTGGGGCATCAACCGTGGGTGGGACGCTCCACTTCTCCACCAAGTCCTTGGCAAAGGGATATGAGCAAGAAAAACGCTGTGAGGGTTGGAACTTCTTCTCTGGGGTGTCCCACTCCTGCTTTATAATGTCTCCCAGCTGCTCATGGAATGGAAATTCTGTTCCATGGTTCGACTGGCGCTTAAAGGGTCCCTTATGGGCTGACCCGTTGCACCTGAGCACTCCAGGTCTAACGCCTCCTTCAGTGCTCTTATCAGACCCTCCACATCATGTAGAACCTCTCTATCTGGCTCCCTTCGTCTTCCTCAGACGAAGACATCACCTCCCCCTCACTACAATCTGATAAAAACTCCTCAGCAGAAGAGTCCCCTGAAGCCAAAGACTTCAAGGACCTTCTCTTCAAATCCTGTCTCTTCTGTTTTGGGCTAATGCCCTGCTTAGTGGCAGGCACCTCAGATAGGTGATTTATAAACCTATCCAGGGAAGATGACAGGCTTGCAATGCCCTGCAGGTTCGCCAGGGACTGGGACAGCTGCACCGCCCATAATGGGGCTGGGTCGCTTAAGGATGAAGACCCCAACATAGAGGCCCCCACAGAGTCCCCAGCAGGGGTATTGGCCAATAGTAAATTTCCTGAACTGCTATCATTAGGGGCAGTGGAGGAAGAAAACTGCTCCCCAGCAGCTGTGCATGCCAAACAAATGGACTCGCTCTGACCCTTGGGCAGCTTTGCCTTACATGAGGTACATGAAAAATAAGTGACCGCGGCTGGGGTTCTATCTTTCCCCCCCTGGTAAACATAGTTATGCTGCGACTCCCTCTTCTCCTCACCCCCCCCCCTTGTTTTAGCAGCCTAACTGCCCTTAGACAGTTTACACCCCTGGTACCTGCCTCCCGGTTGTCAGAGTAGAAGTAAAGCAGAAGACACTCTGATGGGATGGGGAAGCTCCCGCCTGCGTTCGCAGACCACCGGCAACCTGCGCAGTGAGAACGATCTCTGCTGAAGCGTGCAAAACCAATGCGTGACGCAGAGAAATGACGTCATCAGCATGCGTGAGCATGCGTCAACTGACGCCGCTCCTTTCCCCCAAACTCTACTAAAACCTTCCCTATCGCCGAGATAGGGAAGGTGAGAAGCAGGTACCATGCCAATCAAATCTAAAGCCGCTGCACTGAAGAGGGGGGCTGGAGGCGGAGGGAACCGAGCCTATTGTAACCAGTGCTGCCTGCCTCACTTACCGGACCTTCCGTCAGTGAGCTGGGTCTGAGAAGTTCAGCCGTGTGCCCGGGTGTACTCCCTGCGTTTCCTCTGTGGGGCCTATGCTTCCCCTCCTTCCGGTGAGAAGTCCAGGTGGCCCTGAGGTCTGCTTCTGACAAGTCTTATGACCAATACAGAGGTGTCCCGCGTGGGGGGCTAACATGCTGGAGCTCAGGTGTGTCCCTGGCGCCTGTCTCACCCCTGGTGTCAGTGTTACTCACTGACCGATGCATTCCTTGTGTAGGGTCTCCTAGAGACCAATGTCCTACCTCCTATTCGAGGACACTGAAAAAACGGAGGATGGAGGGTTAAGCACGGAGGATATATAGAGGGGGAGGAGCAACAATTGTTTAATTATCAGTGTCCTGCCTCCTGGTTGGATGAGCTTAACCCAGTGGTTCCTGTGTCCCCCCAAGGACGTTAGAGAAAACACATTTTTCATTTTTTGATCAATAAAAATAAATTTGCAGTCAATGAAAAAATTATATTCTTCTAAAATATTTTCTAGAATTTTCCCTGGACAATGAAAAACAAAAATCTGGGTGAATCTGGGATACATTTACCTGGAGAGCCAATTGCTTTACATGAGATTTCAGCTCCTCTGACTGAAATGCCTGCCTGAGGCTTGCCCGTTTTTAGTCCAAAGGCCAGTATGCCCATTAAAAGGGTTATTCACCTTTGCATTAACTTTTAGTATGACGTATTATTCAGCAGCTCCCCAGTTTGCAATTTCAGGAATCTGGTTGCTAGGGTCTAAATTACCCTAGCAACAATGCACTGATTGGAATTAGGGTCTGAAATATGAATAGGAGAGACCTGAATAGAAAGATGAGCAATAAAAAGCAGGAATAACAAATTGGTAAACTCTATAGTTAGTATAGAGATGGGTATTTATAATTTATGTGAAGGTATGGAGGGGTGTGTGTATGGATGCTGGGTTTCTTTTGATGGGGTTGAACTTGATGGACTTTGTCTTTTTTCAACCCGATTTAACTATGTAGCCTCCACAAAGCATTTCTTTTTTTTAGATGGGGTCAGTGACCCCTATTTTGGAAAGAGTCAGAAGAAGGCAAATAATTCAAAAACTATTAAAAGGAAGACACGACGGCCAGTTGAAAAGTTGCTTAGAATTGGCCATTCTATAACATACTAAAAGTTAAAGGTGAACCACCCCTTTAACAGAGGTAGAACTGAAAGATAGTCAGGAAAGAAAACCTTACACCTTAAATGTAGCATGTAGGGTAGAGAGAACTAGAAATTAAACACAAGATCATTTCAGTTCCAGGTCTATTGTGAAATGTATATCATTTAGCAAACATCAATGTAGAGACAAGCACAGTTGCAAAATTCATTCTTGCTCTCGTATATATAATAAATGGCACCACGTTTGCCATGGAGCGGTAACCAATAGCAACCAATAAGATGTTTGCATTTAAACAGGTGACCAGTAAATGTTTCCTGTTGATTGGTTCCTATGGGTTATTGCTCCTGGCAAGCTTAGTGTTATTACATAACCCATTTATCTTTCATATTAAGGTCCCTCTATGTTTCAGTTTTAGGTCCCTCTATCCAGACACAATACCTTTCAGTTCTAGGCAGGGCTGAAACTAGGGGTAGGCAGATGAGGCACCTGCCTAGGGTGCAACGATGTGGGGGTGCTGTGCAGGTAGATGTTCAAAAGTCTTCTGCCTACCTCTAGTCCAGGTGGTTCATTCCCCCTGCTGCTCTCCCCTCTACCTCTGTCTCTCCCCCTACCTCCCTGCCCTTCCCTTCTACTTCGTTACTCTCCCATCCATTTCTTCCTTATGCTTTGCTGGCACAGGGGGGTGGAGAGTAGCCAACTGGGTGCCTAGGAAACCCTGTTGACTTCGCCTGACCCTGGTTCTAGGACCTTCTATTATGAAAAGACTAAAACAGAAAGACACGCCAAAAGAGACATGCCTAAAAAACAAAAGGAAAATAGAAAATCCTGTAAGCACATATATAAGCTGATCCGACTGAGCACTGTGTACATACATTAGACAAAGTCCAATCACCAATGAGCTGCCAGAAAGGCACAGTAGCAACCCCCAAAATAAGCAAGTAGTAGAAAGGATCCATATACTTCACCCTAGAAGAAACAGAAACAATTGAGAGATAAAGAATGGGGAGAGAGAATAATCAGCAGAGCCAAAGGCACAGGTGCATGGGATCCCAGTAAGGAGCAGAACCAGCAGGATACAGAGAAGGGAGTGTAGGTGAGAAGATATAACAAGTCATTAACTAGATGGTCTCTTCCCTCCTACTACTGCTACTTTCTCCCTCCTACTTGCACTTCTGTCCAGCTGCCACTCACCTGCTCTGCTGGCACCCATGAACTTGAGGCAGGACAGGAAAGCCAGGAAGATGAAGAGGAGGATGAAGAAGATGAGCACCGACTCCAGCAGCATCAAGTGGAGTGATCAGAGCATTCTCTGGCAACAAAATGGCTTCATCACTTTGCTATAATGCCCACTGTCCTGCACACAGGGCTCAACTACTAATCACCTGGGTTTTATATACTGCACTGACCTTGTACAGAACAGGACGGGGGATAAATACGTGTGACCAGAGACATGCAGCCCCTCAGTATATTCCTATATACACCTATATATTGTGTATTTGTTACTGGACCACTTGGGTAACTACATGCAAACTGACTGAACATACGGGCACATTACTCCTGTACTCTGCGCAGCACAGAGAGAAATACACAGCAAATAATTATACTGCTTCATATAAGGCAGAGGTGACAGTTGGAAAGCTAGTGACACCTACACAGGAACTCACCAGCTCCAATCCTGTTCCACATGAAGTTACCGTCAATATCCCAGAGGTAACCTGCAAATGACAGAAAATAAGGCACAATGCAGGGAGCACTGAGATGCCAGGCTGTATATTTATATATTCCCCCAGCACCACCACTTTTGCCTTTAGACTGGGGCTCTTATACTGCAGACTCCCCCAATAACCTAACTCCCAGAGCAAGCAGCATGTGTCCAAGGGGCGTCCCACTGTCATCCAGAAAGAATAAATTCTGATTATCATTCATTTATTATAAGGGATAATGTACCCTGGTTGTAATTGATAAGGATATTAGAAGTCACTAAGGGGTTCTGTGACCAAATAAAAGCACAAGGCTGCAGGCTGAGTTATACAGGGAACTGAGGGTTACTGCCTGCTCTGCTCTAATTCCCCTGCAGAAATAGGGGTTGGTAGCACTAGGTAGGTACCTAATATATGTGGACAGAGACAATGTGAAATGGTGAAAGGGTTACTGCCTGCTCTGCTCTCATTTACCTACAGAAATAAGGAGCAGTATCTCTAGATCAGTGGAGTTTAGACTTCAAGCCCCTCTTTAAGACCCAACATTTCACCTACCCCCTTTGCTCATAACAAGGTTACAGTCGTATGTAACTATTAGCTTTTGCCCAAATCTCACTTTAACTGACCTTCAAGCTGGGATTTTACGAGAATATAATGAATAATGGTTGAATTTTGCCTTTTTGTTTCATAAATGGAATAGACGTCTCATGGCTGGAACATTACCATCAATGACCCCCCTGCTGTGAGACACAGTGGAATATACCATCCCATTCTTCAAACAATCATCTTCTTTTTTTATGCTGCCTGGGATTCTTATCTCCCAACAACATCCAGGGATTGTGGGATTTGTAGTTCAACAGTAGCTGGAGCATCTCATGCTGGAAATCTGTCTGCAGTGATTCTCAGTCTAAAAAGAAAGTAACAGAGAACAGGTGGGAGTTAAGGCCTAGATCCCTTCCATTCACCAATATGGCGGAACAGGAGAGAGTTGTTACAAAGCAGCAAATCTGCTAAATGGACTGAAATGAACTTCTGCAGAACTCCAGTTGCACCCGCACTTAATAACATCTGATTTTCACATTCACTTTTTATTGTCCCTTTGTCTAATGGAAATAGTAAGAGGGAAATGTATTCTGATTTCTCCCCTTGTCTTATGTGTTACGTCTCTTACCTGCAGGGAAAAGGGGGAATGGCCTGACATTATATGGGACATAGTCAGTGAATGTAAAGCAGATATTCCATTTGCACTTTTGTCAAGGCAACAATTACACCCCTGATATCACTGGCATCTCCCTCTCCTCTCATAGTCTGTAATAGTCGTCTGTACTAAGCATAACAGCAACAGCCCCTAAATATCATAAAGAAACCAGCACCAAGAGATCCCATAAAACTATGGCAGCATAGGTATTCCCTGTACCTTTAAGCACAATTCAGCAGGAACAGCCCCCTAAGTTTGCTCATAGTCTGTACAGAGAGATCCCATAAAACTATAGCAGCATAGGTATTCCCTGTACTAAGCACAATTCAGCAGGAACAGCCCCCATTATGGCCCTATCACAAGAGTCTTAATACATTAAGAGAAGACAGTGGAGATGATACTTAACCTTTCTGCCTGCCCAGTGCTCCTTTTTCATTTAACAACCTCATTGAGTATTTGGATATAAACAGAGGAGTCACCATGTTTCAAAAGTCCCCAATGGCCCTGCTCTGCTAGCCCCACCCTGCCCCACCCTGCTCAGTGTTACCCCTGAATTGTGTCCCATCTAGAAATAGTGACACACATGCAGAGTCATCGCAGCGGAGCTCACGGGCGACATCTACCGTATTCTCAGTAATGTGAGCACCGTATTGGAGCATGCAGAGTTGGAGAAATCTGCTTGCGGAGGTCCGCTGTACTGACTCTGCATGTGCGTCACTATTTCTAGATGGGACACAATTCTGGGGTAACACTGAGCAGGGGGGGCAGTGGCGGGGGGGCCAGTGGGGACTTTTGGCTAAAGGGGAGTTTAGGTAAACTTTAAAGGGGTTGTTCACCTTAACATAACTTTAAGTATGATATAGAGAGTGATATTCAATTTGCAATTGGTTTTTATTATTTGTGGATTTTGACTTATTCCGTTTTTTTTATACAGCAGCTCTCTAGTTTGTAATTTCAGCAATCTGGTTGCTAGGATCCAAATTACCCTACCAACCATGCACTGATATGAATAAGAGACTGGAATAGGAGAGATAGTTATGAATACACAGGGCAGGATGATCAATGAATGAGCAGGATCGTTTGACTCACTGGCTCTGGAGAGAGCTGTGCCGGGATATCAGGATCTCATTCTTTTTTCTTTCCTCCCGTTGGTGCTGGAGTGGTCGCCTTCTGTTATACTCCATCTGTGGAGAAAATGGGACAGAGTTACACCATGCTTAGCTATGGATAAAGGGGAAGCAAACCAGAGTGTGAGCTCATACGCTTATCTCCCATAATTCCACAGTTTCTAAGAATACTTCCCTTTGTATAAAAGTCAGTTTGAGGGTTATTGAGGTTTTGTTGCTTTTGTATCTCTTTCTACTTAAAGAGAATCTGTCATCACTTGAGAAGGAAACATATTGCAGATGATTAGGTGGCAAATGATTTGGTTCTGGGTTACATGAGTAACTAAGTGCTTCAGTGAGTGCTTCACAACAGACCCTGCAGCTTTCACTGTGAGCAGAAAAACCTCTGTATCTATGGTTCACTCAAAAGAGGGACAAACGCACATTCCTGAATATAAAACATCATATAATTATACAATTATAATGCACCATTGTAGCTACAGCTTTGTCATAGGCAATTAACAGTCCATTGGATCAGGGCTACAGCTTCCAGCCCAAAAGCCAAGATGTGGATCAACAACATACAGGGTCGGACTGGGCCGGCAGCGATAGAAAAGATGTTATTTTAGATACTGGGGCATACAACTCCCAGCATCCTCCCTGCTAGTGCAACATACAGGAATATGTGGCACAACAGGATCAAACTTTTTGTTCTATATGTGACATTTGGTACTAGAGTTACACTTCCTACGCTGAATGCAGAACCCCCTGTACCCCCTCAGTGGTTGCCCCCATCCCTGTCTCACTGATCTGTGTATGTCTCTAGCCATTGCTAAACTACCCAGCAGTCCCTGTGATAACTAGTAGCTGAGCTGTAGTTCAGTGACAGACACAGATCTAAATGGGGACAGGGGGAGTCCAGTCAGGGGTCCCAGGAGATCTGATGGGGGCGCTGCTTCTAAAGCTGCTTATGTTTGGACTTTATTAGTGTTGTTTTAGACTGTGCAAGTTTGAGCTGTACCTGAGCATGTGATTGGCTGTCAGTTACTGGGATATCATGCCTTATCTCCGTGACATCACTTCCAGCTCAGCTCTGATTGGCCGAAAGCTGCAAGGAAGGTGATGTAACGGCTCAGGTACAGATGACCGTTATTTCATTTCTGGATACAGAGGTAAGTGCAGCTGATCCATTTACGGGGAGCAGGGGGGGCATATTTAGATGATACAAAGGGCAATTTTGGGTGTTTTGTCACCCATCATTTATAGCAGCTTGGGTAGTGGGGCCATCGCTGCTAAAATTGTCCCATTGCCTAGCACTCTAATTGCTTGGGGAGCTGCTTGTCATGAAACTGTTCCAAATGACATGTGTGTGACAAGCAGGAAAGGGGGGAGTCATTTAAGGCAACTTGGCATGACTTTCCTGCAATAAATACACTATGATGGTATAAGATCCATTGTGCTCTCTGGCTATTACTTTATTTACATGTGACATGTCTGTAATTGTACACGGGGACTGCAGCCTGTTGAGAGGCACTGAACATATATTCCATTAATACTGACTTGTCTTTTTATTTGGATACAGACACTTACATATTACACTTATACAGGGTATCAGCTGAAAATGGGCTTCTGATGGCAGCCCTGCCCCCCAATCTACTAACACATGTGGGTGTCAAAGTGCCTAAAATCTCCCCATCTGCCTCTCTAATGGGAGTGAGAGCAGAAAAACTTCTAGTTCTAAGGCAATGGGTGTTTGGTGTTTGGTTTACTTGTTTTTATTGTTTTTTTCTGAACCATTAGACAGTTTTCTCTGCCTCTCTGTAAATGACAACGGTCATTTTCCAACTGTCATTTGCCAACGGTCATTTGCCAACGGTCACACTCATCGTAGCAACAGTCAGTGGCCTCAGCACTAGAGTGGGGGACAGTTCAGAGAGGCTTAAGTAGAAAGACAAGTAGCACAAATCAGAAGAATAAATGTCTGCCCTTAGGATTCCTGGCATTATGGGTGCAGGGGGCACTGATCAGAGCAGAGCTGGTTATGGGAAGCAGGCACACTGGGTACATGCAGGGGGAAATGGATTCATTAGGAATATGGAGATGACCCCTGTATTGATATAACCAAGGAATCATAGAGCATGATGGGATCTGTAGTCCTGTTACAAGCCAGCCCTCATCATGACATTATAAGCAATACAAACGCTACCTACCTCTTATGGTCAACCCTTATAGTGCATCATGGGAGATGAAGGCCCTTTCCACATGCCAGTGATAAAAGTCTACAGCCTGGTTGCCCAACATTTTTGTCAGCTAAATAGCACACGCAACAGCAGTCAGGCTCCCTCACTTCCAGTAATAGCCTTATAGTGGGTAAAGACCTCACAGTGCATTATGGGATCTGTAGTTTATGCATTGCCATTGATATGCTCCTTCTAACAGTCTCTTATTTCTCCCCAAAAAGTGAAATATCCTGTGCGAATTGAGAGAGATAGATATTGTGAGAGAGAGCGATTTGAGAGAGAGAGAGAGAGCGATTTGAGAGAGAGACATCGAAAGAAGACGAGAGAGAGAATCAAGGAGAAGACAAAGAAGAAAGAAGAGAAAGAAGAAAGAAGACTTCAGTGACCCCCTGCCAGAGATAACATCTTCCCATTTGGGATCCTCTGGACAAAGGTACTGCTCCTGTATTTCCCCCTCTATAACATGTGCTTGGAACAGTAAGACTAGCTTATCCCTTGGCTGTAGGAGTTGCCATGCTGCTCATTATAGATGTAGCTATAGCTGTTTTTCTTTATTCTCACCTGTAGATTTGTGAGTCGGGGGATTCATCTTTTATCTGTCCCTGTACATGGCAGTCCCCCCCCCCCCGGTTGGTCCAAACCCACTATTGTCCCTGAAATTGACTGTACAGCCCCACCCCAGCAATGCACTTTATTCCAATAGTAAAAACTGGACTGTATGTTTTCCAATTCCAGGGCACCCCTAACATGGGGCTCCGCTGGAAAATTTCCAGGGTGGGGCAAATGATGTATTATGCAATTTAGAGCAGATGGGGAGCCAATCAGAGCATTAGAAGAGTTCCAGTTCAACAGGTTCATGAAAAGCACAATAAAATAGGGCTCATTTACTATTACGCTGGGCATAATATCATGGCAAATAAATCCTATTAGTAAATGTGCTTGTTCCTATGTGCTGTCCCTATACATATGGCACCTCTCCACATTAACTCTAACCTTCCCAAATCTCTATTTTATATTACAGGGGCGTCGGAGATGGGCTTGCGTGCCATCATGGACCTTTACATAAAAGGCAATCAGAAGGTAAGTCTGCTCTCACAGGTACCTGAGGGGTTAAAGGGGATACTAACCCAATGATAAACATTGTGTATCTTCCATGTAAATGTGATTAAATAGAAATATAACAGGGTTTAGCTTAGTGTTTGCCCCGACTGTTACAATTCCCATATTTAGTGTTAGAACTTACTAGTGAGAGATTGCATGTTATTTGCTCTGTCTATAGAGATCAATGTAACAGCTCCCCTAGTGGTAATAAATACATATTGCTTTGCTTATTGTGCCTAAGGGAAGAAATTGTTACTCTCATTATTAGTGCGGATTAAACACAAACTGCTGGAAACATTAATGTCTTCTTGTTTCTTACATTTCTCTAGGGCTTAGAGTGGATCTACACGGAGGAGGAGGGGATCTGTGAGATCATGGAGTTTGAGGGACCACTGGCGGCCCTTTATTTGAAATGCATGAGGCAGGACATCATATGCCAATTGAAATGGGCACTGTATGATTATGGGATGGCTAAAGAAAAAATGCGAAACACCAGGTGGTGGAAGATCAGATTGATGTCCGAGTTCCAGCAGGACAAGAGGAAGGCCAAAGCCCAACTGAGATACCTCTACAAAATACTAGAGGCTATAAACTTGGCAATTCTCCGAAGAACATGGAGAGATATCCAGGTACAGCATCTAATGAATATATTTCTTAAAATATCACTATTTTGTAATGGAAAGTAGAAGGGGCTGATGTATTGAAATCCATTGCAATGCTGCGATTTTGAGAAAAACAACTACAAAAAGAACATTTAACTCCTGCGCAACTGAAACCCATTGAGATGCCATAGAAACCAATGGGAAGTGTATCTTCATCATTTTGGCAAGGAATTCGGATTGATCAAAAGGCTTGAAAATAAAGAGAAACCTGCGATTTGCAACTTGTCCCATAATCACAGAAAGTCGAGGGAAATGGTGCAAAAGCATTTAGTAATGTTAATTTGCATACCTGCCATATTTCTGATTAAAATGCCCCAAAATGGAATTTCTACAGAGATATCACTTGCTAATGTAAAAACCTGTGGTATAAGTAAACGTTATTTTGTTTGTTTTTGCAGACAGCCCTCGCAACCACCAAGCGGCCACCAACACCACCAGCACTACCAAGTACCGATGCACCTCTGTGTAAGTCATCTTCATGACACAGAGGTAGGTGAGCCATTCACAATTCCACCAGTGCCGCCTCCACTCTAATCCACCATAATTCCACACATGGTGCACCCCCCTTAGAACTAAAATATGGTCCCATAGACAGGAGCACCCTTAAGCCACTTGGTAGACATGCATTCCTTTCCACTCCATCCCTCAGACTTTAGAAGCCGGGTCTATAGTCTACCTGGGGTCCAATGGAATGGAATGGAATGCAGTGTTCACCTAGCAGCTTAATGGCGCTCATGTGTATGCTGCCATATTCCCCTCTGTTTCAATTCCCTCCACCGTAATTCCAACAGCGGTGCCCCCACTTACACCTGAAATATGGTTTTATAGACAGGAGCACCCTTAAGCTGCTCGGTAGACCCTGCATTTCTTTTCACTCCGTCCCACAGTCTGCAAAGCCGGGTCTACAGGCTGCTTGGGGTCCAACGGTATGAAAGGAATGCAGTGTTCACCTAGCAGCTTAAAGGCACTCATGTGTATGCTACCATATTCCCCTTTATTTCAATTCCCTCCACTGTAATTCCACCAGCGGTGCCCCCACTTACACCTGAAATATGGTTTCACAGACAGTAGCACCCTTAAGCTGCTCGGTAGACCCTGCATTTCTTTTCACTCCATTCCCACAGTCTGCAAAGCCGGGTCTGTAGGCTGCCTGGGGTCCAACGGAATGAAAGGAATGCAGTGTTCACCTAGCAGCTTAATGGTGCTAATGCGTATGCTACCCTATTCCATTCTCTTTCCCTCACCCTGCTTCCCTTGCTTTAATTTGGTGCATTGATCCTGGGAGAAAATCCGATCGCCGTTAAGGGGTCAGGAAGGAATTTTTTCCTCTAGTGAAGCAGATCTTGCTAGAGGTTTTTGCCTTCCTCAGGATCAAATAGCACAGTTTATCTAATTATTATCAATAAAACTGTGATTTACACAGATTTAACATCAAGCTGTTGTGTGTGTGTCTTTATTCTGGGTACTGGTCCCATTTGGGAGGGGTAACATATAGACGGGGCGGGGTGTATGAAAATAGAATAAGATGAGAAGAAACATAGAAAAGTTAAAGAAGAATGAACGTGAAATTTACTCATGTTCTTGTTTTATAAGAAACCCTGCTTTCCATGATATATGTCAGTGTGATTCCTTACACCCCACCTAGCACTTCAGTACCTGTCAGTGACACGTGCCAGTCCTCCTGTGGGTACAGCTGCTCCACCAAGCATTCTCACACTGGATTAACGGGTTAGAGATTCTGTTTCTAATGGTCATTCCTGGGAATCTCCCTCCATTCCCCATCATTGAATGTAGTCTGTATACTCATGTACCCACTGGCATATACAGACATAACAAAGCTGGAGGGAAAGATAAAAATATATATCATTGAGTTTGAAGTGATACAGACTCTCAAATGTATTGCAGTAAGAACAAATCCTTCTAAAAGGGAAGTAAAAACACATATTTACTATATTTCAGTGCACAGGGATATTATCCATAAGGCACAATTCAGCAGGTACGATCCCATTCTCCCTTTCATAGTCAGACATATCTGGTGCTATCGCCATAGGGGTGAAGGTTAAAGTGCACAACACAATATTCATTGGGGAGATAAGAAGTTGCCTGTAGGAACAAAGCCTAAACCTGTCTCTGTAGGGATACTTGTGCAGTCATTGCCCCCGTGTACTCAGAAAGCAAAGCAAAAGAACAATAATGTACAGAATCCATCCATGTTATAGAACCCCCATACTAAGGGAAATTATTTATGATTTGTGACACACAGGTGACTATTTTCTATGAGATCCATTCCCTTTTCCAATTATATGGATCCCGTGTCATGCTGTTACGTTTGCTCCCCCCAGAATTTTATTTTAAAAATAGATCTTGGTTAGAGACGAGGGGGTGTAACTATATAGAAAGTAGAATGACCGATCAGCAGTATCACAACAAATATTTTATTCCCTAAATTTAGTGGGCGCTAAAATGATATTGCTGTGGGGCCTCGTATGGTCTAGTTTACAATTGCTAGAATGCCGAGTTACAAATCTCAAACTAATTGGTATTTTAACATGTCTCACTGCAATATTCTAAAGAGAACAAGTAGATGGATGATGGGTTATGGCTCAGATAATCAAAGCAGTAAAAAAATCCCAAATTTTGCAAAGAAAGTGAAAATCGTGGTTTTTCCCAAATGCCACTCTACAAAGCAGATGTTTGCCTTTGAGTTAACATTTAGTATGATATAGAGAGTGATATTCTGAGATATCCGTAGGGGTTAATCTAGAGGGCACGCACAGTAGGGAGAGATGGTGCCTATAGTAACAGTGGGGATAATAGTCTCTGGGAAGGGAGTGTGACTGTGGGATAGCAGGTATAGTAGGGAGAGATGGTGCCTATAGTAACAATGGATAATAGTCTCTGGGAAGGGAGTGTGACTGTGGGATAGCAGGTATAGTAGGGAGAGATGGTGCCTATAGTAACAATGGATAATAGTCTCTGGGAAGGGAGTGTGACTGTGGGATAGCAGGTATAGTAGGGAGAGATGGTGTCTATAGTAACAGTGGGATAATAGTCTCTGGGAAGGGAGTGTGACTGTGGGATAGCAGGTATAGTAGGGAGTGATGGTGTCTATAGTAACAGTGGGATAATAGTCTCTAGGAAGGAAGCGTGACTGTGGGATAGCAGGTATAATAGGGAGAGATGGGGCCTATAGTAACAGTGGGGATAATAGTCTCTGGGAAGGGAGTGTGACTGTGGGATAGCAGGTATAGTAGGTAGAGATGGGGCCTATAGTAACAGTGGGGATAATAGTCTCTGGGAAGGGAGTGTGACTGTGGGATAGCAGGTATAGTAGGGAGAGATGGTGCCTATAGTAATAGTGGGGATACGAGTCTCTGGGAAGGGAGTGTGAGTGTGGAATAGCAGGTATAGTAGGGAGAGATGGTGCCTATAGTAACAGTGGATAATAGTCTCTGGGAAGGAAGTGTGAGTGTGGAATAGCAGGTATAGTAGGGAGAGATGGTGCCTATAGTAACAGTGGATAATAGTCTCTGGGAAGGAAGTGTGAGTGTGGAATAGCAGGTATAGTAGGGAGAGATGGTGCCTATAGTAACAGTGGATACTAGTCTCTGGGAAGGGAGTGTTAGTGTGGAATAGCAGGTAGGGATTGAATTACTGATTTAATGTATGTGCCCCAAACCTATGGGTATAAAACATTACCTGGCAGGTCAGACACATATTAGATATTGGAGGCTGTGGAATGACCATAGAGGCTGTGGGATCCTTGATGCATTGGAGCAGCCCTAAGATGCAAATGGATAAAATGGAATGGACCAAATGTAGTAGATAAAATAAAGGTTTGTTTTGTTTGAACAAATAAGAAAAGGTGGCTGAACACAGCCATCGATAAAACACAATAAAACAGGATTTCTGGTCTGAACTAACTGGATAGAAATAACTGGAATGGGCACAGACTAACCTGGGTGCTTTGCCTGGGGCTGGGTTCTCTGCAAGATGGGTGGTCCATGTCCTATATCAGGGTTCTGGGGTCATAGAGATAAAACTCCCTGCGGGTGTCAGGGCTGCTGATGTTGGTCCCTTGCACTTCTTTCTCTAGGCCGTGTGCCGACTGCTCCAGCATTTGGGCAGATTTATCATTCAGCAGACTTTCAGCAGCTGCACAAAATAGGAGACACTGGGTGAATGTTCCAAGATTGTGTCATTATTAGACTAGGGCAGAGCCAGGCGCCTCCTCCTGTTTCAAAGGAAGTTCAAGCAAAGATGAGAATCTAAACACTCACATACAGTATAATACGCCACATTGATGATCTCACACACACAAGTGCAAAACATTATTTTGGAAGCAAAATGGATTGTGCATTGACACTACACAGTCACAAATGCTTCTTGTGCCCGGCCTTCAGCCTGATGTGATGAATTACTTGCAAGTGAGATACAAATCCTGTGAGAATTGAATCCATAACAAACTTGTAAGTGATTTGCACTAAGTGCACTGTAACTGAAGAAAAGGAAGACTGTATTGTGGTGTAAAAAAACATGGCAATTTGCATCTGAATGGCTACATCCACTATGTTGCACTTACATTAACCAGTTTTAATGTGTTCTTGTAAAAAAAAGAATCCAGAGTGCAGAATGAGCGGATAAAAGAATAAATGATATATTACAAGTACATCTGGTTGCTGCATAATCTGGTCCCTAGCAACCATCATAGCCCCGAGAGTCTTGTAAGGCTGGCAAAATCCTTTGTAGCAGTCAATAAAATGTGGATCTGTTTGCAGCAGCAGCAGTACTTACTATTCGCCTCATTGCAGCTTTCTCATCCCTTTGTCTCAACTTCAGCTCCTGCACCTGTCTGTCCAGCGTCTGTACGTCAGCCTGAATGAGAAGGAACAAAATCAAGAGCTGAGCGACCCTCCCAGTGTTACGTTGCCCAAATGTACTTATACACTCTGACGGGTCCCTATTGGTATCCCCTAAATCTCTTTTTTTTTTTATATTGGGGGGCTTCTTCCTTGACCACACTCAACCCTTCGTGGAGGCTGGGGGTCTGGCTGCACCTAATCTACTCCTCAATTAACTCAGTGACTAAACTAGTGACTGCCTGGTGGTGGGTCTCCCCCTCCTTCACAGCAAAATCAGCCACAAGCCTTGAAGCCCAAATCAAAGGATCATATGAAGGTTGTAAGTTCATGCTGTTTAATGGCCCTAAATCCTACATGTCTGCCACCCTCTTAAAGGGGTTGTTCACCTTTGAGTTAACTGTTAGTATGACGTAGAAAGGGATATTCTGAGACAATTTGCAGTTGGGTTTCATTTATTATCATTTGGGGTTTCCGATTTATTTCGCTTTTTATTCGGCAACTCACAGTTTGCCGTTTCAGTAATCTGGTGCCTATGGCACAAATGACCTTAGCAACCAGGCATTGATTTGATTGAGACATGAATATGAAGAGGAGAGGTTCTGAATCCAAAAATGGGTAATACAAAGTAGCAATAACAATACATGTGTAGCCTTACAAAGCATTTGTTTTTAAGATGGGGTCAGTGACCCCCCATTTGAAAACAGGAAAAAGACAGAAGAAGAAGAAGGCAAATATTACAAAAACTATAAAAAAGAACCTTAAAGGTGAATCACCCTTTTAATAGTCCCAAAACAGCCCTCCTGCTGTTCCCCAGCGTAACAACATATTACCAATTGGTTGCCCAATACCATAGACACACCATAACAAGATCGAAAATGGGCAGGTTCCTGTATTAACAACACCCCCAGAACTCATAACAGGATGGCACAGGGGCAGGTTCATGTATAAACAACCAACCCCCCAGAACTCATAACAAGATGGCACAGGGGCAAGTTATGTATAAACAACACCTGCCAAAACTCATAACAAAGTGGCACAGGGGCAGGTTCATGTATAAACAACACCCCCCAGAACTCATAACAAAGTGGCACAGGGGCAGGTTCCTGTATAAACACCCCCCAGAACTCATAACAAAGTGGCACAGGGGCAGGTTCATGTATAAACAACACCCCCCAGAACTCATAACAAAGTGGCACAGGGGCAGGTTCCTGTATAAACAACACCCCCCAGAACTCATAATAAGATGGCACAGGGACAGGTTCATGTATAAACAACACGCCCCATAATTCATAACAAGGTGGCACAGGGGCAGGTTCCAGTATAAACAACAACCCCCAGAACTCATAACAAGAGGGCACAGGGGCAGGTTCATGTATAAACAACACCCCCCAGAACTCATAACAAGATGGCACGGGGGCAGGATCATGTATAAACAACACCCGCCAAAACTCATAACAAAAGGGCACTGGGGCAGGTTCCTGTATAAACAACACCCCACCCCCCAGAACTCATAACAAGATGGCACAGGGGCAGGCTCCTGTATAAACAACACCCCCCAGAACTCATAATAAAGTGGCACAGGGACAGGGTCATGTATAAACAACCCCCCCCAGAATTCATAACAAGATGGCACAGGGGCAGGTTCATATATAAACAACACTCTCCAGAACTCATAACAAGAGGGCACAGAGGGCAGATTCCTGTATAAACAACACCCCCCCAGAACTCATAACAAAGTGGCACAGGGACAGGTTCCTGTATAAACAACACCCCCCCAAGAACTCATAACAAGATGGCACAGGAACAGGTTCATATATAAACAGCACCCCCCCCCCAAGAACTCATAACAAGATGGCACAGGTGCAGGTTCCTGTATAAACAACACCCCACCCCCCAGAACTCATAACAAGATGGCACAGGGGCAGGTTCCTGTATAAACACCCCCCCAGAACTCATAACAAAGTGGCACAGGGGCAGGTTCAT
Organism: Xenopus petersii; assembly: GCA_038501925.1. NCBI lineage: Eukaryota > Metazoa > Chordata > Amphibia > Anura > Pipidae > Xenopus > Xenopus petersii. The sequence continues at coordinate 137,760,591 of CM076686.1, read as the reverse complement.
GTATAAACAACACCCCCCAGAACTCATAACAAAGTGGCACAGGGGCAGGTTCCTGTATAAACAACACCCCCCAGAACTCATAACAAGATGGCACAGGGACAGGTTCATGTATAAACAACACCCCCCATAATTCATAACAAGGTGGCACAGGGGCAGGTTCCAGTATAAACAACAACCCCCAGAACTCAAAACAAGAGGGCACAGGGGCAGGTTCATGTATAAACAACACCCCCCAGAACTCATAACAAGATGGTACAGGGGCAGGATCATGTATAAACAACACCCGCCAAAACTCATAACAAAAGGGCACTGGGGCAGGTTCCTGTATAATCAACACCCCACCCCCCAGAACTCATAACAAGATGGCACAGGGGCAGGCTCCTGTATAAACAACACCCCCCAGAACTCATAATAAAGTGGCACAGGGACAGGGTCATGTATAAACAACCCCCCCCAGAATTCATAACAAGATGGCACAGGGGCAGGTTCATATATAAACAACACTCTCCAGAACTCATAACAAGAGGGCACAGAGGGCAGATTCCTGTATAAACAACACCCCCCCAGAACTCATAACAAAGTGGCACAGGGACAGGTTCCTGTATAAACAACACCCCCCCCAAGAACTCATAACAAGAGGGCACAGGGACAGGTTCATGTATAAACAGCACCCCCCCCCCAAGAACTCATAACAAGATGGCACAGGTGCAGGTTCCTGTATAAACAACACCCCACCCCCCAGAACTCATAACAAGATGGCACAGGGGCAGGTTCCTGTATAAACACCCCCCCAGAACTCATAACAAAGTGGCACAGGGGCAGGTTCATGTATAAACAACACCCCCCAGAACTCATAACAAAGTGGCACAGGGGCAGGTTCCTGTATAAACACCCCCCCAGAACTCATAACAAAGTGGCACAGGGGCAGGTTCATGTATAAACAACCCCCCCCAGAACTCATAACAAAGTGGCACAGGGGCAGGTTCCTGTATAAACAACACCCCCCAGAACTCATAACAAGATGGCACAGGGACAGGTTCATGTATAAACAACACCCCCCATAATTCATAACAAGGTGGCACAGGGGCAGGTTCCAGTATAAACAACAACCCCCAGAACTCAAAACAAGAGGGCACAGGGGCAGGTTCATGTATAAACAACACCCCCCAGAACTCATAACAAGATGGCACAGGGGCAGGATCATGTATAAACAACACCCGCCAAAACTCATAACAAAAGGGCACTGGGGCAGGTTCCTGTATAAACAACACCCCACCCCCCAGAACTCATAACAAGATGGCACAGGGGCAGGCTCCTGTATAAACAACACCCCCCAGAACTCATAATAAAGTGGCACAGGGACAGGGTCATGTATAAACAACCCCCCCCGAATTCATAACAAGATGGCACAGGGGCAGGTTCATATATAAACAACACTCTCCAGAACTCATAACAAGAGGGCACAGAGGGCAGATTCCTGTATAAACAACACCCCCCCAGAACTCATAACAAAGTGGCACAGGGACAGGTTCCTGTATAAACAACACCCCCCAAGAACTCATAACAAGATGGCACAGGGACAGGTTCATGTATAAACAGCACCCCCCCCCAAGAACTCATAACAAGATGGCACAGGTGCAGGTTCCTGTATAAACAACACCCCCCTCCCCCCAGAATTCATAACAAGATGGCACGGGGCAGCTTCATATATAAACAACACTCTCCAGAACTCATAACAAGAGGGCACAGGGGCAGGTTCCTGTATAAACAACCCCCCCCCAGAACTCATAACAAAGTGGCACAGGGGCAGGTTCCTGTATGGCACAGGGGCAGGTTCATGTATAAACAACACTCCCCATAACTCATAACAAGGTGGCACAGGAGCATGTTCCAGTATAAACAACACCCCCCAAGAACTCAAAACAAGAGGGCAAAGGGGCAGGTTCCTGTATTAACAACACCCCCCCCCAGAACTCATAACAAAGTGGCACAGGGACAGGGTCATGTATAAACAACCCCCCCCCCCAGAATTCATAACAAGGTGGCACAGGGGCGGGTTTATATATAAACAACACTCTCCAGAACTCATAACAAGAGGGCACAGGGGGCAGGTTCCTGTATAAACAACACCCCCAGAACTCATAACAAGAGGGCACAGGGACAGGTTCATGTATAAACAACACCCCCCAGAACTCATAACAAGAGGGCACAGGGACAGGTTCCTGTATAAACAACAACCCCCAGAACTCATAACAAGAGGGCACAGGGACAGGTTCATGTATAAACAACACCCCCCAGAACTCATAACAAGAGGGCACAGGGACAGGTTCCTGTATAAACAACACCCCCCAGAACTCATAACAAGAGGGCACAGGGACAGGTTCATGTATAAACAACCCCAGGCCAGACTGACGGACTAAGTGAATTATTATGAGTGACATAAAGTTACCGGGGAAGCAGCCTGTAACTTTACTAGTAGAATGAGGTAATAATTATCTCTGTCGTAGTAATCCGCACTAATAACTTCGCTGCTGCGCCCCAAGCGGGTGACTCGTGGAACCTCCGGAGTCATGAGGGGAAGGGAAACAAAGTCGCTTGTTTCGGCTCCTCCCACCGGATGGTACAGCTGGCAGTGACGTCAGCAGGTGCGCGCAAGTGTGAGGCTCGGTGGTAGCGCGCAGGCGCAGTGCGTTGTGTGCACGCGGTGACGTGTTCCCCCGGCCGGACCCAGGATGGCAGACGAGAGCAGGCAGAACAAGCTGGCGTCGGCCCGGCGGAAGGTAATGTGTGCGGACAAGGGGTGTCGGAGAGATTGGGGAATGAGGGAGCCTGTTGATCGCTGTTGATTTCACTTTAGTACATCTGTGGCTGATCATAGTGTTAACCTGCTGATTTGGGCAGTGATCGGCCGGAATGTTGACAGGGAGGGGGGTGTCGTGCCTCATTATAGTGACTGGGGCGAGGCAGTTCCTATATAATGAGAGATGAACATAACTTACATTATATAGGGACAACTGGCATTACATAGGGACAACTGGTATTACATAGGGACAACTGGCATTACATAGGGACAACTGGTATTACATAGGGACAACTGGCATTACATAGGGACAACTGGCATTACATAGGGACAACTGGTATTACATAGGGACAACTGGCATTACATAGGGATGGGCAACTGGCATTACATAGGGACAACTGGTATTACATAGGGACAACTGGCATTACATAGGGACAACTGGTATTACATAGGGACAACTGGCATTACATAGGGACAACTGGCATTACATAGGGACAACTGGCATTACATAGGGACAACTGGTATTACATAGGGACAACTGGCATTACATAGGGATGGGCAACTGGCATTACATAGGGACAACTGGCATTACATAGGGACAACTGGCATTACATAGGGACAACTGGCATTACATAGGGATGGGCAACTGGCATTACATAGGGACAACTGGTATTACATAGGGACAACTGGTATTACATAGGGACAACTGGCATTACATAGGGACAACTGGTATTACATAGGGACAACTGGCATTACATAGGGATGGGCAACTGGCATTACATAGGGACAACTGGTATTACATAGGGACAACTGGTATTACATAGGGACAACTGGCATTACATAGGGATGGGCAACTGGCATTACATAGGGACAACTGGTATTACATAGGGACAACTGGTATTACATAGGGACAACTGGCATTACATAGGGACAACTGGCATTACATAGGGATGGACAACTTGCTCAATGTTGTACTAGGAAGTTTTTATTTTTTGGGGGGTCAGGCAAGTGGTGGAAGAAGGGTCAGAGTTGCTGGATTCAAATGTAGTGAGATACGGGGGGTGCTGTCAGGTTGCAGAGAAGAAGTAAGGGAAGAGTTGACATGATGGGGATATTAACTACTAAAACAGAGACAGTATAATGGGATGCAAACTAAGTATCAGGGGCATTGGAAAGGCTGGAATGTTTCTGTACAATACAGCTATTGTGTTTATAGAAGTAATGTTGCCTTGCAGAACCATAGCTGGAGCTTTCACTGTTACTTGCTTCTTAAACTCCCGGGATAGGAGCTATAACTTTAGTACTAAATGTCTTATATAGATCAGAAAGCTGGATCCTGCTGCCTTACTACAGATTCCTGCATCTTGCACTAGCATTGAGGGTGCTGGGAGTTGTATGCCCCAGTGTCTGAAATAGCATAGATTTTCTATCTTATCATTGCATATCCGGTTATTTATTGCCAAATTTGTCCTAATGTCTCCAGTATCAGGCTGTGTTCTTATATATGTTGTTGATCCACATCTTGGCTTTTGGGCTGGAAGCTGTAGCCCTGATCCAACGGACTGTTAATTGCCTATGACAAAGCTGTAGCTACAATGGTGCATTATAATTGCATAAGTATGGAGACGGGTGCCTGTTTTATATTTTACTGCTGCGCCTAAGCGTGTGGCAACCCCAATATATAGTAACATAGTAAGTTAGGTTGTAAAAAAAAAAAGACACACGTCCATCAAGCTCAACCTTTTAATTTTAATCTGCCTAACTGCCAGTTGATCCAGAGGAAGGCAAACAAACCCATTTGAAGCCTCTCCAATTTGCCTCAGAGGGGGACAAAAATTCCTTGGCTTCAAATGGGTTTGTTTGCAATTGGAGCAACTTGATCAGCATTCAGTAAGATAGATTGCCTGCCCTATAGCATTACATACTTACTACTGACTTTCTTAAGCCTGTTTTTATATTGTGCTACGTCATACAATGCAGCTTTTGTACTTGTCTTTACCTATTGTCTTTTGATTTCTCCCTGTTGCAGTGTTAGCAGCTGAGCTTTAGAAAGAGGCACAAATAGACTGCTCACAGTGAAAGCTGCAGGGGTCTGTTCTAAAGCACCCGTGACTGTTAGTTACTCATGTAACCCAGCACCTAATCATTTGCCACTTCTGCAATATGTTTCCTTCTCAAGTGATGACAGATTCTCTTTAAGCGGAAAGAGATACAAAATCAGCAAAACCTCAATAACCCTCAAACTGACTTTTATACAATTTAGAACCTGTGGAATTATGGGAGACAACCGTATGAGCTCACACTCTGGTTTGCTTCCCCTTTATCCATAGCTAAGCATGGTGTAACTCTGTCCCATTTTCTCCACAGCTGAAGGAGTATCAGCAGAAGACGACCACTCCAGCACCAACGGGAGGAAAGAAAAAGAAAAAGTCCAAAGAATCTGATCCTGATCATTCGCCACGGCTCTCTCCAGACCCAGTGAGTCAAACTGCTCATTCATTAATCATCCTGCCCTGTGTAGTGTAACGCTCCTCTCCTTTTATACAGCAATGCCAAATAAACAGAGGCGGACTTCTTCCTTTTCATTGTGAAAATCTGTGATTTCCAGTTTTATTTTATTAGCTCTAAATTGTATGTAGCAGAAATATTAAAGGACAAGTGTATTTAAGATCATTGATAAGTGCCGATTTGTTAAGCACCACCCAGTGAGTAAAATCAGTAATTCTTTGGGCTCTTACAGACGAGTGTTTTTAGCCGCGCTCGCCTGCGTTCCGGTTTCATGCTTTCAGCCACAGGGGAGCGCAGGAGTAGACACACTGAATTCCTTTCAATGGGGCTGTACTCACACAGACGCATGTAAGTGCTGAACACAGGTTGGGACGCAGCATGTTGCTTTTTTTCTGCAATCGGCACTTATATGCGTCTGTGTGAGTACAGCCCCATTGAAAAGAATTTAGTGCGTCTACTCCTGCGCTCGCCTGCGGCTGAACACATGAAACCGGTATGCAGGTGAGCGCAGGTAAAAACGCTAGTCTGTAAGATCCCTTAGGCTGGTGCTCATGTGAGGAACACTGGGGAGCAGAGTAAACCTGGTGGCACCTCTATTCCCAATAATGTACCAGAGGAGGTTTTTCTTCTTCATGTAAGAAGCACACTGGCCAGGCCGAAAGGGTTTCCCTTTTCTTGTCGTTTACTGCTTAGAATTGTCTCCATTGTCTTCTCTCAGTGTATCAAGTTATCAAGCTTAATGCTTGTTTCTACAATTGCAATTAACCATTAGCTAGAGAGCTAGAAACTCTGTGTATGTACTGAGCTGCCCCTGAATCACTGAGCCGCCCCTGAATCACTGAGCCGCCCCTGAATCACTGAGCCGCCCCTGAATCACTGAGCCGCCCCTGAATCACTGAGCCGCCCCTGAATCACTGAGCCGCCCCTGAATCACTGAGCCGCCCCTGAATCACTGAGCCGCCCCTGAATCACTGAGCCGCCCCTGAATCACTGAGCCGCCCCTGAATCACTGAGCCGCCCCTGAATCACTGAGCCGCCCCTGAATCACTGAGCCGCCCCTGAATCACTGAGCCGCCCCTGAATCACTGAGCCGCCCCTGAATCACTGAGCCGCCCCTGAATCACTGAGCCGCCCCCTGAGCCGCCCCCTGAGCCGCCCCCTGAATCACTGAGCCGCCCCCTGAATCACGGAGCCGCCCCTGAATCACGGAGCCGCCCCTGAATCACGGAGCCGCCCCTGAATCACTGAGAGCCGCCCCTGAATCACTGAGAGCCGCCCCTGAATCACTGAGAGCCGCCCCTGAATCACTGAGAGCCGCCCCTGAATCACTGAGAGCCGCCCCTGAATCACTGAGAGCCGCCCCTGAATCACTGAGAGCCGCCCCTGAATCACTGAGAGCCGCCCCTGAATCACTGAGAGCCGCCCCTGAATCACTGAGAGCCGCCCCTGAATCACTGAGAGCTGCCCCTGAATCACTGAGAGCTGCCCCTGAATTACTGAGCTGCCCGACTCAAACACCAGAGACACAAATATTGAATTCTAAACTTCGATTTTGGAAAAACCATAAAAAATTATGTAAAATAATTGAAAAATGGCTTTATTTCTGGGGAATAATCTAAAAACAACTGAATTGAAAAAGGTGTTTTGAAGGTGAACAACCCTTTTAATTTCCATTTCTGCTTTTCCAAAATGAGCAGATTTCTTTTCTCCTTCTCTCTCTTTTTCTACCTCCTCCTGCTTTTAGATTCAGGCCTTTCTGGAGGGTCTGGTGTCAGATCTTCATAGATCCAATGGGGTATCTGTCCCATCACTGGGCCCTATGAAGGTGAGACGGCCTGGGAAAGACCGCTGGCTTTGTGCTTCACTTTTGTGTTGGCTCTCCCCAAACTCACGGCTTTTTAGTTTTTAAGTCATTGCCGTTTTTGATGTATTTTGAGAGCAAATGTTGCTTGTGTTATGCACGGGTGAATATGTGCAATGGATCCTTGGTGCATGCTTACGGTTTATTGCAAGGTGGACTTGCCCTTTACGTTATAATTTTAATAAGAGACTGGAATATGAATAGGAGAGAACTGAATAGAAAGATAAGTAATAAAAAGTAGCGATAACAATCAAGGTCGGACTGGGCCGGCGAGATACCGGGAAAAAACCTGATGGGCCCTCGCCGGCCCAGACATGCTCCCCGTTTGGCTGGGCGCATGCACCGGCGTCCGTGCATACGCAGCGGTATTCGCACATGAGCCACCGTTCGCACATGTGTGAGATGCGTGCTGCGGGGGCCCCTGAGGTATGGAACCCAGTGGGCCCCCAAGGGTCCAGTCCGACCCTGATAACAATAAATGTGTAGCCTTACAGAGCATTTGTTTTTAGATGGGGTCAGTGATCCCCATTTGAAAACTAGAAAGAGTCAGAAGGCAAACAGTTAAAAAACTAAAAAAAAAAAAAATGGAGGCCAATTGAAAAGTTGCTTAGAATTAGCCATTCTATAACATACTTCAAGTTAACTTGAAGGTGAAGCACCCCTTTAAGATCTGTTTTATTTTAAAATCTTTTTTTCCTTGTACTGTCGGGGAATAAAGCTCCTATTGAATGAAGGGAATCTGTGCAGCTTCTCTCCGAGCATTTGCCTGCGGCATTAAGGTGAAATTCCTCCACTCTAGCAGTGGTACCAAATCCCTGTAGGTTTCATATGAAACCATATACCCATCCTTGGAGAAATCCGTCGCTGAGCAGCTGTCTGAATAATAGCGTGGATGGGGATTACTTGTCTAATAGAAAGTGTTAACAGCGCTGCTTGTGTCTGGCCTAGTTTTCCTTTTAAATGGTATGTTCCATGTCGGACGTCTCTAGCACATACAGATATGGGACCTGTTATCCAGAATGCTTGCAACATGGGGCTTTCCAGACAACAGATCTTTCTGTAATTTGGATCTTCACAGTTTAACTCTACTAGAAAATCATGTACATTACATAAACCCAATAGGCTGGTTTTGTTTCCAATAAGGATTAATTATATCTTAGTTGGGATCAAGTACAAGGTCCGGTTTTGTTATTACAGAAAAAAAGGAAATCGTTTACAAAAATTTGGCTTATGTGGATAAAACTAGGGATGCACCGAATCCCCAAATCCTTGGTGAAAGAGTAGGCCGAATACCGAACCGAATCGGAACCCTAATTTGCATATGGGGCAGGAAAGGAAAAAGTGGAAAAATCTTCTTTTGTGACGAAAAGTTACGTGATTTCCCTACTCGCCTCTAATTTACATATGCAAATTATTATTATTATATTCGGATTTGGTTCGGCCAGGCACAAGGATTCGACAGAATCCGAATCCTGCTTAAAAAGGCTGAATCCTAGATAAAACTGAGTCTATGGGAGAAGGTCGTGCCGTAATTCGGAACTTTCTGGATAACATTGTTATGATCTACAGTTGCTGCTAAAGGTTCAGTAATGTCAAAATGTACAGCCTCAAGTTATTTGTCATTCCTGTTCCCCATTGTGTGCCATGAAGCTGTCGCTCTACAGAATACTTAAAGTGGTAGTACACCTTTATGTTAACTTTTAGTACGTTCTAGAACGGCCAGTTATCAACTTTTCAATTGCTTTTTACGTTTTTCAATTGTTTGCCTGTCTTTACTGATTCTTTCCAGTTTTCAGATGGGGGTCACTGACCCCCAGCATTTCTGTGTTGCTACAATTTTATTGTTATTGTTACTTATCTTTTTATTCAGCCCTGTTTATATCCCAGGATCTCATTCAAACCACTACCTGGTTGCAGGGAAAAGGTAGACTAGACAGCTGCTGAACAAAACGTGAAATCATTCAAAAAAGTGAAGACTAATTGCAAGTTGTTTCAGAATATCAGATTCTACAGCAGGCTAAAATTTTACTTAAAGGTGAACAACCCCTTTAGGGCAAACATGATGTAGCCCTTACTCATTGGCATAAATGTAAACATACAGGGTAATTCTGTACATTCAATAAACTATATCCTCATAGCTTACTTCATATTTGGGAGTAAGGAAATAGATGGTAACACCCTACTCTCTAGAGTAGAAAAATGCCCTTACTCATACTCTAATAGCACCCTCAACACTCACTCCTTCCTAGTCCTGCCTGTCCGACAGGTAATCTTCATAGGTAGGACAGCTACACACCTTATCTACCTCCCGATTCTTCAAACTAAGCTGAATTTTAATTTAAAGGGGAACTTCACCTAAAAAAAACTTTTTTTTTTTCCCACGGTGAAAGCAAATGTAATTCTAAACAATTTTCTACTATATATCAATTACACATTTTCACTGGATTTTAAACGTACCCATTTCTGTTCAGTCCTTCGGAACCTTAAAACACTGCAGCACAAGTTCTGTTAATCTTCTGACTTCTGCTACATTGTTTCGGGAGTCCGAACCAACACTGCAGAGACAGAGGCTGCTTTCAATAACATTTACATGTAACGTTAGAAACATATACAATCTGTAATAAACGTATATTGGAATGTTGCTTGAAATGACTTTTTTCTTGTAAAGGTATGGGACCTGTTATCCAGAATGCTCGGGACCTGGGGTTTTCTAGATAAGGGGTCTTTCTGTAATTTGGATCTCCATATTTAGGGTCTGGCCACACAAGCAGATTCTGGGAGATTAGAGACAAATCTCCTCTTCTTCGGGGCGACAATCTCCCCGAACTGCCTCCTCTTGTCGCCCCGAAGAAGAGGAGATTTGTCGCTAGGGTGACTAATCTCCCAGAATCTACTCGCCAGACCCTTAGTCTACTAATACATTCTTTAAACTTTGACTAAACCCAATAGAATTTTTTTGCTTCCAATAAGGAGTAATTATATCTTCGTTGGGATCAAGTACAAGCTACTGTTTAATTATTATAGAGAAAAAGGAAAAAAAAATTTTTGAGCTAGAATTATTTGCTTATAATGAAGTCTATGGTATATGGCATTCCGTAATTCAGAGCTTTCTGGATTATGGGTTCCCGGATAACTGACCCCATACCTGTATATTCCAACTGACCTCCTTTACCTATGTGGGAGTTGTTGCTGCTTCCAGAGTATATGATGAGTACAGAGGCATAAATGACAATTGCAGTGTTTATTTTATGAGTGCAGTTGGCACTTAGAGACTGGGTAGAGCAGGTGGCGGTTTTCCAGAGCCACGCCCACCATTCACTGAAGGAATATTCAGGAAGTGCTGATGTCATCGCTTGCTAGTGATGTAAATAAACAAGGTGAGCCGTGGCTGCATTACATCATGCGGGACTCATAGATACCTAACTACTGACTCAGCCCTCTGCCCAACTGGAACTAGATAAATTAAACTGGCTACTTCCATAGGCACAGATTTACCAGGGCACTAAGTTCTCAGTTATGCTTAGGTAGGGGATCTATTATCCAGACCCTGTAGCTGAAAAAAAAACCTCATGTTCCAAGGATGCTGAATAATAGATTCTGTACTGTGTCCTAAAAAATAAGGATGCACCGAATCCACTATTTTGGATTTGGCCTAACCCCCGAATCCTTTGTTAAAGATTCGGCCAAATACCGAACTGAATCCGAATCCTGATTTCCATATGCAAATTAGGGGTGGGAAGTGGAAATACATTTATCTTCCTTGTTTTGAGACAAAAAGTCACACGATTTCCCTCCCCAATATGCAAATCAGGATTCTGTTCGGCCGGGCAGAAGGATTCGGCCGAATCCGAACCCTGCTGAAAAAGGCTGAATCCAGAAACGAATCCTGAATTCAGTGCACCCCTACTAAAAAAACACATGCAGTATTACGTCTAAAAATCCGCTGCATGCTCTGCACATTGTTTGTCTTTGGATAAAAAAAACTAAAAAAGAAAACATGTCAGCATGCTTCTATTGTCTGTCGGCTTCCAGAATGGCCCATGTTGTTATTGCCCTCTGCATACTGGATCCCTGCACCGTGGTAGTGCTGCACCCGGCATGCTAGTACAGATATGGGGACCTGTTATCCACAATACTTGGGACCTGGGGTTTTCCACATAACAGATCTTTCCACGATTTGGATCACCATAGATTAAGTCTACTAAAAAACCAAACATTAAATAAACCCAATAGGCTGGTTTTGCTTCCAATAAGGATTAATTATATCTTAGTTGGGATCAAGTACAAGCTTCTGTTTTATCATTACACAGAAATAGGAAATCATTTTTACAAATTTGGATTATTTGATTATAATGAAGTCTATGGGAGACAGCCTTTCCAAACTATTATTATAACAGAGAAAAAGGAAATTACTTGGAATATTTGGATAAAATGCAGTCTATGGGAGACTGCCTTTCCATAATTAATTAATCATTCTGGATAATGGGTCTCTGGATAACTGATCCCATACCTGTACAATTAAGTTACGAAGATCCAAATTATGGAAAGACCCGTTATCCAGAAAACCCCAGGTCCTGAGCATGGATAACCGTTCCCATACCTGTATTGTCTGTCTGTTCAACCCACAAGCCAATCAGACGGCTACTTTATGGGATGGGCATGTGCATGACTGCCTTTAGAGTGGATAAGTGTCAGCTGAGACCCCAAAATTTGTTAGACTGGGATTCCCTAGTCATGTATGGTATGTTCCAGTAAGTATGCAGCCTTTCCACAAATGCCTGTTCCTCTGTGAACTACAGGCTGTTCTTAATCCCATAGCCGCATAGCTGGCACAGTGGGGGTCATTTATCAACATTGGGCAAATTTGCCCATGGGCAGTAACCCATGGCAACCAATGAAATTGCTGCATTCATTGTTCTACTTACAGCCGGCTTTAAAAAAAGCTAATCACTGATTGGTTGGTATCAGTAACTGCCCACGGGCAAATTTGCCCAGTGTTGATAAATGAGCCCCACTTAATTCTTCTTTTGCCCGAGCACAAGTGCCTTGTTTTACCTCTGCCTCGTCACGTAAAACGATCACCCGTTCCCCCTCGTTGGTTAACTACTAATCCTTGTTGTGTTCTAACAGGTTTTGGATAGTGACATTAACTCGCATGACGCTGACGATGGCTCAGACAATTGTAAAACCCCAACCATGTCTCACCCTGATAACCCCATATTCCAGGTGTGTGAGTGACACCCATTGTCTCTATTCCTGTCCTTCTAGGAGTCAACGTGGGTCACTGCTGATACAAAACTTATAAATAAAACTATAAAACCTTGAATCTTGCTTGGCTACATATCTATGCATGTCATGAGCTTTGGTGCTTTATGCCTATACAGGTATGGGACCTGTTATCCAGAATGATCTGGACTTGGGGTTTTCCCAGCTAACGGATCTTTCTGTAATTTGGATCGTTATACCTTTTTATAGAAGTCCAAATATTTCTGATTAATTAAATTAAAAAAAAGTCTAACCAGACTAGAATCCATGATGATTGGACCTTATTTATTATTAAAAAAAAACATGGTTTAATCGGATCAGGGACAAAGACGAAAAAATCCAAATCTTACGACTTTTTCCATCTTTTCAGGGAAAAAAATCCTTTCCCAAAAATTCCGAAATAGATGGATTTTTGGGCTAAACCACAGAAACTTCCAAATTGGATAGGGACCTCTCCCGTTGACTCAGTAGGACTGAAATGGAGAATTTTGGGATTCTGACGTTTTCCATCCTCTGGGTATAATAAATCTTGAAAAATTCGAGTTTTTTTCTTTTCCACTAACAATTCAGATTTTATAATAAAAAAAAAAACGAATTTTTTTTTCGAGATTTATTACACCCCGAGGATGGAAAACGTCAGAATCCCAAAATCCTCCATCTCAGTCCTACTGAGGCTTTATATGAATTTGGATTTTAATAAATAACCCCCTAAGTCTACTAGAAAATCAAGTATTAAATGAACACAATAGGCTGGTTTTGCTTCCAATAAGGATTAATTATATCTTAGTTGTGATCAAGTACAAGCTACTGTTTTATTATTACAGAGAAAAGGGAAATCATTTTTAAATAATTGGACTATTCAGATAAAATGAAGTCTATGGCCCTTCTGTAATTTGGAGCTTTCTGGATAATGGGTTTCAGGATAACGGATCCCATACCTGTACCACTTTTTCTTTTCTTAAGCAAAACAACTAGCTGTGCTAGAATTTCTCGGTTGTGGGTTTCCTGCTCTGCAGATTGAAATGGAAAGGAGGAATCTGTAATCTATGCTGAGACCTGGCTATATGGAAGCTATCCAGTATTCTATCAGTCATGACACTTGCTCTTTATTCCCCCCAGGAAACTGAATATGATGGCAGGAATTCACAGCCAGCGGAGAACAGGTGAGTCTCATTTAGTACAAGATGGGGGTGCAATGCTTCTGAGCTCACACTCATTAGCTACAAGCACTAAAACCAGGCCAACCTTTTGCTAATGAGAAAAAAGCTTTATTAATTATTAATGTCACTAACAAGCTGTTAAACCGGAGCTTAAAGGGATACTGACATGGGAAAACATGTTTTTTCCAAAACAGTGCTGCTCCAGCAGAATTCTGCGCTGAAATCTATTTCTCAAAAAAGCAAACCGTTTTATATTCAATTTTGAAATCTTACATGGGGCTAGACATATTGTCAGTTTCCCAGCTGCCCCCAGTCAAGTGACTTGTGCTCTGATAAACTTCAATCACACTTTACTGCTGTACTGCAAGTTGGAGTGATATCACCCCCACCCAGCAGCCTAACAACAGAACAATGGGAAGGTAACCATATAGCAGCTCCCTAACACAAGATAACAGCTGCCTGGTAGATCTAAGAACAACACTCAATAGTAAAAACTCAAGTCCCACTGAGACTGATTCAGTTACATTAAGTAGCAGAGATAACAGCCTGCCAGAAAGTAGTTCCATCCTAAAGTGCAGGCACAAGTCACATGATTGGGGGTAGCTGGGAAACTGACAATATGTCTAGCCCCATGTCAGATTTCAAAATTAAATATAAAAAAAAATCTGTTTGCTCTTTTGAAAATTGGATTTCCGTGCAGAAGTCTGCTGGAGCAGCGCTATTAACTGATGTGTTTTGAAAAAACAGTATCCCTTTAACGTCATTATTTATTCATATACTGTACTGCCAACAAGTTTTGCTTTAAAATCGTTTTAGAACAGGAGACCCACACATACAAGCATTTCAAGATGGAACTCCGTATTCTCTGTTTTTATCCCCCAGGTCTCTCTCGTCAACAGACGGCCTCCGGCAACTTTCAGAACAACTTAACGGCCTTGTGTCACAGGTAGGTGCATTGATTTTTAGCCTCGTCCTATCCCCGGCAGTAGTTTCTAGCAGTGTTGCCAAGTATTTTTGTACAGATTAAAGAAATTAAATATATGAATGGGACCTGGGGTTTTCCGGATAACGGATCTTTCCGTAATTAAATAAACCCAATAGGCTGGTTTTGCTTCCAATAAGGATTAATTATACAGTATCTTAGTTGGGATCAAGTACAAGGTACCATTCTATTATTACAGGTATGGGACCTGTTATCCAGAATGCTCGGGACATGGGGCTTTCCGGATAACAGATCTTTCCATAATTTGAATCTTTATACCTTAAGTCTACTAGAAAATCATGTAACACACATATATTTGCTGAATGAATGGGAAATGACCCAAATTCATGTATGGCGCCATCTTTAGAGGATGTTTAAGGGGCGAAGCTATTTTATCTTTATATTTAACACTTCTTTCCAGGTTTTCTGTTTATAGATCAATGTGTAAATCATATCACATGAACATATTGCCTAAAATATTTAGAAAATATATAGTTGATGTCCCCTTTTAGCTGTTAAGCATACTAAATAAATCGGTTATTTCGCTGATGTCTCTTTTTTCCTTTTAGTCAAATTCCTATGTTAACGGAGAAAATATCATCTCAAGTAGCAGCCCAGAACTGGAGGTAAGGTTCCTTCAATGGCTGTTACCCTCACGTGCTGTCTCTCTGTATTCTGTATGGCCGCTGTCATCTGTCTCCTGCCTTTAAATATAATCATAAAGTTCTTACGCACTCCTTTTAGCCATCCCTGTACTGCAGCACAGAGAGATCCTCGGGTACCGTGGGTATTCTCAAGCTTGTAATGTGCTGCAGAATATTTTCTCATAGGTCTGGGGAGGATATTTTTGATCTAAATGTCTCTTCTATGCTCCCCCCTTTTTTTCGTTCTTCCTAAATGAAATGCATGCGCTGCAGTCTCGTTTCCAGGAGCTGGCTGCTGCTCTGGACTCCAGCAATCTAACCAACAAGCTGTTCAGTACAAAGATAGAGGAACTGGTAAGAGCCAAATTTGCCCTGCACCCTCCTTGCATCCTCTGCTGTGTGCCCCTTTAAAATTACACTGCCTTTTGTGTTTTTTTCCTCTGTATTTATGCAGCATACCTTTCCAGCATGTGCTGCATGCCTTTTCTATATTCACCTGTGTTTTTTATGCATTGTGTTGATGTAGTGTTGCCACCCTGCCGGTATTTTACCGGCCTAGCCGGTAAAACACCAGCCGGGGCCGGTATTACAAGTTTACCAGCAATGTAGCTGCCGGTAAATTTGTAATACACAAAAAAAGCCTGTGGCCTGCCCCCGGCCTGCTCCAAACTTACCTTTTTTCCTGGGCTTCTTGGCAAATTTGTGTGTTTGGCTCCGCCCTCTTTGACATCACGATCCAGCCAGCCAATGGCGCTCCCCACCCCCTTTATCGTCACGGCCCCACCCCTTTAAGACCGCCCCTCCACCTGCCGGTAAATGTTATTTTAAAAGGTGGCAACCCTATGTTGATGGCAAAGACAAACGGACCTTGTGTTATCATTATGGCTTATAAAGATGGAGAAGGCGTGGACTCACACATCATGTGATATCTCATATACTTGCCTAAACTCCTTATCTTTTTGACCCTTTGCCACTAGATTTGTGGAACTTGCTTCTGCAGTAATGGCAAACAACCCCTTCCGCACCCATTATATTTAGGATAAGAGTCAGGCTATGGGCATACAGGCTGTTAGCAGCTGTTGTCAGCCGGCATATTTTGGCAGGATGAGAGAAGCAGATCCTCTCAGTGCCCCTGCTCCATTGATTTGAATTTGATCAGCCTCTGTGTGGCGCACACAGGTTGAGGTCAACCCAAATACTGACCTCCGCTGAGTGTGACCTCACACAGACTGACCAGATTCAAATCAATGGAGCAGGGGCACAGAGAGGATCTGCTTTTCTCATCCTGCCAAAATATGCCGGCTGACAACAGCTGCTAACAGCCTGTGTGTCCATAGCCTTAGGCTAGTGGCTGACTGGGAGATTAGTCGCCCAACGACAAATCTCCCCTACTTCGGGCGACTAACCTCCCCAAATGCCTTCCCGCCGGCAAGAATACGAATAGCCAATGGGATGGCATACATTTCCTCACATTGCCTCACGAGGAAACCTCGACCGACTTCAAAATTCCGAAGCAATTCGTATGCCATCCCGCTGGTGATTCATATTCTTGCCGCCGTGGAGATTAGTCACCCGAAGAAAAGATTTGTTGCTGATAGATGGATGGTGTCACCTTCCTTAGAGGTGCAGGGGCAACTGTCATAAACCAGTACAGGTTACTTTGTGTCAATGAAGTCTGTGCCAAACCCAAGATCACCCCAACTCTCTTTACTGGTTTATGGAATATCTCCAGGCATCAGTAATTGTTACCATAATAATAATAATTATTTTTAAAACCATATTTTTATAACATGTTCCTTTGTTGTGTATCTTGGAAGAGCCAACCAATTCTTCCGCCTGAATGGACGCTCTAGAGATGCCATATTTTCCTTTCTTGGGAATAGAGTAGTTGGCAACACCTACCGTAGACATCTAGAAGTTCTTAGCCCTCGATCTTGATTTGTATAGCAGGAACCTTCCCTTATACAGACACCTCTGAGAACTGCTTATTAGTGGTTTTAGAAGATGCGATCCACAATAATTGTGAATTCTTTTCCTGCAATCCTGTTGAACAAAAAAAAGTATTTGCTTAAATCAAGGATCCCTGCGCTGCTCATCTTAGGTCTTATTTCATTTTTTTTATGTTATGTATCATAGCTCTGCATCTTATTAAGTTACTTATACGTTATTTGTGGAAGGAGATGCACAGCACTATGGAGATGAATATGAGGAATAATATATTTTTATTTAAACAGAAACAACAAAATCAAGAGATTGCAGATCTGATGGAAAAGGTAAATAAGTCTTATCTGTCTTACTCTTCTCATCTTTCATTATAACTGTGGTTGCTAGAATAAGTAAGACCCTAACAACTAGTTAAGCAGTTTATATTCCCTTACTGGAGAGCTGAAGAACAATAATAATGGAATAATCGAAACCATAGAAAATAAGCGCCAATGCATATTGTCTGAGACAATATCAATTTCTTATTGAGGGGCACTGGAGTAACAAGGCAGGACTTTTCATGTTAATTAACTCTAATTATGCTGCCTTTTGCATAATCCAGACAACAGACAGGCCTGAAGTCTTGCAAAGGCCATTTCTGCCTTTACAAGACATCAACTGTGTATGCCGTTCAATACTGTCTTCTCTTTCTGTGGGGTCCCTTTCTGTCTCTTAGAACTGGGAAATGTGTTGCTCCATGCTCCCTCTCATCCTATAACAGATACAGCATGGAGAAGGATCTTCTTTAGAAAGAAACAGGGGGACAGGAACCCTCTACACCCATGAGCCATACTCCTTGGTTTTCAACATGTAAAGTCATACATGAGCCAGTATTAGCTGCTGACTTCTGAATGAATCTGACTTATTGGCCCATGAATGACCATTCATTGGCCATTAATCAATGTTTGACCTGTCTGTTTAAAAACCTTGAGACAGAATTGGCCAGTTTAATATTATCTCTTTCTGACAGGCCTGTATACGTCCATATTATTATCAGATTGTGGTCTTGGGTAGGCATGCAGTCAGACCAACCTAATTAGGTCCACCAGAGATCCACTCGTTTGGTGACATCCCTTTCTTTTTGGGGAACCTCTTATGGCATATGTGGTTGTCCCTGGGCCATTAAGAAGTGCACGTCAGGACAGGTGGAATATTTGTATTTGCACAACATCCAAATGTACAGTATATGCCATTATCCAGCTATAGCTCCTGCTAAATGAGTCCTGCTAGCAGCAATGTTTAGCGAATGAGCATTTAATAGTGCATGCCATACCTTTTAATGCAAAAAGGGTGGACTATTGGTATCAAAATGAAAAGGAATAACATTGTTCTTGTACTTGTCAGTGAATTTATTTTAGGAAATTGGCCATTTTTTTTGAATATTTTGTATTTCCACAGGAGAAAAAGGGTTTTGAACAAAAGTTTGTGAAGGAGCAAGGTGCACTGAGGGAACAACTGCAGGTGAGAGCCCTTATAGCTTGTTTGAACTGTTCAGTAGCTGCAGTGGACTCTGGTGGGAAGATTGGACTTGAGACTGGAGTGAAGCATGAGAGGGTGGTGCAAGAGTAAAATGTAAATGACAGAAAAGGAGAACTGGATCTTGGGAGGCCAGTAAGAAGGTGGAATGGGTTGGTGTTTCACTAGTGAAAAGTTCGGGTAGGAATATGGAAGGCTGAAGGATAAATCGAAGGTAGCGTAAAAGTGGGGAAGGCTACAGTGAAAGTGTAACCGGATCACTGGAGGTGTCAAATGTTTAAAGGTGGAACAGCAGTGTGGAAGATTAATGATGACGTAGCATGGAGTTCAAGTAGGAAGGTGGACTGGAAGTGTGGAAAGCAGGTGAGAAGCCAGAGCATGGGAGTCGGTGGGAAGGCAGAGTTAGTTTGATATAGTAAATGGGATTGTTAATGCCTGTTATAAAGTGGAGAATCATAAAAACAGTTGTTAGTGTTATTGCTATGGGGGAGGCCTACCAATACCTTTTTGACTTCCAGGTTCACATCCAGACTATCGGCATCTTGGTCTCGGAAAAATCCGAGCTGCAAACAGCTCTATCTCACACACAGCAGGCTGCACGGCATAAAGCAGGTACGAGTGAATGCCTCACAGCCTTTTTATTATGCATATATCTAACAATTTTAAAGCTCAGTCAGAAGACACTAAAGCACTTTTGCTATGGCATCAAGTGGGATTCAGTGTTTTTTAACAGCTTAGGGAATAGGGGTTACATAGGGGAAACTCTTTGTCAGACAATGAAAGGCAGGAAACACCACTGTAAATGTCTTTATAGCGAACATCATCTGGGTAAACACAAAATGGAGACAGAAGCTCTGAAACATGCCAGTTACTCCCCTTGCAGCGCAAATTGCTGTCAGAGAGAAGGAAAAAGTCCTTGTCTCTGAAATGACTACCGTATATACTCGTGTATAAGCCGAGGTACCTAATTTACCTAAGAAAACTGGAAAAATGTATTGACTTCTGTATAAGCCTAGGGGCCCCATGTCAGATTTCAAGATGTGAATGTGTCAATGAGGTGCTGCACCTAGGAAAGCAGAAAAAAGGTACCGTACGCTCCTTCCGCGGCCCCAACACACCTCCCTCTCCCATAGCGCAGGACTGTCTGTGTGATCGCCGCCCGGAGCAGGTCTGTGTGATCGGAGCAGGTCTGTGTGATCCCATAGCGCAGGACTGTCTGTGTGATCCCATAGCGCAGGACTGTCTGTGTGATCCCATAGCGCAGGACTGTCTGTGTGAACGCCGGCAGGGAAGGACGCGCTGCCCGGAGCTCCTGGACCTGCTCCGGGCGGCGATCACACAGACAGTCCTGCGCTATGGTAGAGGGAGGTGTGTTGGGGCCGCGGAAGGAGCGTATCTGCGGCCGGCTACTGTTGCTACGGTATGATCCGCGTATAAGCCGAGGTCGAGTTTTTCAGCACATTTTGGGTGCTGAAAAACTCGGCTTATACGCGAGTATATACGGTAATTATAATGGAAACAAACAACACTAAACAATTTGGGGGGGGGGAAGGATTTATTTGTAAATAGCAGCATTAGTGACTGTGATTTTTGTGCAGCTGAGTCTGAGGATCTTGCACTACGTTTGCAATCTACCAGACATAGAGTGGCAGAGCTGGAACGGACTCTCTCTTCCATTTCGGCACAGCAGAAGCAAGCGGAAAAGGTACATTTTCTTTTGCCTTATTCAGTTTTCTACACTGAAAATATGATTATTATTTTGTAAGACCAGTAGTGTTGAAACTCTGAGATAACGTCAGAATGGACCAGACATATCGGCACTACCCAGGGCAATCTCTCCTGCACTAGCATTGCCAAAAATGCCAACTTTAACAGAGTTTGTTTTATTTCAATCAGTTCTTTACATATTTGTCAAATTTATTTTCACTTTTCAGCTGAATAAGGAACTAGAGAAGGAACGCGATGGCCTTCGACTTGAGTCCTTGAAGAACAGGTGGGTATGCCCTGCTTGCGGGATTCTGGGTTCGTTACCAAACAAGCACAGATTAATGTGACTTTTCCATTGTTCAGTAAAAGCAACGAGGAGCTGAAGCAGCAAAACTCTGAGCTCTCTGAGAAACTGAACACGCTTATTTCTGAGAATGCAGCCATGAGGTTGGAGGCAGGAGATCTTATGAAGAAGCTGGAGATGGCCGAGCTCATGATTCAACAGGTACAGTCTGTATAATGAACACACGTAGATATCTGGAGCAGATACGCTATATATGCAGATATACTTAAAATACACTTGAACCTAGTTTTAATTAGCACAGTTGTCCTGTATGCAGAAAATGGCCTTCCGGTATGCTTAACTCGGATGATCACAGTATAAATTACTGGATATAGAGCTGTATATATGAAGCAAAAAGGGCCAAGTAGCTGGGAATGTGCTGTATTTCTTAGTAATCTTACAAACACCATCAATCTTGTCTTTTTTTTTTTTTTGTTACCTGACTCTTATGTTATGCTTTATGTTGTATGTGAAGTTCTCCAATCATACAGGAGTGCCAGACACAAATCAGCAGCTTCGGATGGTTTTGGAAGAGCGAGATCAGCTTGGAGTCCAGTTAGCACAGGTAGGGCATGACCCGGTGCTGCAACAAGGGAATGGGGAGAAAGAGGCTTTTCAGAAATAACACTTTCTTTGGTTATAGATGTCCGAGACTATCCAACAACTAACAGCTGAACGTGACCAGTACTTAGAGAATCTGAAGGAAGAGGGGTTTGTCTGGCAGGAAAGAGTCCGGCTTCTTTCTGAACAGGTGAACGGCTGGAATGGGATTCTGCTTTGTTAAATAGTATAGAAATTGTAAATCACCTTCCAGGCTTTTGCTGGGTAGAAAAAAACTTTTTTTTTAGATAAATGTGTATTTTTCTCTTCCCTGCCTAAGCTGCTAATGAAAATATGGGAATTTAGAAGTATTCCACATTGTGGCACAGCAGCCCAGTAATATTTTTTTAAGCATATGCTCTTACTCTGAAATCTGTTCCATTAAGTTGTTTCTTGCATCCATTTTTTCTGGCTAGTTTGTAGAAGTGAGGTGTGAAACTGCAACACTGGAACCTTAAAAAATTTGAGAACCATCTAAATAACTTAATATGACAGTCACCTTGTTGTAATTCTATAGTTTCAGGGGTATCCAAATCAACTTTTTACTTCCTTTTAGATTTTCACCATAACTACCACAAAAAAACGCCCAAAACAAAGCTACTTCTTTAAGTGAAGTTATCATGCAGAAATCCTCTGTAGTCCTGTTTATATTTATGATATCTGGAGCTGCAGTTAGAATGCTATTCTTTCCTTCATAGATCCAGACCTTGGGCCAGGAGAAACATACAGCCCAGGTACAGGTGGAACAGTTGGAGACGAGGGTTACAGAGCTTTTGCTGGCATCTGGTATGTGCAGGGAAGAGTATTGTCTCACATCAGCTCTGTGATGCTCCACTCAACATTATGATATATTTTAATCCCACTTCTTTGCTATTTCAGCAGCTGAGCTAACAGACACTGAGCCCACCCCACCTTCAGGACCCTCTGAAACTGAGCTGGCCTTGCAGAGAGAGGTGGAGCAGCTACAGCAGAATTTAAATGATCTGCAGGACAGGTATCAGGCTCAGGTGCAGGACAACAGTCAACTGAGCCGGCTAAACCAGGAACAGGAAGAGCGTCTGCTGGAATTGGAGAAGACATTACAACGCCAAAGTGAGGATAATGTAGACAAGCAGCAGATCCTGGAAAACATGCAAAGTGATAAAGCCACGATCAGCCGGGCACTGACCCAGAACAGGCAACTAAAGGAACATTTGGCTGAGCTCCAGAATGGATTCGTCAAACTGGTAGGGGTCTTCGTATATATAAACTCCTATCTTAGCTTCCCTCTGGTCTAAATTGTTCTCACATGGAACCTGTATCCGAGCTAATGCTGGAGAGCAGATTGTTCTCGTCCAATTATTTCTCCATCCCAGTAGGACACAGCAGCCTTATCAGTCTATAGTTGGGCTGGTCCAAAATCCAATAACCAGTTAAATGTTTTGGCACACACTCTGATGCTTGGTGAAGTGTCAGAGCTTCTCTTCCTCTGTTTTAACTTATTTATGTCACGTTTCTCTTAACTCACACCTTCATATATCTGGGTATGGTAAATACAATGACCTTAGATTGCAGAGGAACTGCGAGCCAAAGACTATAGGGAATGCGAACCATATTAAAATCACTTAGAACCAGGAAAGATCCTCAGATTATTCTGATAACCCCAGCTCTCCATATACCAGAAATTAGAAATTGATTCGCTGTTATTGTAAGGTGCAAAATAGATAGATAAGCGGATATCTTGTCTCACTGTTCTTAGTTCTGTTTCACTGTCCTTGTGGCCATTTTGCTCTTCTCTTAGCATTTGTTTTGAACTTTCCATATATAACCCTGGTATGTATTAACTGGCTGATCCACTCACTGTTCTGTAATCTTTCCAGACAAATGAAAACATGGAGCTCACCGATGCATTGCAGAGTGAGCAGCATGTGAAAAAGGAGCTGGCCAAGAAGTTGGGGCAGTTACAGGAGACCTTGGGTGATTTTAAAGAGCAGGTCAGCAAGGGGTGTGGTGTGTCTACAAATGGTGTTTTTTATTGCGCGGTGCAGAGTGATAGATTTTGGTCTCTCTGTGTCCTTTTTTGACTAGCTGGCTGCAAAGGAGCAGGACATACAGCTTCTGCAAAGTCAGCGAGATGAGGTCTCTGCTCACCTCCAGCAGTACAGTGCAGCATATCAGCAGGTTTCCATTGAGAAAGAAGAGATCCAGAGGCAGTATCTCCTGCAGGCTCAGCTTATGGACAGATTGCAGCACGAGGAGGTGCAGGGGAAAGTCAGTGCAGAGATGCACCTGAAGGAGTTGCAACAGAGCAGAGTAAGTGTCAACTTATGGCTAATAGCACATGTATCATTTTATCCACAGGCACACAGCATTTTTAGGCACAAGCATTTCTGCAAGTTTTCCATTGTACTCAATGATATGGGCATATCATTGCATCAAAAAATGCCATTGGAGAATACCCTACATGTTGCATTCATCTATCATGAAAGTATTGTATATAGAAGCTTATTGTATTCCCTGTTGAGAGAGATGTCATTATTCTGACAACCAGTACTTTCCTCCTAAAGGATTTTTACTTCCAAATATTTGTTACATTAGTTCCTTTGATAGTTTAGTTTCCTATGATAGATGTGTAACACAAATGCAGTGTGGATGAAACCAAAGGAGCAAGAGACAGCTCATGTCCCACCTTTCATTTGCGAGTGCTCTTTCCATGTTGCGTGCATTACATACTGCTTAATAAAAATAAGTAATAATAATAATAAGAGGCTCATTCGGCACAAATCGGTACAGTAGTAAACATATTTGCCTTCTGTTTCAGGAGAACATGGAGCTTCTCACCAAAGAAAACCAAGAGCTGAGAGCGCAAGTGCTACAGATCCGTAGTGAGCCAGATAGCAGAGTGCTCAATAGGATAGAAGGTGAGGCATGAGCTGCTTTGATTAGCAATGATATTTATTCTCTTGCACGTTTAAGTAAATCTCACTCCTATATATCTGTCTGCCAGGAGATGGAGTGGAGAGTGAAGTGTATGAAGATGAGATTCCCAAGGCTTCTCTGGACATCCCTGAGGACTTTGAAAATAGAGAAGAGATGGTGAGTGTCATTAGTTTCAAATCTCATTTCTATTGTTGCATTTTTTTCTGATTCTCTAAATTGTTGCTGTATAGCAGTCTCCTTGTTAATGACTCTTTTTTTCCAATCTGGTATTTGCCTGCAGGTAACATTCATCACCTCTTCCATAGCAAAGGTGCAAGGGCAGCGGGAAGAGGTGGAAAGACAGCTGACCGAACAAAAGAGGTACTGTCAAGATCTATTGCGTCAGATATCTGAGATAAGGCGGCAGCAATCATCTGGAACAATGCATCATGCAGCAGGTAATACTGCCGCTGATACTTATACCTGCAACTTGTAATAGTTTATTTCACTTATTTAATCCTAATTCACCAACACCAAAATATAATTTTCTTAACTGCAGGAGAATGCCCATATGGCTCAACTGCTTAATTACCAAGAAGTAGAGACCTGCACTAATCTAATAACAGGGACACCATTTATTTACACCCACTTAGACCTGTTACTCACCCTTATCCACCCCAGCTTCACCTGTGGCCTCACCCATGCCAAAAACATGGAAGTGAGGAATATGGGAGACCAGGGAATTTGTAGGAAGCTAGTGGATAAGTTTGGACCATTTTAAGTTATTTCACTGTACATTCAGGTAGCATTGGTTTCTCTGTTGTCTCAAGGGGGACACAGGGACTATGGGGGTTAAGCTCCACCCTCCAGGAGGCAGGGCACTTATTCAAATGAAAAAAAGGGGGCGTGCCAGTACTGCGGCTTAACCCCAGGCTAGAGCCAATGTATTCAGTTTTTAAGTGTCCTGCTTACTAGGAGGATGGACAACCTGCAAGCTCCAAGTTTTCAAGCTTCAAGTAGACAGGGGTGCTACCACAATCAGGGCTACCTGTATCTGTTGAGTGCACCCCCTCCGTGGGAGGCCCACTGGAGTCATTTCCTGGCCCATAGGATATAACAGACTCGGTTAGGCATGCCTGCACTCCTTGAGGGAGAGCAGAGGGCCTTGACAGTGTGGCTGCATGTGAGTACAAAGCTTATTTTACCTCACGCTGTGGTTGCTTCCCCCCCCCCCCCCACCCAATATGTTGCTGCCCTGGCTGTTGTGCTGCATGTGGGGAAGTTTGGTCGTCTAGGAACAGGGGGAAAGAGCTCTCTCTCCCTCTTTTCTTGTTTTCCAGGGTCTGTTCCTTTATCACGCTGCTCCAGGAGGTGCTGCATAGGTGTTTCCTTACTTTTGGCGCCATTAGCGCTTCAGCGCGCTTCCCTTGGAACGCATGGCTGAGAAGGGGGCGGAACCGCGTTCCAAGCCTCTCTCTCATGCCGCACCTCGCGCTCCTTTCAATGCGGCGGCCATTTTGCGCTGCCAATACCTTTCAAGACGCTTCTCTCTCTACCCTTAGCTTACTATAAGGCGCAACATCCTGTTTTTAGTGCCTCTACAGAGCCCGATTTTTGCAGTGCATCTCCCTTGCAGCAGCCTATATCTTTTGGGGACAGATCTGCTTTACCTCAGTGCGCACAGCCAGTTATTCAGCAGGTACCACAGACCCTGCTCATGGCAGAAGGTAAGTCTGGGGGACTATTCCCCAGGGCGGGGGGGGGCAGAGCACCAGCAACAGCAGGACAAATCACCTATTTTGCCTGCAAGAATTGCCAATCCAAAATCCCAGGGGGACAGGGGGAACCCCTTTGCAGATCTTGCTCCAAGGGAGCTCCTGTTGTACCTGTTTCAGGGGGCTCTAACTTCCCTCACACAGAACTATCGGGTCCCCCGTCAGGAGACGATACTCCTCAAGACAATGCAGCCGGGCCCTCCTCGGAACCTCCTGCTCCTCTGTGGGCTCTGCAACTCTCACAGTCTCTGGCCTCCCTTCAAAATCTACCTGCTCTCGCAGATAATTTGGGTAAAGCCTTGACCAGACTGGGTCAAAGATCCAGCGGAAAACGCAAGAGACCAGAGCCTTCCAGACCACGCACAGGGACCCACACTCCCTCTGATGGTTCAACTGTGGGAGGGGATTCCTCTCATTCAGAGGGCGTACTTCTCCCCTCCGAGGTGTCGTCGGAAGATGAAGAGGAAATTGAGGATGAAGCTAAAGGCCACGATGTCCAACACGATATCGAACATATCATCAAAGGTGTTACTGAGGTGTTGAAAGTTTCTCAGTCCAAGGAACAGGCTCAAACGTCCAGCTTGTTCAAAAGACAACACAAATCCTCGCTCTGTTTCCCTTCTCACGATCAGCTCTTAGCTATCATACAAGAAGAGTGGAATTTTCCGGAACGAAAATTTCAAGCCACTCGCAAATTCTCCAAATCCTATCCCTTTACAAAGGATTTGGTGGACAAGTGGTCTATGCCCCCTACAGTCGATGCTCCTGTCTCTCGTTTGTCAAAATCAACTACACTTCCAGTCACAGACGCGGCTGCATTCAAAGACCCATCTGACAGACGTCTCGAAGGTTTTCTCAAAGCCGTTTACTCGTCAGCCGGTTCTACCCTACGTCCAGTCCTGGCGTCGGCCTGGGTAGCCAGAGCGATTCAAGCATGGGCCGACTCTCTCCTTACCGATATTCAGGAGGGTGTTCCTAGAGTAGACCTCGTCTCATCTGTTCAATCTATAGCTGAGGCATCGGCCTATTTGTCCGAAACCACACTAGACACCGCACAGATCACAGCACGGACTTCAGCTCTATCAGTAGCCGCTAGGCGTACTCTCTGGTTGAAGAATTGGACTGCTGACCTCAGTTCCAAGAAGTCCCCTAGGCTATTCGGTGAGGAACTCGAGAAAATTATTTCCCAAGCCACTGGGGGAAAGAGCACATTCCTCCCACAAGCTAAGGCTAGATCTACTCAGTCCTTTCGTCAAAGAAAATTTTTCCGAGGCCAATCTGCCAGATCTTCACGAAGATACAGTCCGCCTCGACGATCCAATTTTCGATCCAAACCTTCTGACAAGGGACGCCCAGCTTGGAAGAATTCCAAATTCCAGAACAAATCTTCCTCCGACAAGCCCGTATCAGGCTGACGGGCCATCCCCTCCGGAACCGCAGAAGTCCATAGGGGGAAGACTTCTGCAATTCCGGGAGGTGTGGAGTCGACATTCCTCAGACGCCTGGGTCAACGAGATCCTCACGGAAGGTTATCATCTCGAATTCTCGTCCCTTCCCCCAAGAAAATTCCTCATGTCCAGAATTCCAACCAGTCCCACCAAGGGCCAGGCCTTTCTGGATTGCATCACCCAGATGGAGCAAAATGGGGTGATCGTACCTGTACCTCCATCAGCGACCTTCTCCGGTTTCTACTCCAACCTCTTCCTGGTACCCAAGAAGGACAGGGCCTTCCGGCCAGTGCTAGACCTGAAATTCCTCAACAAGTACATCCACTCAGTTCGCTTCAAAATGGAAACTCTGCGATCAGTCATTCGAGGCATGGAACCGAGGGAATTTCTGATGTCCCTAGACATCAAGGATGCCTACCTTCACGTCCCAATTTGGCCTCCTCATCATCGGTTTCTGAGGTTCGCCTTCAAGAATCGTCACTTCCAGTTTGTGGCGCTCCCCTTCGGTCTCACATCAGCCCCCAGGGTGTTCACCAAACTCATGGCGGTGACGGCGGCGGCATTACGGCTCCAGGGGATCTCAGTGACCCCTTATCTGGACGATCTACTACTCAAGGCCAACACAGCAGAGAGGGGCGAAGAGAATCTCCGTCGAGCGATTGTCCTTCTACAGGGATTTGGTTGGACCATCAACTGGAAGAAATCCAACCTTGTTCCCAGTCACCAGATGACCTTCCTGGGTCTCGAGTTCAATACTCTGACACAACGTGTCTTCCTCCCACTCGACAAACAGGAGAAACTACGATCTCTGTCCTATCTTCTCCTGCACTCTCAG
This sequence comes from Xenopus petersii, assembly GCA_038501925.1. Taxonomy (NCBI): domain Eukaryota; kingdom Metazoa; phylum Chordata; class Amphibia; order Anura; family Pipidae; genus Xenopus; species Xenopus petersii. The sequence goes on along the minus strand of CM076686.1, from coordinate 137,732,306 downwards.
TGCCCCACTGTTCATCTGGCCATGAAAGTCCTGGGATCAATGGTGTCCACCCTTTGCTCAACTTCACCTACGCCCCCTTCAATCCAACATTCTAGCCGCCTGGAAGGGCGGATCTCTCCTTCAGAAAATGACTCTTCTGCCCTCCACCAAGCTGTCCCTCCAGTGGTGGCTCAAGCCGAGCAATCTGTCCAGGGGTCAATCCTGGGCCACACCGGATTGGACGGTTCTCACGACCGACGCCAGTCTCCTGGGGTGGGGAGCAACATTCAATTCCCTATCCGCACAAGGTCTGTGGTCTCCCGCGGAGTCCAAACTCTCCATAAACATCCTGGAACTCCGCGCCGTAAAGTTGGCGCTCCTTCACTGGTCCTCTCTTCTCCAGGCCAAAGCGATACGAGTCCAAAGCGACAACTCCACCACAGTCGCATACATAAACCGCCAGGGAGGAACCCGCAGCAGAGCAGCGCTAGCGGAAGTTCAGCAGATTCTGGGTTGGGCAGAATCCAATGCGGCAAGACTGTCAGCCATCCACATCCCAGGAGTCGACAACACCAGAGCGGACTTTCTCAGCCGCAATCTCCTGGACCCGGGGGAATGGGAACTTCACCCGGAAGCCTTTGCGGACCTCGTTCATCGTTGGGGGCGTCCTCAAATCGACCTGATGGCCTCCAGAAACAACCGCAAAGTGAACACTTTCTTCGCCCGCTCCCGGGATCCTCTCGCTGCAGGAGTCGATGCCATGACACAAAGCTGGCTGTTCGACCTGGCCTACATCTTCCCGCCTCTTCCCATGTTACCACGGGTTCTCAAGAAGATCAAGCGGTCCCCGGTCACAGTCATTGTCATAGCTCCCTTCTGGCCCAGAAGAACGTGGTTCTCGGATCTCCGGGACATGTCCATAGCACCGCCCGTTCGCTTAGCCCTCCGGAACGATCTACTCCGCCAAGGTCCCATCTCCCACCACAACCCGGGCCTCTTCGTTTTGACGGCTTGGCTATTGAGGCGGCCATCTGGAAACGACAGGGAATAGCGGAGGATGTCATTGCTACTATGCTGCATTCACGCAAGCCCACTTCATCTAAAGCTTATCACAGGGTCTGGCGCAACTATTGGAATTGGTGCAACGACACCGCAATTCCCATCTCCAGCCCCTTCTCCTTCACGGACTGTAACATTCCTAGAGTGCTATCCTTTCTCCAACGGGGTCTGCAGTTGGGCCTGAAGCTCAGTTCCTTGAAAGTTCAAGTCTCAGCTCTCTCTGTATTGTTCAACACCGTTTGGCTCTGGATGATTCCGTCCGCACCTTCCTGCAGGGTGTAGCACACATCAGTCCTCCATTCCGTCGACCGGTTCCTGGCTGGGACCTGAATGCTGTTTTGGATGCTCTCTTGGATCCCCCCTTCGAGCCTCTAGGGACTGTCTCTGAACAATGGCTTACCTGGAAAGTTGTCTTCCTCGTGGCAATATCATCAACTCGGAGAGTGTCTGAACTCAGTGCCTTATCTTGCGATCCTGCCTTCCTGGTTTTCCACAAGGATAAAGCGGTGCTTCGCACCTTACCGTCTTTTCTGCCTAAGGTGGTTTCCTCCTTTCACATAAATCAGGAGATCGTTCTACCCTCACTCTGCCCTGATCCCAAGAACGACAAAGAACGCAGACTCCATGGTCTGGACGTGGTCCGGGCTCTCCGCTGGTATATTCAGAGGTCCAAGGATTTTCGACTGTCTCAAAATCTTTTCGTACTACCTTCTGGGCCCCGCCGTGGTCTGGCTGCATCCAAGACCTCCATTGCTCGATGGTTGCGGGAGACCATTCGTCAGGCTTACCTCGCCAAAGGTAAATCTCCGCCAGAGGGCGTCCGAGCCCATTCTACGAGGTCGGTGGGAGCCTCCTGGGCATGGCGCAAATCGGCTTCCTTGGACCAGATCTGCAGAGCGGCTACCTGGTCCTCCGTTCACACCTTCACCAAATTTTACAAAATTGACACGTTTTCCTCTGCGGAAGCCGCTTTTGGCCGCAAGGTGTTGCACTCTGTGGTGCAATGACGTGTCTTTTTCTCTCGCTCCCACCCTGCTGTTCTGGGGCTGCTTTGTTAAGTCCCCATAGTCCCTGTGTCCCCCTTGAGACAACAGAGAAAACAGGATTTTTGATACTCACCGTTAAATCTGTTTCTCTGTGGTCGATAGGGGGACACAGGGCTTCCCGCCCTATGCGAGTTTGACCGTGTTGGTCTGTGTGGAATTTCTTCCTGAGTTATCTGTTCTGCCGTTAATATTTTATCTGAGTTTTTCTTATGTTGGTTGGTTAGCAGGTCTTTGGTACCAACTGAATACATTGGCTCTAGCCTGGGGTTAAGCCGCAGTACTGGCACGCCCCCTTTTTTCATTTGAATAAGTGTCCTGCCTCCTGGAGGGTGGAGCTTAACCCCCATAGTCCCTGTGTCCCCCTATCGACCACAGAGAAACAGATTTAACGGTGAGTATCAAAAATCCTGTTTTCTATTAACCTGTAACCAATATATAAATTCCCATGTGCTGTTTTTTATCTATAGCTCTTGGTGTGGAAAGCATTCCCAGAGAGGTGTATGATGCATTGCAAAGTGCCATGGAGAAACTTCAAGTGAGTAATCCAGCCGACATGCGAGTCTGTTACAATCATTCACTGCTTGTTCTTGTTCCCTGATAATGTGACACCTTACTTTGTATAAATTAGTTACTGTAGCTTATCAGGGTATTGTACGCTAGATGTTTTTCATTTAAGAGGTTAATTTGTACAGATGACCGCTGGCTTTTGAACAAATTGTCCTATTCATTGCGGAGACCGTTACATAAATATTGGCATGTGTATATAACTACACTAAGTATCTTGTTACCTATGCAGCTTGCTTTTTTTGCTTTATCGTATGGAAACTTCATGTCATCAGATACTCTGTGTAATAGTTTTGTGCGTCATTTGTTATAATCTGCTTGCTGACCATATTCTCTGCTTCCAGCTCCGGTTTACTGACTTGATGCAGGAGAGAGTGGAGCTAAAGGATCGCGTAGAAGAGCTGGAGCATCGATGTATTCAGCTGTCAGGAGAAACAGACACTATTGGTAAATTGTAGCACTAATTGATGTTTCTATTGAAATACATAATCATCCATAATTTATGGTCTTAACCCAAACCGATGTTTGTGCATTCTGTAGGAGAATACATTGCACTTTATCAGAGCCAGAGAGCTATACTGAAGCAGCGTCATAATGAAAAGGAGGAGTACATTAGCCGACTGGCTCAGGACAAAGAGGAGATGAAGGTAGGTGTTAGGCTAAGAGTGAGAAGATATATATCAGAAGAACTGTCCGTCTTCCTGAGGACAAATAGTTGAATTATGCAATCTTTCTGATTTGTAGGCTAAGCTGCTGGAATTGCAAGTCTTGGTCATGAGGCTGGTAACTGAGCGCAATGAATGGTACAGGAGGTTTGTGGAAGCAACCCAGGGACCCCAGACCGGGCCAGGAGAGTTTCCAGCAGAAAACCTTATGGAACTTGAAGCAAAAGAGTATGGAGGTAAGTTGTGGGCAGCAGAGGTTGCGGTTTAGCCAGGGAGCAGCAGAGGTTGCAGATAAGCCTGGGAGCAGCAGAGGTTATGGTTTATCCAGGCAACAGCAGAGGTTGCAGCTAGCAAATCGGCATGTGGGTGGCAACAGACAGGTGGGCAGGTGGCTGCAGCAGGGTGATGATTGCGGCAGGAGGGTGGTTGGTTGGAATTGTACAGCCTTATGCTCTTTGGCCCACCTCTGCTTGAAAATCATCAAAATGTTTTAAATTATGTATACTAGGGATGTACGAATCCCAGATTTCATTTGGAATTTGGCCGAATCTCAGCCATTTTTAGCTGGATTTGGCTGAATCCAAGAGCCTGTCTGAACCAAATCCGACCTTATAGTATGGAGTAAATTTGGAATCATTTTGCTCTGACTTTTTACACTCACACATGAGCAATTTCTGCCTGGGGCAAGGGATTGTTATTTGTACACAAGGATTCAGCTGAACCCATAAAAGAAGGCATCCCTAATTATGGCTAAAAAACCCTTAGAATTACAGGTTTCTTCATTAAGCAAAGAAATAAATTTTGTACTGAATCCCTCTAAACTGAATTGTCTTATAAGGTTCTAATAGTGTGAGCTCTAGTACTGTGGAAGGATATTGTCTTGTTCATCCCTAACCCCTATATGTAACCTCGTTTTGTCTCATTGTAGCTCTGGAGGAAGTCAGCTTAGAAGAGGATGGGGGACAGGAAAAACTCCAGTCATTGCCTCATTTGGCTGCCCCTCAGGAACGACCAAACCCAACCTCTGGATCAGAAGACCCAACCACTAAGCAAATTATGCAACTTCTGCATGAGATACAAAATCCCCAGGAACGGCCCGGTGCCTTGCTGCAGAATCCCTGCATCCCCTTTTTCTACCGTGCCGACGAGAACGACGAGGTCCGAATTATGGTGATTTGATAGAGGAGTTGACTTGCTGTATCCATCCCTCTTTTTCCCATGCCGACACCTTCTTGTGCTGGGATTCGTTTTCTCCAAGGACACAGAAGTGATTTGCTTTGGGATGTGGAAGGGCTGAAGATTGGCAATTAATGGGATGGATGTAGAGAACTGTTGCCTTCCTGTGCTGAATTTCAGTTCTCTTAGTGAATAGTCAGTGAAATAGGAAATTTGCAGTATTTCCTTCCAACCCAGGGAACCCCTGTATTGCACAGGCCTATGGATTATTCCATTAAGTGCAGACTTGTTTCCAAACTCTAGTTAAAAGCTGCTGTTTCCGTCTGCTCAACCCCATCCACTTGGATAGTCGGCCTTATTTCCTGATTCTTTTGTTTTATTTGTACATATCTCAAGCACTTCTGTTTCATGTGACGTTGACAGCGAGTAGAATGGTGGTTTGAAAATGAAGTGGAGGGTTAGACTGTTGGAGATTGTCCTTGGAATAAAACCAGTCTCCAGGTGAAGTTGCACAGTGTCAAATAAACTGCTCCGGCTTGCAAAGCCTTAGTAGAAAAGATAATATGATCACCACGTTGATTGTGCTGTTTTATTCATTCGCACATCATAAGCAATCCTTTGTGACTCCGTGGAAAAAGGAATTTTTTTGGGGTAAAGGCAGGTGATTGACGTTGCTTGTTACTATGCAGCCCAAGGAATCTCTTTTGCATTGAGCTGATCTCATATCCACGGGCTACGGGAGAAAAGATTTTAAACTGTTTTAACTAGGGATGCACTATTTTGAAATATTTGTGAAAAATTCAGCCGAATACCGATCCGAATCCTAATTTGCACATGTGAATCAGGATCGGTAATGGAGTCGTGTGGGCAGCGTACGGCTAAATAAGTTACTTCCTTGTTTTGTGACAGTCGTGTGATTTGAAGGATTAGGTTCGGCCAGGCACGAGGATTCGCCACACTTCCGAATCCTGCTGGAAAAGACTGAATACCAAACCAAATCCTGTATACTGTGCATCCCTTGTTTTAACAGCTGCAGAAATTACGTATAAGGGTTTATTTTGCATTGTAAAAAGCTCAGAAATGGTCAAAACACAAGATCTTATGAAAAATATAAGTAGAAGTGCAGGTATGTTCTATCCAAAGTCCTTTCTAAGGGTAATTCAGAATGAAACTGACATTGACTGAATCCGGTACGTTGTCAGTAGGGATGCACCGAATCCACTATTTTGGATTCGGCTGAATCGACCGAATCCTCCGTGAAAGATTCGGCAGAATACCGAACTGAATCATAATTTGCATATGCAAATTAGGGGTGAGAAGGGGAAAACATCTTTTACTTCCTTGTTTTGTGACAAAAAGAGATTTCCCTCTGCACCCTAAATTTGCATATGCAAATTAGGTTTTGAATTTGGTTCGGCTGAAAAAGGCCGAACCGAATCCTGGATTCGGTGCATCCCTATTTGTCAAACACAGCGTGCAGCTCTGCATTCGGTAGTTAAAATCGTTGCATTCAATCCGGCTTCTAAATATGCATACAGAGGTTCTTTTTGCTTGTTTGTTTTTAAGTAAGGAGTAGCAGAAGATGTAGCCATGAGCAGCGGATAAAATAAAACACTGACAAGCAGAAACATTTATTTAATATTTCAAAGTCATTGATTGCCCTGCAGTGCACCTTGAGATATTGAGGCATTTGCACCTTGCCAATTTCTCTGTTTAAAGGGGTTGTTCCCCTTTAAATTAACTGTTAGTATGATGTAGAGTGACATTCTTAGACAATTTGCAATTGCTTTTTATTATTTATGGTTTTTGAGTTATTTAGCTTTTTATTCAGCAGCTGCAATTTCAACCATCTGCTTGCTAGGGTCCAAATTACCCTAGCAACCAGGCAGTGACCTGAATAAGAGACTGGAATACGAATAGGAGAGTCCTGGATAGAAAGATGAGTAATTAGAAGTAACAGTATCAATATATTTTGAAGTCTTACAGAGCATTTGTTGTTTAAATGGTGTCAGTGACCCCCATTTGAAAGCTGGAGTCAGAAAGAAGAAGGCAATTCATTAAAAAACTATGAAATAAAAAAATAATAATAATTAAGACCAATTCAAAGGTTGCTTCAAACTGAACATTCTATAGCATACTAACAGATAACTTGAAGGTGAACCACCCCTTTAAAGGGGTAATGCTCAGAGTGCCTTAATGAGCATTTGTTTAATTTATATTTTATGATATTAGCGGTTTTTAAATTCATGAATGTGTAAACTTTGGCATCAGGCAACAGCTGGGCAGAGCTACAAAAGCTTACTTTACTGAAGCAGGAAACATCTCCTGACGCTTTCCTGCTTATCTCTCTTTTTTTTTTTTTTTTTTTGTGACAGGAGCGATAGACCTGAGCAGGTAAAGCCCCAGGAGACCCTCTCTACTTCAATAAATGAAGCTGTTGCCCTTCTGGTGGGGCTGACTAACTGGGGGTTACACTTTCATGGTATTAGCAGTGTAAAAACTACTAATATCATTAAATGTAAAGTAAAACAAATGACAAAGTAAATCAATTTCCGGAGTGAACTCTGAGCAGTTTTGCATTAAAGGGGTTGTTCACCTTTAAATTAACCTAGTATGATGTAGAGTGATATTCTGAGACAATTTGCAATTGGTTTTCATTTTTTATTATTTGTGGTTTTTGTTATTTTGCTTGTTATTTAGCAGCTCAGCATTTTTCGCCGTCTGGTTGCTAGGATTCAAATTACCCTAGCAACCATGCATTGATTTGAATAAGAGACGGGAATAGGAGAGGCCTGAATAGAAATAGGAATAATAAAAAGTAGCAATAACAATACATTTGTAGCCTTACAGAGCATTTGTTTTTTAGATGGGGTCACTGACCCCCATTTGAAAGTTGGAAAGCGTCAGAAGAAGAAGGCAAATAATTAAACGATAAAATATAAATAATAATGACCAGTTGAAAAGCTGCTTAGAATTAGATATTCTTTAACATACAAATTTACTTAAAGGTGAACCACCCCATTAACATTTATGTCCTCTTTAAGAGGAAGGGGCATGCACTAACACATAACCCAGTTTTTCTAACACCCCATACCTTCTTGGTTTCAGAAATAGTTGGTTATGTTGTAACGCCTGTGTTACGATGCCTTTGCATTCCTTGCAATTGCCCGTTTTGAATGGTCTGCCGCATGGGGGAGCAGCAGACTTGTGTAAGATGGGCTGTCTGTTTAGAATTTAGTACTCTCTAATATATAATTTAGTTTCTCTTCTTGACCCACTGGGGTGTTTCTATTGTACCACGGGAAGGTAAGAGGGTCTCTGAATCCCCCCCCCCCCGAACTGAAGTTTAAGTGTTCCCTGTACATAGTACATACATTTTGTATATTCTTGGAACTGACCACCGGATCTCCAGCAGCGTTTTTGGCTGCAGGCTAATGGTATACTGTATTATAAAAATGATGGAGCTTCTATAGAAGCGGGTCTGTCAGCTGATCAGAAAATTATTAATAGGAGGAGGGGGGTAGGGTGGGTTCTAATTTATTGGGTGTTCTCACAGGTGAGGGGAGCTACACTTTCCATTCTGTTGCCGATATGATTTAACCTTGTTGGAAATATGTTTTGTTTTTTTTCTTTCTGAATAAATGTATATTCATTAAATCAAACTATGGCGTCTGTGACTTTAATTGTGTCTTCAAGGAGAAGGAAAGCTATCGAGGCAGTTTATTGCCAATAGATTTGCTATATTTATTCAGCAGAATGCTTTTCAATACCTGAGGAAACAGCTCTAGAAACTCTCTCGGTTTGTTTAGGATAGCAGCTGCCATATTAGCTTGGTGTGACCACTTCCTGCTTGAGTCTCTCACTGCTCGCTCTGAGCTCAAATTACAGCAGGGGAGGGAGAGAAGAGCGAATTGAGCATGCTCAGAGACTCAAAGCAGTGTTACTGTGAGGGTTTACTGGTGTATTAATATAGCCCTTTCCATTAAAGCTTACTTAGTTTTAACCTTTCCTTCTCCTTTAAACTCCTGCAGGGTTTAATATACACCATGATGTTATTATTCAGCTGGCATGGCCATTCCTTCTCTGTATATTTGTGTTTACAATATATGTGGGTAGCAAAGTGACTCACATAAGAAGGGTTCATGCATTCCCAAGGTAACTTTTAGAGTCCAACTTAGTTTGAAATACTAAATGTGGCTCTTGCAGTTATTTGAGAACATGATTCAGCTTTGTCATCAAAGAGGAAAGCTGTTCCCTGCCTCTAGAACATCTGGATCTCCCAGTTCAAGTTTGGGTTCAAACAGTGGGGCAGCATGGGATCTAAGAAGAAGGTTAACACAAAAAAACAAATTTTTAAAATACAGTACATACAGTAGTGTTTATTCGTGGTAACACGCAGAGTCCCATAAAATCACATCTTGCCTTGAGCAGACTATTTTCTCCAGTTCTTTAATATGTTCTCTGCGGCCTCCAGTGTGCTGTGCTCCTAAACACATAAAACAGAATTAACTGGGCAGGACTGGCACCCACAGATATCAGGGAACTACATCTGACATACACACAGCTCTCATGATTTTGGAGCACAATATTTCAACTCCTTATCAAACTGAACGTTTGTCTTAAAGTAGCAGATCAATGGTGAAACAAACCAGGAAAAGCAGATGGGTGGATGTGGAATTACTCTTCTTAAATCCCAACAAAGATAGGCAGAAGCTGCAAGTTTTTGGAATAAGGAGTGGGAGAAGTGTACCGGTACTGTTACCCATTTTCCATTAGGGCCCGGGTGCTCTGCGATATCTCGCTACTGTGTGAAACTGTTAAAGGACAGCTTCTCGTCTGTTTTATGATCTGATGAAATTCCAGACATAGTTACCTTTACAAAGCAAAACCTGAGAAAGTTCTCAAAATGCTTCTTGTGGGGTGCGCTAAAGAATGCCGACACAGGTATGGCTGCTAAATGCTGAAATAGAGCAGAGCATAATATAAAAGTTACAGTATGAAGAGGCACAGAATATGGCATATCATCAGTAGGGTTGCTGTATAGAACAGTGGGACCCCATATGCCTGCCACACCCCAGATACAGCCTTTGATATTTCCTCCTGTCCATTGACAGATGTCCTGCCAGTACCCAGTCCCGGATTTGTAAAATGTGCACCCGTAGGCACCTGCAGCTCTCCCCACTCTGAGACCAAGACCATCAGGAAAGTCAATATAGCAATCCTGTTCCAATCATTTGGCAGGGGAAGCAATATGGCAGCTCTCAGACATATATTGTCTAATAATAGCAAGGTATACGTATAAGAGTTCTTATATATTTACATATATAAATATCTTTAGAGATCTTTATTTTTACCTTATTCTTCATCATCCACTTTGCAAAGTAGTAATCGTAAGGTATGCTGGCGTCTGAAGGAGGGGGCACCTCAGTCCCTGCACAGACACAGCACATAAACACATGATCACCTTTAGTGACGTTACTGGCCACCACAGTAAAATCATTTTAGGACCCCCTAAAATTAAAAAGTGGCACAAAATAGAATTACAGGGATTCTGTCATGATTTTCATGATGTGATTTTTACTTCTAAATTACACTGTTTACACTGCAAATAGTTCACTCTGCAATATAAATTTTCATTCCTGAACCAGCAAGTGTATTTTTTAGTTATAATATTGGTGTGTAGGTGCATCTCAGGTCATTTTGCCTGGTCATGTGCTTTCAGAAACAGTCAGTACTTTAGGATGGAACTGCTTTCTGGCAGGCTGTTGTTTTTCTTACTCAATGTAACTAAATGTGTCACAGTGGGACCTGGATTTTACTGTTGAGTGTTGTTCTTAGATCTACCAGGCAGCTGTTATCTTGTGTTAGGGAGCTGCTATCTGGTTACCTTCCTAGTGTTCTGTTGTTAGGCTTCTGGGAGGGGGTGATATCACTCCAACTTGCAGTAAAGAGTGATTGAAGTTTATCAGCACAAGTCACATGACTGGGGGCAGCTGGGAAACTGACAATATGTCAGATTTCAAAATTAAATATTAAAAAAATCTGCTCTTTTGAGAAATGGATTTCAGTGCATAATTCTGCTTACTGAAATGGGAAATATCAGCAATCATGAAGTAGGATCCCTGCGGCTTCATGGGCTTCATCCCCACCTCCTTCAGGCAGTGGTACAATCGGTCTCGCTTCTTCTCCAGTTCATCCCGCAACTGCCCAAAATAACTGTCAGGCTTTCCCAGCTGCTCCAGCTCTCTCTGGAACCCCTGAGCCACAGCCTCCTGTAAATGAAAAGGAATCAAAAAGGCCCAGCCACTCTGTATAGCCCCCCAGTTATTAATAAAAGCCAAGGAGCAGGGGACATGAAATGGAAGGTACTGTGAGGGCCCCTATCACCAGTACTAGAGCTGCAGGGACTGTGGAAGCCATGATGCCTTTTAACCATCAGTCGCTGTCAGGGTTCCATAATAACAGATAACCACACAACAAGAGTACCTTTTCTTTTTGCCCTAGGATGGTGCACCTCTTTCTTAAAAAAGGGCATTAGTCTAGGATACATTATTGCAGAGTTCCGAGCCATGTTTTGTTTTCTTCCCAGGTATCCCTTGTGCTGATTACATCTGGGCACATATGCAGTACCGTAAATACGCCAGAAGTACTATATCTAGGGCGATGCAAGGGATGCCGGAGAGGAAGAGAAAACATGGAGGCACAGTGTGGACACAGTGTGCATTTTGAGGCAGATGGGTAGCAATTTGGTCAACTATGGGTGCACAATAAATGGCAACCCCAATGCTTTCATATTTTGTATTACGAATCCTTACCCTTTTCGTATGCAAAAAATTGAATTATTCACTGCCTACTTTAGTTTGCACCAGGTTTCCCAGAATTCCCTGCAGAGTACCATGCATACTATCTAGTAGTCTCTGCTGTCCTGGCACTTACCTGGGCTCCCGTAGCACAGTGATACACTGAGTTCTGATGGACTGTCCGTAAATGCTTTAGAAGATGATCAGGCCCTAGGGCCCAGCCAACCTGTAAGCACACAACGAGCCCGCATGATGAGATCAGACAGCAGTACATTGTGCCACAAAAATGGGCATCTCTAAATACCCAGAAAGCCACTGTTCCTGCCAAAGGGAAATATGTATCCCCATACTTCTCTAGGGTTGCTGGGTTATGAAATACATTTCCTTATGAAACAAATATAGTAATTTAATGCAAGAAGTTAGGCTAGAGTCACCATCCAGGATAGATCCCTTTCCATTTGAACCAATCTCACCTTCCAGCCTGTAGCACTGAAGGTTTTCCCCGCACTGCCGACAGTAATGGTACGCTCCCACATGCCCGGAAGGCTAGCTGCAGGGAAGCAACAGGAAACATCTATAGTTAAATTGGGGGTCAGTTACAGAGAATAAGGGGGTGTCTCAAGATTCACACTCTATGCCATTGCTTCCATGTAGTCTGCTTTGTGATGGAAAGGGTTTCTCATGTTTTTCTATTCCCTCAAACCGATTTATGAAGAATAGCGGAGTACAAAATGTTCATTCTTACTATAACTGTGTTTATACCTAAGGATGGGGGCTGCCATACGTTTACCATAGCATGCAATATATGCAGAAAATATTTCATTTAGAGCTCAGAATAGATTTGGGATTGCAGGGTAATGTGTATATCAAGGGTCACACAGTGAACACTCACCAATCCGTACGTGCTGGTTCCCATCATACACCAGCCACTCGTACACCTCATCACTAAAGCAGATGATATTGTGCCTTATACAAATTTCTGCAATCTCTTCCAGCTCCTCTTTGCTAAAGACCTGAAAAAAAAGCAGAGAGAACAGGGATAAGCAGACATAGGCAAGGTTTGCCCTAAGCCTGTAACCCCGAGCAACCAACACAATGCTTGCTTTCATTAATTTTCCCTTTATTAGTAAAACCTAGCTGCTGATTGGTTGTCCTCGTTAACAAAACAATATATTATGCTAGGAAGCACCACACTTACCTTCCCTAGGGGGTTATTTGGAGTGTTTATAACAAGGATTTTAGTGCGACCGCTAATTTTCCTTTCCAGTTCTTCCAGGTCCAGCCGCCAACTCCCACTAGTCAAGGGGGCTCCGGCATCTGTGGGTTTCTAGAAAGAACAGATAAGGTTGCACAGTGCAGCTGATCGACGGAGATTTCTCTTGAGATGGAACTGGAAACTGAGCTTTAAGACCCAAGGGCAGATTTATCAAAGTGTGAGATTAGAACTTATCACAGAAAAACTCACTCACTTTCTATTCATTCCTTTGGCATTTTTAGAATTGTATTTATCAATGGAGTTTACTATTAAATAAATTCTAAAAATCTAAAAATCCCATAGGAATGAATAGAAAGTGAGTCATCTGAATCTGAATTTTATCATTATTTTTAGCTCTATGTCCCGCCGGCCCAGTCTAACCCTGCCTTTGCCTCCTGAAGAACAGCCGCATAAAAATGTTGAAAGAAAAAAAAGAAACGAGCGAAAAACATGTGACTGCCCTGAAAAATATTACTTGGACTACTGTCATATCTTCACTTGGGGCGAGGTATGTAGACATCCTCCCTCCTGCCCCCAGAAACACGTAATAACCTAAATCTGGCCACATACCGGGTATTTAATCTACTGAAAAGTAATATATATATATATATATATATATATATATATATATATATATATATATATATACACACACATACCCTGAATAGAAAATGCTAAGTGCATGCAATAAACAGTACTAATATCATGTATCAAACTATGCCAGAACAGAACACTACTTACAGGTCTGAGTGGGATAAATACACATTTCCCTCCAGCCATCTTTGTCATGGGTTCATAACAGTCAAAAAATGGCTCAATGATAATCACCTGCAAAGGGGAGAGAGTAAAAAAATATTTTATATAGTTGTATTTCCCATTGTATTTCTATATAACAGAGGAGAGAGTACAGATCATTTGGACCTACCTCGTCGCCTTCATCAACAAAAGCCTGGAAGGCACAGAACAGGGCCCCATATGCCCCCACCGATACCAAGACATTAGACAAAGGATCCAGGTCCTGTCCTAAAAGCTGGCTGTAGAGTTGGGCAAGATTTTTCACCAAAAGGGGGTGTCCCTGCAAAGCATATAGAAACCAGTAAGGTGACAATAAGTAAATAAAGCAGGTAAGCAGGTGAATTAATCAGGTATTCTATAGGGCAGAAGGGGGCCCTTACAAAGGCTCGTGTATATTGGTTCAGCAGGGGCTCCTCAGTAATGGCTCTGACAAAGGCCTCTCTTAAAAACGCTGGTGGGGGAAAGTCTGGAAATCCCTGGCCCAGATTCACTGGTTTGTACTGAGCTGCCAAGCTGACCAGGTCTACCCTGAAAGGGAAAGCAAACATTTGGTCACATAGGGTATTTAGGGCATTGTATATTTCTTTAGGCAACATTAAGGTCTTGTTCACACTGAATACTCTGTTGCAGCAACTGAATTTTCAGAGATGATTATATCTGTATATGTTGCAGGAAGGGATGCCCCGTGATATCACTACAGACCTCTCAGCAGTTCTATTTATTATTATTAAAGTGACTGTGTGCCTTATGCTATAGGGGGCCCATTGCTATATTTACCTTCCTAGTTCACCAAAGGTTTCAATATTGTCATTTTAGTGCCTCTCTTACTGTACTGAAAAACAATATGGCATCCACACCCATAAGGACAAATGCAAACCTACACTGAAGGGATGTATACACACACACACACACACGCATACAACTCATACTTGCACACATAGGCTATTATAGTAATGTGGTTTGCTTGCTCTTTATTAACTTTTAGCTTTATAAACCACCTGCCAAAATTCCTTCTTGTGTGTGTCGTCTACTGCAGAGCACAGAAAGGGAAAAATAAACATTATGTTAAGTCAGACATCTGTCTTGTTGCATTTAATAAGTAAATATATGTTTCAACTTACATACAAAATTAAAACGCAAGAACAAACCTACAGACCCTACCTCATACGTGACATATATATATATATATATACCTGTATATAGATATATATATATACACACACATACATACATACATACACACTAGGGATGCAACGAAACCACTATTCTGGATTCGGCCAAACCCCCAAATTCCTTTAAGAAGGATTCGGCCAAATACCGATCCGAATCCTAATTTACATATGCAAATAAGGGGTGGGAAGGGAAAAACTTTTTTATTTCCTTGTTTTGTGACAAAAAGTCGAATCCGAATTCTGCTGAAAAAGGCCGAATCCTGGGCAAATCCCGAACCGAATCCTGGATTTGCTGCATCCTTAATACACACACACTTTTATATAGAATTACAAGGGTTTGACTCAGCACTTTTTCTTTATGGTATATATATATATATATATATATATATACACACACATATATATATATATATATATATATATTTTTTTTTTTTTTTTTATTTATATATATATATATATATATATATATATATATATATATATATATATACATACATATACACACAAAGAAAAAGTTCTGAGTTAAACCCTTGTAATTCTATAGAAAGGTAAGATGAGTGGACGAAGACACTGTATCAAGCTGTATGGAGGTTATAATCTATCCCTGGGACTCTTATCATTGTTTTTACGAGTGCATGTCTAGTCTAGTGCAGTCTGAACAATGGAAAAGAACATCTGATAAATTGATAGAATATATAGCACTAAGGGCATATCTATATCATGTGACTACATGACCATGATAGACTGTCTCTTTTCGTAACAGTCAGCTCTTTTTTAGAGTTCAGCCACTCACCAGATATTTTCATCCACTCCCTCCAGCCTCCGGGCCTGCAGCTGCCTTGCCATGGTGTCCTCTGCAGAAGAAGAGATGCCCCTGGCTTCTGTGCCCCTTTTGTGAGGTTGGCAAGTGCCCAGGTCTGTTCTGGGGATCAGCCGATGACTCCCACACCCTAGCAGTCCATAGAGAGGCAGAGACAGTAAAGGCTGGACTTTGTTCTTAATAAAGAAGTGAGTGTGCCCTGTCAATGAGGCTCTAGAGCGGAACATACCAGGCATGCTTGTGTGTCGAAAGCAATGGCAGCCATTAAGCAATGGATACAAGTTTACAGCTTGTGAATTTAAATGAGGCCCTTGTGATCAGAGTACGATCTTAGTTAAAAATGAACATTTTTTTATACTGGTTAATTATTACAGGGAATATCCACCCCCCAGTTATCCCATATACAATCATTATGCATTATCTATGATTTGAAAGGGGTCGTTCACCTTTAAGTTAACTTTTAGTACAACGTAGAAAGTGACATTCTGAGATAAATTGCAGTTAAGTCTCCATTGTTCATTGTCTTTTAGTCATTTAGCTTTTTGTTCAACAGCTCCCCAATTGGGAAAGGGATGAACAAAGACGGTAGCAATGGCAATTGCAATGTAAACGTTGCAATCCAAATCTGAGAATGGGTAATGAATGTATATTGGGTTACAATGTACTGAATGGAGCACGTGTGTTTAGGTATATGTCAAGGACCCATGGAAATTACTGGTTCATGGTCCCCAATAACCCATACCATCATTGTTGTGCCAGGAGGAAGTGGCCCTCGATGACTTTAGCTAATATCTACTCCTGAGGAATTTGATAGGAGCGTTTGGCCAGCCTATCAGAGCCATTCTTTGAGGACATAATATGCCTCCGAGGGATTTCACTTGCGGTTAATAATTGCAGGGGCAATTAAGTGGGTATTATCTCCATTTATATGACAAGGGGGCTTCTCTACTGTGAAACGTTGGGTGGCTAATACTTACCGTGTATATAGGACCTCTGAAATGCATGAAGCAATGTTTTCATGTTCAGATGTTAGTTTTCCTTTAAAGGAAAGCACCACAGAAGAGAAGCGGATCACAATAAAACAATAATCAAATACACACTGTGTAGTTATAGTATAAGCCCATATCTCCTTTATAACTGTTGTATAACACATTGGCCTATTATATTATATGGTCATCTTATTCAGATCTCCAGGGGTATAACTGGGAGATCCCGACCAATACTGTTGTAATTAATCTCTCTGGGTCCCTCTCTTCTTGGTCCCCCTGCTCCCTATAATTAAAGGGACTGTTCACCTTTAAACTAAATTTTTAGTATGATGTAGAGCAGGGGTGCCCAATCTTTTTTGGCCCAGGGACTGGTGGACTGGGGGAGGGGGTCGGGAGCGGTTGGTGTCCAATTCGGCGTGCTGGCATCCAATTCGCCGCACCACGTTAATTGTCCCGTAGCCTTGGCGGCCCAGTTCAAGACCGGTACTGACCCACGGCCCGGCGGTTGGGGACCCCTGATGTAGAGAGTGATATTCTGAGACAATTTGAAACTGATTTTAATTTTTTATTATTTGTGGGTTTTTTTTTAGTTATTTCGCTTTTTATTCAGCAGCTCTCCAGTTTGCAATTTCAGCAATCTGGTTGCTAGGGTCCAAATTACCCTAGGAACCATGCACGGATTTGAATAAGAGACTAGAATATGAATAGGAGAGGCCTGAATGGAAAGATGAGCAATAAAAATAGCAAAAACGCAAGTGGGTGTCAAGTAAACAGATCTTGGATTGCCTGGGGTAGTCTCCGCTTTTGGTTTAAAAAGCCAAAAAATCAATTCTGAGTATCCTAATAGACATTAATGAGTAAATAAAGGGGGATTGTGCCTTGTAGCAGATATATTCCATTGCGTTTGGTGAATGTGTGGGTGCAGATGGAGACAGCAAGACACTGGCCATTCAACTCTTTTTTTTTTGGGGGGATCCAAGGCTTCCACATATTAGAAACTACATTTTCTTGCATGTGTAACTTATATAAATATTTAGGGAAGTGATGTGCTAAATGGAAGCAGGCTTACTTTGCACTGATACTAATGACTAATAGCCTGTTTTTGACCTATAATATTGTCCTGCGCGGAACAAATTTGTTAAACCTGAATCCGACACGGGCCCGCATTCTTACCCGCTTGGACCCGCTACCCGTCCCGCAAGTACCTTATCCGCAATCCGATCCAACCTGAGAAGACCTGCGTCCCGACGCGCGTTAATACCTGCACACATAGTGTATATATGCATGGGGCTGCTGTACCATATGCTGTGTGCAACAACCATGTGAAAGGGCAAATAACACCCAGAAAATAATGTGCCCTTATTGTAGCAGTCTTTGAGCACAGGGCTCCTTTACTGCTTCCAACTCTTTAATCACAGCCAAGTAATTATATTTGGTTCCACCATCGCGGACCTCATTCGTGCAACCTTGGGCATATTGCATGTGCAGTGCTCCAGCCTGGGGTTTAGAAGGATTTCCACTCTGGAGTAAAGCAAATGGTTAATGAGTCTCTTAAGGGGGTTGTCTGCCTTTAAATGAACTTTTAGAGCAGGGGTCCCCAACCTTTTTTAACCATGAGCCATGTTCAAGTGTAAAATAATGTTGAAGAGCAACATAACCATGCAAAAAATTCCTGGGTATTAGTAGCCCCTTTGTGGACTAGTAACATACAGGAGGCTCTGTTTGGCAGTACACCTGGTTTTTATGCAACTAAAGCTTTCCTTTAAGGCAGGAATTCATAAACAAGCACCTGCTTGGAGGCCACTGGGAGCAACATCCATGTTGCTCATGAGCCACTGTTTGGGGATCACTGATATGAGAGATAGTCAGACCATTTGCAATTGGTTTTTATTTTTTGTATGTGTGGTTATTTAGCTTTTTATTCAGCAGCTCTCCAGGTTGCAATTTTCAGGCATCTGGTTGCTAGGGCCAAAATGACCCTAGCAACCAGGCATTTAGTTGAATGAGACTGGAATATTAATAGGAGAGGCCTGATTAGGATTTGGATTCGGCCGAATACTTCTGCCAGGCTAAAGCTAATCCAAATTTGCATATGCAAATTAGATGCAGGGAGGGAAATCACTTGACTTTTTGTCACACAACAAGAAAGTATATGCAAATTAGGATTTGGTTCGGTATTCGGCAAAATCTTTCAGGGGTTCGGCCGAATCCAAAATAGTGGCTTCGGTGCATCCCTAATATTCAGTGCGTGTATGGTGGGAGACAAGCCAACGGATATCAGCAGAAAACTTGGATATCGGTCGGCTGGTCAGAACATTTTGATTGGGCGCCTTTGAACACACTGAACATCAGCCATTGTTAGTGCTGAATCGTCAGATACAGGTAGAATTCTCGTTTCTATCTGTATATCTGACAATCCAGCTCTACACGTGTGTATTGAAACGAATGATCTTTCCTTGAAAGATCATAATTGGAACGTCTATGGCCACCTTTACAGAGCATTTGTTTTCTTTTTTTTTTTTTTTAAGACTGGGTCAGTGACCCCCATTTGAAAGCTTGAAAGAGTCAGAAGGCAAATTACGTAAAACTATAAAAAAAGAAAAAATGAAGACCAATTGAAAAGTTACTCAGAATTAGCCACATAACTTCCTAAAAGTTAACTTAAAGGTGAACCGACCCTTTAAGTTTGATGCCATATATTCTGGCTGCAGGAAGTAGAGTAGCAGCCCTGTGCCATTAGTATTACAAAACTGACATTGTTCATGTAACCCATCAAGTTTTGCCATCTTTTTTTATGTAATAGGGATGCCAACAGAGTCAGGGGTTTGTGTGAGGTTAATGAGAAGAGTATGGGGCTGCCGGGGCCCTAATAATAAGGAGGGCGGATAATAGAAACTAGAGGGCAATGGCTGGTCTTTGAGGGATCACTTCCTGCTTTGGTGGATTTAGTAATTATAACCATAATTTAGCAGCTGTGTTATACTCTAATAATAGTTGTAGTAGTTATTTGTACAGTGTTGGGGGGGGGGGTAGGTTGCTATTTATAACTGCACAGGAATCAAGAGAATGCAAAGAGATGCTATTTATAGTGACGATAATTGATATTAGCTCCAGATGTGCTCAGACATGTAATAGTGATACGGGCAGCATTGCCTAAACGCTGTTACTGTTGCACAAAGAGTACATGGGCCATCGCTGGAACCCTGAAACCCATTATTTACATCACAGCCAGTTGTTCACCTTTAAATTAATTGTTAGTATGATGCAGAGTGATATTCTGAGACAATTTGCAATTGGTTTTCATTATTTGTGGTTTATGAGTTATTTTGCTTTTTATTCAGCAGCTCTCCAGTTTGCAATTTCAGCCATCTGGTTGCTAGGGTCCAACCAACCATGCATTGTTTTAAATAAGAAACGGAAACATTAACAGGAGAGGAATAGAAAGAGGAGTATAATAAAAAGTAGCAGTAATTTGTAGCCTTTCAGAGCATTTGTTTTTTTTTTGTTTTTTTTAGATGCAAAAGAAGAAGGCAGATAATTCAAAAAATATAAAAAAATAAATAAGGAAGGCCAATTAAAAAGTTGCTTAGAATTAGCCAATGTAAAACATACTTTACACGTGTGTATTGAGACTAACAATCTTTCCAGGAAAGATCATAATTGTCTGTAATTGATCTGTCTCCATCAACCACTGGCATACTATAAAACAGAGCAGATACAGTGAGTCTAGTTTCCCCTTCAGCAATAGCACTAATTTACCTTAAAGCAGTGTTGTCGGGTGTCAGGAAGGAGCGGCCATGTTGCTGCTAATCATTACAAAGTATTCAGCATCTACAAGAGCAACACATAGAAAAGTGCTGATTAGGTGGAACAGTAACCACAGTGAGATCAGATGACGGGGATGGGTTGTTATGCTTGGCTACAATATTGCATCACACACACAGTAAATGTTGCCAGACAGTGTGACCTTGTGTGCAACATAATGCAGGGTACAATCCCACCCCAAAACACACTCTCACTCCTTTCAATTCAGGTCCGGACTGAGAATGAAAATAGGCCCTGACATTTCAGGTATACAGAGGCCCAATCAGGCCACATAGAGGCCCAAACAGCCCACTAAATAGTGACTTTCTATGGGACCTTATAGCAGCCCCTCTGGCATTTGCCAGAACCCACAGATTGTCAGTCCAGGCCTGTTTCAATTCACCCTCTTTGCATGAAGTATGACACCCCAGGCTTTCCGTACCCGAGCCGAGCGCTTTATGCTGCACTTTCATAGACAGGATGTGACATCACACTGCTTTTAACTCTTTTGGTACCAAAACTGGAACTACAACATTCCAGCCCTGGCCTACTGACCTCAGGCTCTTCCTATGTATTTAATCAAGGGCTTTCATTCTTTAGATTATTAACCATAACAGTATAATTTGTGGGGTAAAAGCAAAAAAAAAAAAAAAAAAAAAGAGTTTACATTTATTCCAGAGAAGTAGTAACCCATAGCAACCAGTGGGAATTTGGCTTTTGGCAACTCAAACTGTACTACTGATTGATTGTTATACTGTGCATAAACTGAACTGACGTTATATATCCTCACAGACTGCCCTGAGCTACCACCCTGGGGTTTTCTGGATAAGAGATCTTTCTGTAATTTGGATACATACCTTAAAAAGGTTAAGTTTACTTTTACTTTTACTTCTAAGCATCTTTTCAATTGGTCGTTATTTTTTATTTTCCATAGTTTTTTTTTTAATCAATTGCCTTCTACAGACTCTTTCCAGCTTTCAAATGGGGTCACTGACCCCATTTAAAAAAACAAATGCTCCGTAAGGCTACAGATTATTGTTATTGCTACTTTTTATTACTCCTCTTTCTATTCAGGCCTCTCCCCTTCATATTCCAGTCTCTTATTTAAATCAATGCATGGTTGTTAAGGTAATTTGGATCTTAGCAACCAGATTGCTGAAATTGCAACTGCTGAATAAAAAACAAAATAACTAGAAAATGAAAACCAATTGCAAATTGTCTCAGAATATCAATCTCTACGTCATACTATAAGTTAATTTAAAGGCCAACAACCCCTTTAAGTCTACTCAAAAATCATTTAAACATTAAGTAAACCCAATAGGATTGTTTGGCCTCAATAAGGATTAATTACAGTTCAGCGGGGAGGCAGTACAAGGTGCAGAAAAAAAGAAACCCTTTTTAAAAACGTAAAAGGGGTTGTTCACCTTTTAATAAACAT
The DNA here is from genome assembly GCA_038501925.1 of Xenopus petersii. Classification (NCBI taxonomy): domain Eukaryota; kingdom Metazoa; phylum Chordata; class Amphibia; order Anura; family Pipidae; genus Xenopus; species Xenopus petersii. The sequence continues at coordinate 137,710,744 of CM076686.1, read as the reverse complement.
TTAGTATGATGTAGAGAGTAATATTCTAAGACAATTTGCACTTGGTTTTCATTTTTTATTATTTGTATTTTTTGAGTTATTTAGCAGCTCCCTCCCCAGTTAGCATTTTCAGCAATATGGTTGCTAGGGTCTTTATTACCCTAGCAACCATGCATTGATTTGAATGAGAGACTGGATTATATATAGGAGAGGCCTTATTAGAAGGGAGAGTAATACAAAGTAGCAATTACAATAAATCTGTCGCCTTACAGAGCATTTGTTTTTAGATGGGGGTCAGGCCAATTCTAAGCAACTTTTCAATTGGTTTTCATTTTTTTTTTTTATGGTTTTATAGTTATTTGCCTTTTTCTTCTGACTCTTTGCAGCTTTCAAATGAGGGTCACTGACCCCAACTAGAACAAATGTGCTGTAAGGCTACACATTTATTGGTATTGCTGCCTTTTATTACTTCTCTTTCTATTCAGACCCTGTCTAATTATATTCCAGTTAGGGTCGCCACCTTTTCTGATAAAAAATACCGGCCTTCCTATATATTTCTTTTGTCCCACATTGGGATTAATCATCATTTTTACCGGCCAGGCTAGTAAAACACCGGCCAGATGGCAACCCTAGTCAGAACAAAAAGACAAATAATTAAAAAACTATATAAAAAATAAAACAAACAATGAAGAGAATTTCTAGAACATACTAAAATTAATTTATTCTTAAAGGTGAACCTCCCCCTATAAAAGAGGGTCTGTGGAGATGGTTTTTCCTTAATTGGGGGCTTCAGGTCTCCTGATAATGTATCCCATAGCTGTATTTGTATTTATGGGAACAGCTGAGACAAGACAAACAACATGGCAGCTCCCATTCCTTTACCTCATACACAGTTTGCTATTGTTATACTGTTACTGTTAGCCTGACTGTGTGGGTGTTTTCTAGGTAAGGGGCCTATAAACACATTGTTACACCTTTAACACGGAATTTGTTTTTCAGGATATTTTAACAACATCAAGTAATTATTGAGACGCTGTACCTTTATATAAGATGGCGGCGTCGTCATGTGTTTGTTTGCTAGAGAGCTGTGGGGGCCACGCCTTAGGGGCAGGGCACCGGCTTCTAATCCCGCCCCGTTCTGGAGGCTAGTCAGGCCCCGAATACTAGCGTCATTTCCGGGGTGGGGTCTTGAACTGGTGCATTGAAGCGTGAAGCTGAGAGGGACATAGTGGGACTGGGGTGAGGTAAGTACCCGGATACAGCTGAGGGGGTGATGGCATTAAGTAACATCGAGTTGTGTGCTGTGTGCTGTGTGCGAGAATTCCTGGGAATGCGTGATTAGGGGTCCATGGGGCAAAACAAAGTATTGTCCAGAGGAAAGACTTTTATCCTGGTGGGTGATTCCATTTGTCCCTGGTGGGGGGGTTACTGTATATCACTATGGCTTTCCCTTTGTCTTCAACTAATATCGCACTCTTTTCGTCTTCCTGGCCTACATATCCCAGCATCCTCCAGGAAACACACTGGCAGTCTCAGATCACTACATTTGGGGAGCCAAGGTTAAAGGGTAACCCCCCCCCAAGAACTGTTTTTGTTGTAATAGAATGGGTGTTCTCTATCAGCTTGTGTCTGTGGACCTGCCTCTGTGTTTAGCCCATCAATGTACATGGCTTTGGCTGTGGGCTCAGTGTTGGTTCTGTTTAACTCTTATCAGTGCCCGTGTTTAGTCTTTAAACTTGAAGTCCCCAGCAGACAAATCACGTTAGGGTCAGGGCATACGCTCAGATTCAGCGAGATTAGTGGCCCGGCGACAAATCTCCTCCTCTTTGGGGCGACTAATCTCCCCAAACTGCCTCCTGCCGGCAACCTTTGGAAAACAAAGCGCTCCGTGTGCCTTACTGCAGTTCGGGTAGATTAGTCGACCCTGAAGAAGAGGAGATTTGTCGCATGGCGACTAATCTCCCCGAATCTGAGGGTGTGCCTTGACCCTTAGGGCCCCCCCCTACATTTTAGGGAAATATTTCAAATAGGGGTTGGATTGTACAGCTGGATCTTTAGCTAGGGATTCAGTATGACCCTAAAGCTGGACATAGATGTAAAGATCCCATCGTTCGAATCCTGAAACGATCACACTTCCCCATCTCCCGACCTGCCACTAACCATTCAGATCGAATAAAGTAGTAAAAGAACAGATCAGCCCATGTTCTACCCCTGACAGCAATCGTACGATAGTTATGTCCGACAAAAGCTGGTGACAGTCTCCCACTGATATCGTCCGATGGGCAATACATGCAGAGATATTATCGGCAGCCGACAGAAATCTTCTAACCTGACGATCTCCGTGGGACTAAAAATGTCAGGACTCTCCACACACACTCCAAAAATCGTACGAATCGAGGATTCGTACGATCGGATCTTTGCATCTATGGCTAGATTTTGGAGAGTGATCATTTGGGCTGGTACCTGTAGAATGTCAGTCATGTTTTCTCTTGGTGGCCATTACACAGGTACCAGTATCTCCACATGGGGGCGCCCTCAACGACTGGGCTTTCACAGCAGTTGAAAGGATGCTGGGATATGTAGGCCAGGAAGACTAGGGGCCCCATGAAAAGAGAACGATATCAGTTGGAGACAAGGGAAAACCCATAAGGAGTGTGGTGAGGGGCTGTTGACCTTAACTTTTAGTATGATGTAGAGAGGGATATTCTGAGACCATTTGCAATTGGTTTTCATGTTTTATTATTTTTGGTTTTTGCGTTCTTTAGCTTTTTATTCAGCAGCTCTGCAGTTTCAGCAGTCTGGTCGCTAGGTTCCAAATTCCCCTAGCAACCATGCATTGCTTTGAATAAGAGACTGGAATATGAATAGGAGAGGCCTGAATAGAAAGATGAGTAATAAAACGTAGCAATAACGGTAAATGTGCAGCCTTACAGAGCATTTGTTTTTTTTAGATGGGTCCGCGACCCCCATTTAACAGCTTGAAGAAAAAGGCAAATAATTAAAAAAAACTGTAAGAAATAGAAAATGAGGGCCAATTTGATAGTTACTTGGGACTTTTTCCCAGAGCCCAATAGGCCGCCATTCCATCCCTGCATAGGGGGACAATTCATCTGTTGTATTAGTTGTAGTTCATTTTGGCACTCGGAGTCTTTTATTTTTCTGGAAGTGTAAAGAGCAAGGATTTCTGAACAGCCCGCCCCAATCTCTTCCCTCTGGGCTCACAGGCATGCACTCTAATCCCTATTAGGGATGCACTGAATCCAGTATTTGGTTTGGGATTCAGCCATTTTCAGCAGGATTCATTAGTTGTCTGGCCGAACCAAATTTGCATATGCAAATTAGAGGTGTAGAGGGAAATCACATAACTTTTTGTCATAAAACAAGGGAGTGAAAAATGTTGCATAAGCAAATTAGGATTCGGTTGGGTAATCGGCCGAATCTTTTGCGAAGGATTCGGTCGAATCCAAAATAGTGGATTCGGTGCATCCCTAATCCCCATACTGTAACATTTTCCCATTTTTTAAGTGTTTTTGAATCATTTATCATTTATATAATGACCGCAAATTACCCGGGACTACACGTATAACCAACAGCTCTTACAGTTTGCTTTCATGCTGGCCAGGGATGACTTGTTTTGGGAACTACAAATCCCAGCATCCTCCTTCAGCCATGGACTGGGCGAATGTGTCACGTTTTGAAAACTGCAATCAAAATTCTTACCCCTACAGGGATCTGAGCTTTTCTAACTCCTTCATCCCTACCTCCCCACAAGTCTGATCCTTCCACCCTAGTCCCAGTCATTACTAGTCAGCAGTCAGAACTCGCGGTGTTGGGAAATACTGTGCGCTGTGTGTAATTAGTAGAGGCAAGTTATTTCGCTGTTGGCATGTCACACTGGCAGTTTTTCATGTGCAAGAATGTTAATTAGTGAGCAGTTTAATGATGAGATCATGCGTGGAATAGTGACAGTTTAATGCGGCTAATTTATATTTGCTTTGATTCCAGGTGAACCTGCTCCCATGGAGCTGCGGATCTGTGTGTATTGGGGTATCCATTCTACGTTCCACCTGTGGGGCAGATAGCACAGATAGAGGTGAGTGTGTTGTTATCGTGGGTTCTTCCCCTTTAAACATCAAGCTGTTGCACAACTGGAACTCCCAGTGGGCTGAGTTTCCTGTAAAGCTGCACTGGTCTTGCAGATGCTGGGAACTTTAAGTGGTGGGCGCTTGTCCTTCCAACATCCTTTTGTCGCAGGGAAGGTCTTTAGACATTGTATTTCGTGCGTCCTCTTTCTCTCTGATGAATCAGCAAAAATTCGCTCCCTCCCTTCTGCCGTACAGCTGGTGTTTATACTTGGCACCCTAACTGGGCCGTAGCACTGCACCTTCAACAGCTTTAGTTGTTTTCTGAGGAGCCCAAAAACAATGCATTGACGCACCCAAAACAGCCTTTAAAAAAGCCTCTTATTGCTGATGGCGATAATTGACACCCTAAAAAAAATCACTATAAGTTGAGCTGCCATATTGTTTGCCAGGAACTTTCACTTCCACATGAGAGGTCTGAACCCTGGCATGGGACTGGTCAGTGGAGGTTCCTGGCAAGCAGTATGGCAGCTTCTCTTTATTGCGATGTGGAATGTTTTGTGAATATAAGGCATGATGTGTATTTATAAAGCATGGCTACATTAGGAGCCTGTCTGAGATATTATGGGTATATTACATGTTTGTTTGAGGCTTCTTTTTTCCTACTTTTCCTTGCTCCCTTTCACCCCCCTCCACCTTCTGCACAAGGTCGCTTTTATTTGGTATTTCTTTTGGCCTTAACCATTTGCTCTTGCTCCATCGTGTGGCTGAATCCTGGCCAATCCTAGCTCAGCGTGTAGGAGTTGGATTCGGCCAAACTCAATGTGAAGTAAATAATGGATTTTGTGTATTTCCCCTTTATTGTACCCCCCTCTCACTTCCCATAAATGAAAAGAGAATGCTGTAGCCTAAGGTTCTGGTACTGCAGGGATTTATTGGGTTAAGGATTTACTGGGGTTCTTGTTGACAAGTATTTATACTCTCATACTGTACTGTCTAAGAGAATCAGTATAGCAGCTCCTATCCATATGTATATACAAATATAGAGAGAAGCAATGTTCTGGGCACACAGTAAGCTATACCCTCATACTGTACTGTCTAAGGGAATCAATATGGCACCTCCCTCCTCCCATATGTATAAATACAAATATACAGAGAAGGAATGTTCTGGGCACACAATAAGCTATACCCTCATACTGTACAGTCTAAGGGAATCAATATGGCACCTCCCTCCTCCCATATGTATAAATACAAATATACAGAGAAGGAATGTTCTGGGCACACAATAAGCTATACCCTCATACTGTACTGTCTAAGGGAAACAATATGGCACCTCCTCCCATATGTACTGTATAAATACAAATATACAGAGACGTAATGTTCTGGGCACACAATAAGCTATACCCTCATACTGTACTGTCTAAGGGAAACAATATGGCACCTCCTCCCATATGTATAAATACAAATATACAGAGAAGGAATGTTCTGGGCACACAATAAGCTATAGCCACATGCATCTACTAAGATCCAGAGTACGTATATTTTGTGCACACAGTCAGTGGTATTCTGATGTAATTACATCTATTTTTCCCTCGTCAGGATACATAGCAAAGCAAATATTTGCTGTTTGTACCATTGTGTGTATCGCAGGCTGTTTACGTTCCAACTGATTCCTCTGCCGACCCACCTCGGCTCTGAGCCAACAGCCTGTTCCTGCTGATTTATCCTTTTACACCAACTGTTTAACTGAGCACCTACTGTGCTGCAATAAAAAGCTGCCTGCAGGCATGTCACCTCCCTGACCCCAGCCCTTCCCAAATACATCTGTCCTCCTGCAGCCATTTAAAGGAGATGCAAACCCCAAAATAACACAAAAGGAACAGCCTTGGGTGCCTTTATTTTTTGGCCTGGCCCGGAGTTGTTTGTAAATGCAATTGCTATTAAAAGTAGTGTCTGTCTCTGCCCTGGTAGCTCTAAACACCTGATGTAATGTAGCAGAAGCCTGTGAAGTAGCATGCAAGGTTGACATGTGCTACTTTGTTTCAAGAGGCAGAACTAGCAGTGCACAAACATAGTTTTCAATATCGGTTACAATGCAGATAAGCATTGAAAGCGGTTGACGGATGTATATTGGAAAGCGGCATTTTCTCAACTGCTGTCCCGTGTTATTAGGGATGTGCTGCCTGTGTCCTCAAGGGCTGATGTTGTCATGGCGACAAAAATAATCATCAAGCCCCACCCCACTGACTAATGATGTTAAAGGTTCGTTTGTGATTGTGGCAATGAACTTGATGGTCCAGTTACAGCATTGACAGCCAGGATAAGCAGTGCCTGATGATGGAAGTGTCTGGGCTCTGACTGTCATGCCCTGGGCATCCCCCTGACCCACTCTCATCATCAGAACACAACATTGTACCTGGCTATTCCCTGTGTGACTGGCCAGGCTCAGGTATATTCATTCAGAATCACAACCCATGTTCTATAAAGTCCAATACCTCTCTGTCACGTATCAGAGACTATGCCATAGGCCTAAAGCCATAAACATAAAAAAGGTGCATTTTCTTTTTCTAATAGCAGAGGGATTCCTATTAATGCAGCACTGGGTTAGGGCTCACAGACTAGTACAGGGCAGATTATAAATCAGTCATTAACAATAGACACTAGGGTTTTTTTTTTTTTTTTTTATTGCTGCTGCCCTTGGCCAGCCATTATTAAAGGTCACCTTCATTTATGTCTCTTATTATGGATGATTCAGTGTGACTCCCTATGACGTGTGGGCAGAGAGGATCTCAGCCCAGCCCTCCTGCTTCTCTGCTATATATGCTATTTTATCTTCTGATGAAGGGCAAATCTACTAGCTAAGAATCCTGGGACTTGTAGGCCTACTGCAGGGATATTTTTTTTTTTTACTGCTCTGTGATTCCCTCCCCACCAAAGTAGAGCTTCCCCGGTCCCACAGATCCAAACAATTTCTATTTAGATCGTACTGTTTAGTACATACAGTAGCTGTAGGGTTTTACAGTGTCGCCACTCCCAGAAATGCATTCCATGCAACTGTGCTAGAGGGGTTGCCTGAATGACATATATACTGTTGCTCCCCTTCCATGCAATAGGAGACTAATTCCAGCTCACTTTCTATCTTCCCTGCTTTTACTCCTGGGCGATTGCTTGGCTGGTGTGTTCTTCAGATATCTATAGCTCCTCGCTATCAAGTGATGGTTATATTCCCTGTACTGCTTTCTTTACACCCATGCTTAGGAGCGGTGTCCTTTGCAGAATGTTTTTTTTTTTTCCCCCACACTGAAACCTGTTCTGTTTTGCTTGTTTCTAGGTGAGCCATGATCCCCGTAACAGAGTTGCGGTACTTTGCTGACACCCAGCCTGCTTACCGTATCCTTAAACCATGGTGGGACGTCTTCACGGACTACATCTCGATCGTCATGCTTATGATAGCGGTGTTCGGGGGCACCCTCCAGGTCACGCAAGACAAGATGATCTGCCTCCCGTGCAAGTGGGTCACTCATGACTCCTGCAATGATTCTTACAGGGCCTGGAATGCTGCTGAAACCGATTTCTATACAAATTCTACCCTGTCACCCCCAATTGTGCCAGGACCCACGGGTATCAAATATGACCTGGACAGGCATCAGTACAACTACGTGGATGCTGTGTGCTATGAGAACCGCTTGCACTGGTTTGCCAAATACTTTCCCTACCTTGTCCTGCTTCATACTTTGATCTTCCTGGCATGCAGCAACTTCTGGTTCAAATTCCCACGTACAAGCTCAAAACTTGAGCACTTTGTCTCCATCTTGCTAAAATGCTTTGACTCTCCCTGGACCACCCGGGCCCTCTCGGAAACCGTCGTTGAAGAGAGTGACCCAAAGCCCGCCGGAGGAAAGATGAACGGCTCAGTGGACAAAAAGTCCTCTACTGCAAGTGAAGACGTGGAAGCTACAGTGCCCATGCTGCAGAGGAGCAAGTCGAGGGTCGAGCAGGGTATTGTGGACAGGTCAGAGACAGGAGTGCTGGATAAAAAGGAAGGAGAGCAAGCCAAAGCATTGTTTGAAAAGGTGAAAAAGTTCCGGACTCACGTGGAGGAAGGAGACATTGTTTACCGGCTGTACATGCGCCAGACTATCATCAAAGTCATTAAGTTTATCATTATACTTTGCTACACTGTGTATTATGTGAGCAGTATCAAATTCGATGTGGACTGCAAGGTGGACATAGAGAGCCTTACTGGCTATCGGATGTACCGTTGTGCACACCCCTTGGCTACGCTCTTCAAAATCCTGGCCTCCTTCTACATCAGTCTGGTGGGTTTCTATGGTCTGGTCTGTGTGTACACTCTATGGTGGATGCTAAGACGGTCCTTAAAGAAGTATTCCTTCGAGTCCATCCGGGAGGAGAGCAGTTACAGTGACATCCCCGATGTAAAGAATGACTTTGCTTTCATGCTGCACCTCATAGACCAGTATGATCCTCTCTACTCCAAGCGCTTTGCTGTGTTCTTGTCGGAGGTCAGTGAGAACAAACTGCGCCAGCTGAACCTCAATCACGAGTGGACTCTCGACAAACTGCGGCAGAGGATCACCAAGAATTCTCAGGAGAAACTAGAGCTGCATCTTTTCATGCTCAGCGGGATACCTGACACTGTTTTTGACTTGGTGGAGCTGGAAGTGCTAAAACTTGAGTTAATACCAGATGTCACTATCCCACCAAGCATCGCCCAGCTCACAGGCTTGAAAGAGCTATGGCTTTACCACACGGCGGCTAAAATTGAAGCTCCAGCTCTCGCCTTCCTGCGGGAGAACCTAAAGTCTCTACACATCAAGTTTACTGACATCAAAGAGATCCCCTTGTGGATATACAGTCTGAAGAACCTCGAGGAACTCCACCTGACGGGCAACTTGAGTGCGGAGAACAACCGCTACATTGTTATCGATGGCCTCAGGGAGCTGAAGAGGCTCAAGGTTCTGAGACTGAAGAGCAATCTAACCAAGCTGCCTCAGGTAGTGACCGATGTTGGGGTCCACTTGCAGAAGCTGTCGGTCAACAACGAGGGGACGAAGCTGATGGTTCTCAACAGTCTTAAGAAGATGGTCAACCTGACTGAACTGCAGCTGCTACGCTGTGATTTAGAAAGGATCCCTCACTCCATTTTTAGCCTTCACAACCTGCAAGAGATTGACTTGAAGGACAACAATTTAAAGACTATTGAGGAGATAATAAGCTTCCAACACCTACACCGACTCACGTGCCTAAAATTATGGTACAATCACATCGCCTATATACCCATTCAGATTGGCAATCTGGCTAGCCTTGAACGCCTCTACCTGAATCGCAACAAGATAGAAAAAATCCCCACCCAACTCTTCTTGTGCCGCAAGCTCCGGCATCTGGACCTGAGCCACAATTCCCTCAGCAGCATCCCGCCGGAAATTGGCCACCTGCAGAGCCTCCAGTGTCTTGCTGTGACCGCTAACCATGTAAGTACTTATTGGGCTCCAATGCTGATTTACAGATTAAATATGCAAAAAAAAAATAGAAGGAACCTTTCCCCCAACCAACTTTTCATTAGAGCTGTCATCTCAGCTAGTGATAATTGTGCGTTTGGGTGGGTTGGAACCAGTACTTATTTCAACCACAAGAAGCAGTGCTTAAACTGTACATCAGTATTACAATTTTCTGTTATTAGCCTGATGTATTCTGCATTATTATTATTATTATTATACAGTTTAGATAAACTCATTGCTCGGTGTAACTGTGATCTGCACATTGTAGTTGCAGTTAGTGGAGGTGACAAATCCCATGTGCAGTAAGTGTAAATGCCACTTATTATTCAAGATTAAACTCCATTCTCTGAACTTATTTTTAATTGGCAATACCAGTTAGTTAGAGCACAACATCAGACGTTCATGGCCAGTGCAGGAGGTGCATTAATAATTGTTGCTGAGTGTCTCCGTGCTGTGTGATTGTGCTGCCCCAGAATTGACCGGGACAAAGCTTGTAAGTTCTTCCTTATCCTGCAGCTCTGGTTATTGGCAAGGAGCTTGAGATCGGTGTAGAAATAAAGTAGCTGCAGATTCAGAATGTTGGGCCTCAGGCTGTAACATGGGTGTGGTGGAGTCACTGTGTACACACAAGCTTGTGTGGAAAGTAAGATAAGAATACAACACAAAATTTTGAAGCCATAACATGGTCTTTTTTTTCTTTTCTTGGCAGGCAGTGTGGTTTGGTTTCTATTTCCTTTTATGGGACAATGCACCTTCCTGAAGGGGGTTATACTCCTTTGCATTTAACATTTATAGAATGTCCTCTTCTAGTCATCTTTTCAGTTGGTCTTTATTTTTTATTTCTCTTCTTTCAGCTTTCAAATGGGTCACAGCAGCCGAAAATATATTGCTCTGTGAGACTTCACAGTGTTCTTGTTACTTTTGTTTCCTTATCTTTCTATTCCAGTCCTTTCCTATTCATCCTCCAGTGTCTTATTCAAGCCACTTGCTTGTTAGACTATATAGGACCCTAGCAACCAGATAGCTAGTGAAATTTCAAACTGGACAGCTGCTGAAAATAAAAACTGAAGACCAGCTGTCTCAGAATATCCCTGTTATTAACATTGGCTGCCTCCCTGCAGACCTCCAACTTTGGTCTGCCACCTATCCCACCCCGAGATGGGTGCTTTATTGACTTGTTTTTGTTTCTCTCTGCAGATTGAAAACCTGCCGGCTGAGCTGTTCCTGTGCAAGAAGCTCCGTACCCTCAACCTGGGTAACAACAGCCTGCAGTCTCTGCCTTCACGAGTGGGTGAGCTCACCAACTTGACCCAGATGGAGCTTCGGGGAAACCGTTTAGAGTACCTACCTGTGGAGCTGGGCGACTGTCAGCTTCTGAAGCGTAGTGGTCTTGTAGTAGAGGAAGACTTGTTCAACACTCTCCCCCTGGACGTTAAAGAGACACTTAGCAGGTCAGAAAAGGAGCAGGTGTGAGAGAGACGTGGCCTGTGCAGAAAGGGAAATAACTCTTTTTAAAGAAGCCTACAATTTATCACAGCATGGAAGGAGCTTGTGTACACACCTAGCATGTAGCAGCCCTGATCTAAGGCACTGCTTCAGACAGGGGGACATTGTATTAGAGTGAAGTGTTTCTAGCACTGAATCTTATATCGGAGGGACCTGTTCTACTTTGAAACATGTTACCATGGGGTCTTTCCTGTCTGTTAACAAGCCCCCCAGGGTGTGGGTTTATGGATGACTCTTGCAGGACAGGAATTCCTGTTTGAACTCCGGAGGATGCGCTCTAGACCGATAGTCTTAATATACGTTATTTAAACGGCTTCCCTGTATTTGGCAGGAATGCGGGGGCTCCCATGTACGTTATGTCATTGGCTGCGCCGCTCTCCATTTGTAATGGACAACCTCAATTTCCTGTAGTTTTGCATGCAAAGTCCACAGCTATTGAGTCTTTCCCCTGCAACGCTAATCTGTCGTTCACTTCTGTACTGCAGAATCAAGGAACGGTGCCAAAACTGGGGTTTATGGAAACTGCAATTCTAACCTATGTCTTTAAGCAGTAGAATTTGCTAACGGACATTGTATTAGGGCTCACAAAGTCATCGGAAATATAAGGCAATTTGCAAAGAGTCTCATGTAACACGTTAAGGAACATTCCCCAAACAGCACGCTTATCCTTGGGGGAACCCCAGCTCTGGCAGTTGGATGGACCATGATCATCACGTTGAACCGAGCCACTCTTCATCTTTTGCCACAGTTTTCATTTGCTACAGGTCCTGCTATAGAACCGCTAAACAAGGGAATATTAGGTGACTTAATCACCCACGTGGCTGCTTTCTTTCCATGCACTATATTGATTTCATTGTGGATAGATCAAAGAACTCTTATTTACCAACATACGTGCAGTCTGCAACCAATCTGATCCTCTCAACCTTGTAGTAGATTATAGATTGGTTGCCATACACCATCTGCATTCTTAAATCAGCTCTTGTGTATGTTGTATATTAAGGGCAGGGACTCGCGCTGCTATTTCGGGAGATTAGTCACCCAGCGACAAATCGCTTCTTCTTCTGAAAACTAATCTCCCCGAACTGCCTTCCAGCCGGCTAGAATGTAAATTGCCGACGGGATGGGACTCTGAACGATTCGTTTTCTGAAGTCGCCCGAAGTTGCTTGACAAGGAAACTTCGGAAAGCTGAAGCAATCCAAGTGCCATCCCGCCAGCAATTTACATTCTAGCCAGCAGGAAGGCAGATTAGTGGCCCGAAAAAGAAGTGATTTGGCGATGGGCGACTAATCTCCCCAAATAGCAGCGTGTGTCTCTGCCCTTAAGGTTCATGTGTATTCTCATTGGGCATTTGTTTTTAGATGGGGTCAGTGATCCAGGAGATATAGGGGGCCCCATGAGGCCCAAATAATGAGCAATTTAAATATATATTGGTAAAACAAGACAATCTCTGGATGTATTGGGGGCAGGGCCCAGTAATCTCTAGTTAAACCACTGGCCCTGCCCCTGTTATTGTGCTATAGCCACATGCCATGCCCTATAGCAAGAGGCCGGATTACGCCAATGGTTGACTTATTCACTTTAAATAGAAATATTTTTTTCCAATGTAACCTACATAAAACACTATGCGAAACACCTACGTCACCTAATTATCAGGAACAAACAATCTCAGTAGCCAAGATATTTGTGTTTGTTTCCCTAAGGAAGGGCTCATTAAAGCAAATAATGGGGCCGTTCCTCAGCCGCACCATCTAGACTCCCTGTTCCACAGCACCCAATGTTAAAAGGAAAAACTACGCAGCAGGGTGGGTGGCCGCCATGTCTGACTTTATCACTGCCAGTCCCTAGCACTGATATCTGACCAGCAACATGCATACTAGAAATCAGAACCCAATCCTATTCCAGTCCATATGCTTCAGAGGGCAGCACCATAGATTAGATGTGACCTGGCAGTTGCAAAGCCCAGTGCAGGACAGTCTTTGGTGCGGTGGGGACGTCACTGTTTCCCTTTAAACCTGTATTAACCATGTGACTTGAAACGTTGCAGTTGGTTTATACAAAATATCTCTATATTGCTACAACTATACCCTGACACTTGCTTCAATCAGGGACAAGTATAATATGAAGGGTGCTACCAGATCATTGCTTATAATATTGGCACCCAAGAGACTTTCAGGCAGGGGGTGCAAAACCATTTTCTTCCTTTATGGGATCAAAAGGGAATTCAGTTTATTACTGATATGAAATAGTTGTTTTACTTGTTTACTGCTTACATAAGTGCGTACTGCTATGTAGGCAGTATAGATTCTGCATTAGGTGCAACTTAAAGGATCAAAGTAAAGGTATTCAAACTTCTAGGGTTCTGGCCCCAGATACCTTTTTGCTCCCCTAACATGTTACATGACCATAGTAGGTGGCAGTGCTGATCCTTATTGACACTAACCTCAACTCACAGAGGGTTCCGTGCATTTGCCTTTAATGTTACATATGATTTTCAGGATCACACTCCTTTGCACACACGTTTCACTTTTAACTTGTCCTTTAATATATTTTAGCGTTTTTAAAAATGTTGCTTTTTTTTTTTTTTAATTTATAACTTTTTTTTTCTTTTTAAACAAGGTTTCCATAGTGATGTTCTATGTGGCATTAATTATTGTGCCTGATTTAACGGGAGTCTCTGCCCTGGAGTCAATAGAATTCGGACAGACTTAATGTTGTTGCCACATAATGATCCCTGTCTTCCATGCTCTATGGGTGCTGATCACCTCATAGGGCAACCGCGCTGCTTGCAATCTTTCCTATGTGTGTGGGTAAGGATGCATTGACTCTGTTGCTCTGCTCTGCCTGTATCAGGTGACGCTAGAATCCCACCACAGTTAGTGTTTGACCCTTTCCTCCAAGATGGCTCCGTCCGACCCTCTCTGTTTTTAGCTGGATAGAAATATCTATATACGAGAATCTCTTAATGGCAAAATGTATTTCACCTCCTGCAATTTCCTTTCTTACATATTTGGAATAAAACCCACTTGGTCTCAAAGCCGATGTTGAGTTGATCCTTAAATGAAAGTAATGCGCTGTTTGTTCATGGGCCTGTGCGGCGGCAATATTGCTTTTGGCGATTAAGGCATTTTCTCTAGGAGAGAGGGCAGCTCTTTTTATGACAATGGCAAATGGGGCAGCCCACCTTTCCAAGGCAGGGGTGGTGTAATGCTGTAGCAGGCAATGGTATTACCCTCCTTTTGGTGCCCAATATCGGACACCCGGTGTGCCACTGCCCTTACTGCTCAAATGTTGCAGATTCAGTTGTTCTTTTGTCGGATTATGTAATAAAGGATCCTACATTTGCTCAGTAACCTATAGCAACCAATCAGCAGCCATTGTCTACTGCTCCTATAGGCCCAGCTTAAAGGGGGTTGTTCACCTTTAAATTAACTTTTAGAATGATGTAGAGAGTGATATTCTGAGACAATTTGCAATTGGTTTTCATTATTTGTGGTTATTGCGTTATTTAAATTTTTATTCAGCAGCTCTCCAGTTTGCAATTTCTGTAATCTGGTTGCTAGGGTCCAAATTACCGTAGTAACCATGCATTGATTTGGAACATGAATAGGAGAGGCCTGAATAGAAAGACGAGTAATGAGTATCAATAACAATAAATGAGTAGCCTTATAGGGCATTTGTTTTTAAATGGGGTCCCCCAGTGACCCCCAAAGCTGGAAAGAAAATAAATTATAATAATAAAATAATTCAGAAATTATAAAAATAACTAAGGCCAATTAAAAAGTTGCTTAGAACTAGCCAGTCTATAACATACTAAAGGTTTACTTAAAGGTGAACCACCATCACTAACTATATTAGATATATTATTTATTTTGCACAGCCTATCTATTTACCCAGTTTTTAATTCTCACGCTGAACTGTTCCTTAAGGGGAAAGAAGCAGAACCAGCAAGTAGCATGGGGCTGTGCAGAATGTAGACATTGGGGGGGGGGGGGGCATTTTTAGCCTTGGGTCCCCCACAAGCTGTAACTATTACCCCATATTCTAATTTTTCTCATATAGCCTGTTAGTTTGTTAAAGGACAAGTATAACCACTTGTAAATGCAGAGTTGCCTAATCAGACTTTGGGTGTAGGCATGCTGTTCAGCTTTGTCTCTATTCCACCTCTGCTTACTGGACTGCTTCCACCAGCACTCCCTCTTCTTCCTATGTGCCTGGTGCTTTGTGCAACCCCTGGGATACCAGAAGCCCTATCCGCTACACCTGGAGAAGGTGGATCATGCAGGAGACTGCAATGGCAATAATCACACTGCGTGGACGCACAATAAAGCAATGATTAGCAGGTATTCTGCTGTTTGCCCTTGATTTCCATATCCAGTGATTAATATTGTATTGCACTAGAGCAGTGATCCCCAACCAGTAGCTCACGAGCAACATGATGCTCTCTAACCCCTTGGATGTTGCTCCGAGTGGCCTCAAAGCAGGAGCTTATTTTTGAATTCCAGGCTTGGAGACAAGTTTTGGTTGTATAAAAACCAGGTGTACTGTCAAACAGAGCCTCACTGTAGGTTGACAATCCACATAGGGGCTACCAAATGGCCAATCACAGCTCTTATTTGGAATCCCAAGAACATTTTTCATGCTTGCGTTGCTCTCCAACTCCTTTTACTTCTGAATGTTGCTCACAGGTTCAAAAGGTTGGGGATCCCTGCACTAGAGACACCCAGTGGGCATTGCTTTTGTGTCCTTGGCTTCCTCCTGGGCGACAGACGCAGCAGCCTGGAAAACTTGCAAAGACCAAGTCCAAATTCTCCCTCCCACCCCCATGGGTCAGTGGTCACATGATCAGAGTGGGTAGGCAGGGCCCCTCGTCAGATATAATCTGTGCTGATTCCGACTACTGCTGTAACCCTCCCCTTCCTAGGGCTTTGCTATCTAGGATTCCAGGCATGGCAGCCGTTACTGATGAGCAGGTCCAGAGGGTAAGTGAGAGCTGCCAGGCTTCCCTGGGTACAGGGTTTTTACTTCTCATCTACTGAACTTGCCCTTTAACCCCACATTTTTAAATCTAGCAGCCCCCCATAAATAACTGCCTATTGCCAGGGTTTATACTCTTCTGATAATACTGACTAACCCCCTGCCATCAGCATTAGATTGATCCAGTCCAACCTGCCAGCTTATTGCATGCTCATTCCTAATTGGCTTACAGTGCAAGACCTAAAACCTTGGAGGGGGGGGGAATAATGATCTGCCTCACATCTGATTTCCAGTATCTCATGAAACATTGTAGCTGGAAGTCATTTCTCCTATTAATCAACTGTACTGTTTCAGGAGTCAGAACCAGCAGAGCTGAAACTATAAACAGGCAGATACTGCTTTCCCTACTGATTACATTCACAAGTAACTTTTAAGGATTTGCCGAATCCCCGAGTCTTTTTCAGCAGGATTCGGCTGAATCCTTCTGGCCGGCCGAACCAAATCCTAATTTGCATATGCGAATATGTGACTTTTTGTCAGAAAACAAGGAAGTAAAAAATGTTTTTTCCCTTCCCACCCATAATTTGCATATGCAAATTAGGTTTTGGTTCGGTATTAGGCCAAATCTTTCGCTGAATCCAAAAAAAGTGGATTTGGTGCATCCCTAGACTTTACAATGAACATGTGTAATGAATGGATATTGGGATGAGTTGTTTCTGGACTGGGAGAACCAGTAACACACACTCATAACTGCTTTTTCATATTCACATTGACAGATACATGACGGAGAATGCTTGTGCCCCATGGGTCGATCTGTTCCTGATAAATATTTCCACATATAGTCTTAATGGCATTCTGGGAGTTGCAGTCCAACACAGAGTTGTGGTTGGATATCTACCACAGCAGGAACTGGTTCTGATTCGTGGACCAAGTTGTTGTGCCACTAGGGGGTGCACAGTAAAAGTGGTCTCAGGGGTAACTGTTGGGTTGTATATTTGTGCTAAATTTATACCCTCTACAAAAATCTTGAGCCCCCCCTATGAACACCAGCAATCATTCCAGCACTACAGACTTACTGTGACCTTTGTGTTTGCTCCTGTTATTAATTTTCTAAATATTTCATCCCTCGACATGGATTCGGACCTGGTACAATTATTCACCCAAAGGTGCAGTAATCAGTATGGGGGAATGACATTCAGCTATAAAGGTAATTGCAGTTGAATGCAGTCCTTGCTTCTGTCTGTGGTTCTGACTCATGAAACAATGTAGCAACAACGTTGCTAAGGGCTCTTACACACGGCTGTTTTTGCCTGCGCTCCCGCGTCGTTGGGCTACAGTCCTGCAGTGGGTTGGGTACCCACCGTTTACCCGCAAAAACCTGCGGGTTGTGGGTAGAAGTTCCGGATGCGGGTCGGGCCGAGGGCCTTCTCAATAGCTATTTTTTACTCCTTTTTTCTGATCACGCCTACTTCCGATGATGTCACTTCCAGTTTACAATGACAGCACTTCCTGATTCTTGATAGTCAGCAGGTTGCGGATAAGGTACTTGCGGGTCGGGTAGTGATCCAATCAGGTAAGAATGCGGGTACGGGTCAGGTTCCAAAAAATGGACCCACGCAGGACTCTACGTTACGCTTTCTTCCGTTCAGCTGCAGGGGAGCGCAGGAGTAGATGCACTCAATTAATTATGAAGGGGGCTGTACCCACACAGACTATAGTAAGCGGTTGGGATGCAGCATGTTGCATTTCACCTGTGTTCGGCAAATACATGCGTTTGCGCTCCCCTGCGGCTGAACAGAAGAAAGCGCAGGGGAGCACAAGCAAAAACGGCCGTGTGTAAGAGCCCTTAGAATGATATTTTCTTGGGCAGAATACCCCTTTAATGGTGGAAATTTCTGCAGGTGGGTGGGAAACGGATCTGCTCCCGTTAACCCTTTTCCTGCCAGCGTTTGTCTGTGGCCTCTAGCGGGCAAGCTACTTTTCCTAAAATTGACTGGTGCCGTGGAGATCACTGCAATGTAACTAAAAGTCACAATCAGGCTCAGCCCAGGGAAGTCTGCCTCCTACTTTGTTTAGTAGGTACATGTCTACCCCTGGCTCTGGCCCAGTCCCTTTGGCTATCCAGTGCTAAATCACTAGCCATAGGTGGGCTGATGGTGGTTCTGTGTGCAGTTCCGTAGGGATGGATACCTGGTACTGGAGGGGGTGTTTAACCCCCAGGAGTGTGAGCAGATGAAGCAGGAGATTAACAAGATTCTGGAAGAAATGGATGTGCCGCCCCATTGCCGCACAGAGTTCATCACCCAGCAGGAAGATCAGCTCCGTGCCCAGGTGGGATACGTCTTTATAACAGGGTGATAATCACCTGCCTACTGTATTGTCTGACAGTCTATAGTCTCTGTTCCCCTGCCCTCCATGTTTAAAGGAGAACTATAGCAAAAATCTAAATTTAATTTAGAAATCAGAAACTTTCTAAATAGAATCAATTAAAAATTTTGTCCCGCTTCTGAAATAATCCATTTTATCTTCACTATTCCTCTCAGCATCTGTTTCTCTTCATTCTCTCTTCATGCAGCAGTTGGGTGTCAGATATTCATTGACAGTTAGATCCAATATACAGTATCTTATAGGGGGGCTCCTTTTGCCTAGAAGATGTATTAGAGCTCACTCTATTAAAATCAGCAGGCATCATGTCTCTCTACATGCAGAATTTGTGCAGCTATTTGAGGGAGCTCTAATTCATCTGCTAGGAAAGGAGCCCCCTTATGAGATAGATTGTATCTGTCAATGATTATCTGACACCCAACTGCTGTATGAAGACAGAATGAAGAGAAATAATGAATATAAACTTGATTATTTCAGAAACAGTACAGGCGACTAATCTCCCCGAATCTGAGCGTATGCCCTGACCCTTACAGCTTTCAAATGGGGGTCGCTGACCCCATCTAAAAAACAAATACTCTGTAGGGCTACATATTCATTGTCATTGCTACATTTTATTACTAATATATCTATTTAGACCCTCCCATAATTATAATTGAGTCTCTCGAATGGTTGCTAGGGTAATTTGGACCCCAGCAACTAAATTGCTGAAACTGCAAACTGGAGAGCTGCTGAATAAAAAGCTAAATAACTCAAAAGCAACAAATAATAGTAAATGAAAACCAATTGCAAATTGTCTCAGAATATCACTATCTACATCATACTAAAAGTTAACTCAAAAGTGAACAACCCCTGACATTAGTTGCTCTTTTATTTCTATTTTAGGATAATACATCCAACTAAAGTAGGTGGGTTTCTTTTTATAGGCAGGCACTTGGTAGTTACTTTTTAAACTCTTTTCCACTCAGGGCAGTGCCGATTATTTCATGACCAGCGGAGACAAGATTTGTTTTTTCTTCGAGAGGGGGGTGTTTGATGAGAAGGGTAAGTGATCTCTAACCTAAAGACTCCAGATTCAGTTCTCTCTTTGCACAGACCCAATACAATCTGGAGAAATTGCAGTCTTTTCGAACTATCCCCAACCTGAGGTGCCATACATGCCGACGCTGGCCAAACAACTTGATAATTATGGGCCATCACTTTTGCAATTTACTTTAATTTGTTTCTAGTTTTTAAAGATATTAGTAGTTTCTAGAATGCAAATCAGCCACCGTTGCCAGAAAATTAATTTAGTGAGCAGAGGAAAGTCTTGTGATGTTGCTCTGCTCTGATAAAATATTATGTGATGTTTCGGTGCTCAGTTATAAGCATATATATATACAGAGAAAGTATATTGATAAAATAGACATAAAAAGCTATACCTTCATACTGTACTGTCTATAGCAAGCAATATGGCACCTCCCTCCTCCCATATGTATAAATACAAATATACAGAGAAGGAATGTTCTGGGCACACAATAAGCTATACCCTCATACTCTACTGTCTATTGCAAGCAATATGGCACCTCCCTCCTCCCATATTTATAGATACAAATATACAGAGAAGGAATGTTCTGGGCACACACTAAGCTATACCCTCATACTGTACTGTCTAAGGGAAACAATATTGCACCTCCTCCCATATGTATAAATACAAATATACAGAGAAGGAATGTTCTGGGCACACAATAAGCTATACCCTCATACTGTACTGTCTAAGGGAATCAATATGGCACCTCCCTCCTCCCATATGTATAAATACAAATATACAGAGAAGGAATGTTCTGGGCACACAATAAGCTATATCCTCATACTGTACTGTCTAAGAGAATCAATATGGCACCTCCCTCCTCCCCTATGTATAAATACAAATATACAGAGAAGGAATGTTCTGGGCACACAATAAGCTATACCCTCATACTGTACTGTCTAAGGGAATCAATATGGCACCTCCCTCCTCCCATATGTATGAATACAAATATACAGAGAAGGAATGTTCTGGGCACACAATAAGCTATACCCTCATACTGTACGGTCTAAGGGAATCAATATGGCACCTCCCTCCTCCCATATGTATAAATACAAATATACAGAGAAGGAATGTCCTGGGCACACAATAAGCTTAAGGAATAATAAGGGAAATAAGGGAAGCTGTAATCATTGGTAGAACATGGAAGGATTTCATTGGGTTTTTCAGGTGACTTCCTGGTGCCGAGGGAGAAGTCTGTGAATAAGATTGGGCACGGTAAGTGTGACGCGTGTGCTGTGACCCTACTATCATTGTAACTGTAGTGCAACACTGAGAACTGTGAGTTATGTGTTTCCCGTTCCTTCTCTCCAAGCTTTGCACGCTCACAATCCTGTCTTCAAAGAGGCGACCCACAAAGCTCAAGTACAGGTGAGAAATGGGTACAATGTAGTGTTGTAATGGGGAAACAGTGTATCTGAGCTCTCTGCCTCTTTCTCTAGGAGACGGGACGGAGTCTGGGCCTTGTGAAACCCGTCATAGTGCAGAGTATGTACATATTCAAGGTAAGTCTGTTCAATGTGCTACCAGCATCTGCAATAACATACCTACATCGAAGCCGGCCACACACACTAAATAAGACCAGCACACCAAGATTTCTTGTGATAGAAATATAATAAATATATCTTAATGCTCATCTTCTGAGAAATTTGCAGTTAGTATGTTTCCCTGTAGTTTACGTGATATTAGCAGTTTTACACTGCTGTCATGAACGACCCCTGGTTTTTACAGAAATCTGGAAGCCTATGTTTATGATGCAGAAAGCTTCTCCCCTCAAAAAAAAAAGCTACTGTCATTATTAGTCAAACAACTAAGCAAAGAGAATCATCAGGAAACCCCTAAGCAGGCAAAATTGTGACCACCTCCCCCTGCTCTAATTCCACTTGCCACTTTCTGGCAGTTTTCAGAACCAGGGCCAGAGCTGGAAGAGGCAAGTGCCTAGAGAGCAACAGTAGGGGGCGCTCTTCTGCCTGCAACCCCTTGTACCAGCATTTCCTTATGCTGGAGTGTATGTGGGGGGAGTGCATTTAACCCACTGCCTTGTTGCTAGGGTATCATCTCACGGCACGGTTTGTTTTGTTTTATAGCAACCAGGCATTGGAGGAGAAGGTAAGGGCTTTTGGGGCTCTATTTGTTGGGCATGTACAGGTAAATGGTTTTAGGTACGTCATGTTTTTATTTTATGAGTGATGGTGGATAATTTGGCTCTGCCTTTCCCCGCACTGTAGATACGAATGCTAGATGTGTATGGACAGATATTGACCCATGTATGGGGCTATCTAACCGAGGGCTCAGCCACTGTAGTAACTCACTGTGGACATGCATAGGCAGATATCAAGTGCGTCACATCAATTCTACCCATCCTTACTATAGGCATGAATGATGGACATACAGTACACAGGCAGATATTGATTGGGCAGCTCATTGACCCATAGCAATGACCTCTGTAACAGTGGCTTGGGCAGCTTGTGATTTATGAGCTCAAGGGTTCATCCCCCACAGTAGCCACTAGTGATGAACATGCATGGGCAGACATTGATTGGGCAGCTCATGGTGTATGGCCTTTGTAAGCAAGGATTCATCCCACACTGTAGACACTATTGAAGGCAATGCATGGGCAGATTTTTACTGGGCATCATATTGGCCATATACAGTATGGCGCCAAAGAAATGGCCTCTCTAAATTATATCTAGGCTCAGACAGATATCAGTCACACCTACAGTAAAATTCTTTCTGGGAGGAACCACATTGGAGGTGAAAAAGGGCCTTCTATCTGATGATCAAACAAAATATGGGGAGCCACCAAATATTGGGTTCTGAGTTTATATTCCCCAGTCTTTTTCAGAACCTTCTTCACTGACATCCGTTTCATCTGTGTTGCTCTCAGTAACCCCACACCAAGATGCCACATTCTTGCACACGGAGCCACTTGGGCGGATAATAGGATTTTGGATCGCCATAGAAGATGCAACAGAAGTAAACGGCTGCTTGTGGTTTATTCCAGGATCTCACCGTGGTGAGAAGACATTCGTTTGGTCTTGTTTTCCTTCAGAGAGCAGTATTCTAGCAAGGGCATCTGGGCCCAAGACCATTAAGTAATTATACTGCCCATTATGTGATTTTCATGCCTTAAGGTCCCCAATACACATGCCGATAAAAACTGCCGACAGATCAAGTCAGCAGCTTATCGGCCCGTTTGTAGAGCCCTCCAACGGGCTTTCCCGATCGATATCTGGTCAAAAGTCGACCAGATGCCGATTGGCCAGGGTAAAAATTCCGTTGGATCACGGGCGCATCTTTTCGTAGATGCGGTCCCACAATCCAACCGCCGTTTGGCCTCCATTCTGATCTGATCATTTGGGCCCACGATCGGATCAGCCCAATATTGCCCACTTCACTGTGGGTATGTTGGAGAGAGATCCGCTCGTTTGGCGACAATGCCAAACGAGCAGATCTCCCTATGTATGGCCACCTTTAGATGGCCCGGTAGCCTACTTGTACCCATATCTAATTCACATGTCAAGTTTTTCACCTTTGGCCAATTGCCTCCCTCACTATTATTCTGTTGTTTGTCTTAACAGCTGGTATTTCTAGGCGCATGGTTCGTACCCCACTGGGCACCTTCCCACTTACGGAGTTTGTGGGAGAAGAGCCAAAGTATGATGAGGATCAGTTTGTAGCGGCTCCCGTTCCTAAAGGTCTGCCCATGTCTTGTGTTGAGGGTTGGACTGGCCAGGGTACCAGAGGATCTCCTAGTGGGTCCCAGACTGGGTAGTGGATGTAATTGTTGCTGGTGGGACACAGGGCAGTTCAACACTGATAGGGTTACATTTGGAGGTCTTACCTAAAATTAAGATTAGTAAAGCCCAAATGTACTGTCCTTCAATGTGTAACTGCAATAAAACAGACCAGAGAGAGCGGTATTTGTGAGTTTGATGGAGTTTGTTGGGGTTTTGTCTTATACACAGGGGGCCTGGTTCTCATCCACGGAGAAGTTGTCCATAAAAGTGAACTGAACAGCTCTCCAAACTCTCGCCATGCCTATTCTTTCCATGTGATGGAATCTGAAGGAACCAGATGGAGCCCAGATAACTGGTAAGGGGGTTTCTGGAGTAAAAGCTAAGATTTTTACAACTGGCATGTATCCGTTTGTAAGTCACCCAATGATGTGCATGTGTATGGATACACTAAGAGTAGTCACATGGTGTATAACCGTCTATATGATTGACTTTTTTTTGTCTTCCCCAGGCTTCAACCAACACCTGAGCTCCCATTCCCTTCCCTATTTACCTAGAACAGCATTGGAACTGCTTTGCCTTCAGAACAAAACCTACAGTTAAACCAGTAACAGACATCAATGGGTTTTACAGAATATTCAAAGAATTTATTATAACAGAAAACCGATTCCAAGTTACATGGGAAGAATTAGCAGAACCCGTAACAAACCCCCCTCCCAGCCTCTCAGGGGCAAGTCAATACTGCATACAGATATTACATGAGGCTTCATTATATTCCATAGAATCAAGAAAAGCTATTTTTGTTGTGCATGACACATGTTTCAGAACATATTTTTAAAAAGATTTTAAATAAATAAAAATCAATACAAGACTAATTTCGCTAAATTAAATTACAGGCATTCATCAGATCTGCTGCTATTTGACTAGACAGGGGGTACAATCTAACATATGGGGTAGAAGAGTGGTTATTTGTGCCCTGGGTACCCCCTGGAACTATAGCAGGGTGACTGTTACCCCAATGTTTCTATATATCTGTGACCTTGTTATGAGCTAAGGGGGCCCAGCTTGAAGGCCAGTTAGGGTGAGATTTGGGGTGAGTGCTTATTTGTGTCCTGGGTACCCCTGGAACTAAAACAGGGTGACTGTTACCCCAATGTTTCTATATATCTGTAACCTTATGAGCTAAGGGGGCCCAGCCTGAAGGCCAGTTAGGGGGAGATTTGGGGTGAGTGCCTATTTGTGCCCTGGGTACCCCTAGAACTATAGCAGGGTGACGGTTACTCCAATGTTTCTATATATCTGTAACCTTGTTATGAGCTAAGGGGGCCCAGCCTGAAGGTCAGTTAGGGGGAGATTTGGGGTGAGTGTTTATTTGTGCCCTAGGTACCCCTGGAACTATAGCAGGGTGACTGTTACCCCAATGTTTCTATATATCTGTAACCTTGTTATGAGCTAAGGAGGCCCAGTCTGAAGGCCAGTTAGGGGGAGATTTGGGGTGAGTGTTTATTTGTGCTCTGGGTACCCCTGGAACTACAGCAGGGTGACTGTTACCCCCAATGTTTCTCTATACCTGTAACCTTGTTATGAGCTAGTTAGAGGTGAGTATATAGTTCCTGCCCTGCCGCCCTTGGAACTATAACAAGGGCTGAGCTTGAAGCTCTTCTACAGACATCACAGGGAAGATTATGAGATTGTAAAACTTTATTTTCTATTCTTAAACTTCATTTGCATGATTTAATACTGTATCGTAAGAAATTAATACTAATTAACCCGTCATACAATACACACTGCACTTTGGAGACATTTTTAAATCCATTTTACCTGTATAAAAAGCCGCCCAACTGATGCAGGCACATTGCTATCTTAAATAAGATTTGTGTCAGTTGGACATGTGCCAATAATAATAATACAGATATGGGACCCGTTATCCATAAAGCTCAGGACCCTGCAGTTTTCCGGATAATGGATCTTTCTGTAATTTAGATCTTCATACCTTAAGTCTACTAGAAAAGCATGTAAACAATAAATAAAAAACCCAATAGGCTGGTTTTGCTTCCAATAAAGATGAAATATATCTTAGTTTGGATCAAGTACAAGGTTCTGTTTTATTATTACAGAGAAAAGGGAAAAAGTTTTTAAAAATCGATTGATTATAATGGAGTCTATGCGAGACAGCCTTTCTGTAATCCGGAGCTTTTTGGAGAACGGGTTTCCAGATAACGGATCCCATACCTGTAATTATAAAAATATGCATGTATACCCACATTTATTGTACCGTGATGATCAATCAGCATGTCCCTCCATCATGCAGTGTTAGGGTGTGGCTTGCTGTCCAGCAGCACCTAATACTTCAGCCAATCAGTGAGCTGTACCACATGCTCCTTTGAAACAAGATGGTACTAGACAGCAATACTGTGACACTAATCACTTACTCCAGGCTGGCTCTCTTTTCTACCCAAAAAGCTAAAAATAAATCACTGTGGGGTCCCAATTTATTAGGCACGGATTCTAGTCGCCTACCACAGGGCAGTGTTCCTCTTCAAAATGGCACCAGCACAGGGTAGTGCTTGCTGAGCATCATGGGACATTATTGTTTTATTGTGGTTTTTGTTCCATGATCTATAGGCTTTAATTGATATAGGCCCATGATCTGAGGCCAAAAGTTCTGACTTTCACAACTGATCAGACTAAAGTAAAATAAGGTAAAGTTTTAATCAGGGTCTTTAAACCAGGCTGAACTTTGGGGCCTCCATTTAACACCACTTGTGGAAGCGGCACTTAGGTATGTATTAAACATGGCAACCAATTTGTAAGTAGCATCTGTGTCCCCTTAACAGCTAGCCATAAGCAGTGTTGTATCTTTCATATAGCACCCATGGGCCCATGGGTACTTACACTTAAACAGAAAAAAAACACTAAAAGGATAAAACACAAGAGATGAGGGAGATCAGGGGTATCTCCTTGTCCAGCAGCCATTGTTGTGCAGGACAGAAGGCCGTCTGCATATGCACCAATCGCTGGGGAAAAGGGGGCAGGCTGAGGTTCAGTACCTAGAACAGCACCCAACCTAAATTCCTTCATACTGTACCATCTATTCACAGGAGGATCAATGCTACTTATAACTGGGATAAATGCCCCCTTTAAATGGGTGGTTTACCTTTAAATTAACTTTTAGGCTGTTGCAGAATGTCCTTTTCCGAGCAACATTGCAATTGGTCTTCATTTGTTTTTATATTTACCTTCTTTTTTTTAATATTTTTCCAGCTTTCAAATGGGACCCCAGCAACCAAAAAAAAAAAAAAACCTCTTCCTCTGTGAGGCTTCTATTTTACTGTTCTTGTTACTTTTTATTTCTTATCTTTCTAAGGGGAACTAAATGGATTTTTAATATATGCTTCATCATACTGAAATAAGAAACTTTCTAAATACAATCAATTAAATATTCTGCATGGTTTCTGAAATAATACATTTTATATTCCCTATTTCTCTCTCTCTCTTAATGCAGCAGTTGGGTGTCAGATAGTCATTGACCGTTAGATCAAATATATCTTATAGGGGGCTCCTTTTTCCTAGAGATGTATCACTCTATTCAAATCACCAGAAATCCTGTCTCACTACATGCATGATTCGTGCAAAAGGCAGTTATTTTTTTTATATTTTGTTATTACTGGAATCAGCTGAGAGAGGAATAGTAAAGATAAACTTGATTATTTCAGAAACAATGCAGAATATTTGTAAATACAATCAATTAAAGATTCTTATTTCATTATACTAAAGCTTTTATTAAATTTTCATTTTCGGGATCGTTCTTCTCTTATTCAACCCACTGCCTGGTTGCTAAGGTAACCAAGACACTAGCAACCAGGTAGCTGCTGAACAAAAACCTAAATAACTGAAAAACCATAAAAAATTAAAACCGAGTGCAAATTGTCTCAGAACATCAATGTTTGTCATACTAAAGGTTAAATTAAAAGTGTTTTTAAAAATGGCTGTACCGATGCTCTGCCAAAGAACAATGTTTTCTCCCTGCTGCCCTTATACCATTAGCAGTATATGGAGGTAGAGGGGTAAGATCACATTGTCTATTTGCATAGTGAACGCTTCCAGCAAAGATACCAAAGTGATGGACCCCAGAATCCAGACATAGCCGCTGTTAAGGTTCACGCTGCTATCGAAGATTAGAATAAGGGCGGCGGCAATGATCTGAGCAAATATGGACATCATCGTCCCCTCGAAGGTCTTCTTTGTCCCGGGCCATCTTAGCTCACCCATAGCACTGCCACAAACAGAAGCGATAGTGTCACCTACACCCACAGCCAATACCCCGGCGTATGGGAGTAACGTGGATGAGCCTGTAAGTGAAGTGGAACAGACCCTGGGAAAAAGCCACACGGGCAACGACATGCCCAGGAGAAGGTAGATGTGTGTTAGAATAAGGGGGCCACTGTCCCGTTCATCCAGAAACAGAGTCAGCAGGTTCCGTAGAGTCTGGCCAAAGGGTTTGATCCGGAAATACCGTACGTATTCGAGGAGTATAAACACCGCCAAACAAACGACAGATGCCACAAACAGTAACTGCCGGTCATATATGAGCCCAGGAATGTAGGTGGCCACAGCCAGGAAATGAAAGTATTTGCGAGTCACTGTGGAAACCTGAAGCTTCTTGGAGTCTTGAGACCTCTTGGAATTCTGGTACAGAACCACAACACAGGCAACGAGTGCAAGCAGCACCCAAAAGGCCAATAAGCACAGCCGCGTGTGGGACTGGACTAGGAACTCCAGCAGCCATAAAAGTGGGTGTCTACGTATCAGGTACTGCAGCCAAGGCACAAAGACTCCTAGAGCCAAGACAGCAGTCATCATGTAGAAAAACAGGGAGGAGGTCCACGAGGAAGAGTCCATAAACACAAAGAGAATAGAGAAGATAATTCCCACCAGGACCAAAGCAACCAATGTAACCAGGAGCAGGTAATCAATAGGGTCTCCCTTGCCCCCCGCAGAACTGAGGGAACGCTTGATAAGCTGGTTGAGCACAAAACTCAGGCCTCCTAAAATGAGCAGCCCCTCCCCAGGGGTGAAGCATCGTGGCAGCAGGTAAAGGAGGATCATGCTGAGGTACACAAAGATCAGAAGGACTTCCAGAACCTCTATGACTTCAGAAACGGCCAGGGAATTTTTCATGGTGTAGAGTATGGCGCTTCCAGCAACTCCAGACAGGATGCAGGTGTTTTTAGGAATAGGTTTAGTGATGCCCAAGGCAATGATGGACAGGAAGTAGGCCAGTGCCATGCCCGTGGCAGATACCACCACTCCAAACCGTTCAAAGTACACATTTCCGGAGATTTTACATCTCTCCCTCATCACTATACCCAGAAGTGGGATAATCATGCTGGCTGGAAGGAGCCCGCTGTTGGCAGACGATCGGTACTGAAACACTGCTCCTCCCGACTGCAGGAGGCGATCCCATTTGTGTTGAACATAAAAAGCCTGGACGGCTAAGGCCAATGTGCACCACGAGAAGCGGTCCCACACCACGGCGTGAATACTCAGGACTATGCCGAACACCACCAGAGACTCGGCTACAATCAGTTTATTCACCATGATGCCTGCGGGTCACAGATCTGGCGTTTTTCTTTCTTCAGTACAACCGATGGGCTAACTAAAACTCGATATACAAATGGCCGCCCCTTTGCTTTGCATGATCTTTATACATACAGTCACTGGTCACACCTGCAAACAAAATGTCCCATATGTTAGTGGCAAAAAACCCAAAAACACCCCTGTAGTATATACAACTGATTTCCATAACTAGGACCCATGCCTACACTCCTCTGAGGACAGAAGGGTGAACAAATGTGCACACAAGGAAGGCTGAATTTTTCATTCAGATCCACTCTATTGGAAACTCGCTTAAATGGGTGCTTCACCTTTAAGTTAACGGAGTGCTGGTCCTTTTCATAAATCTCTCTCTCTCTCTCTCGCTCTATATGATAATTAAAACTGATACTGGGCCCAAAAACTATTTAAAAACTAAGATTTTAAAATTCCACTACCTAAATTCATTATTTGAATTCTTCAGACTCTTTCCAGCTTTCAAATGGGGGGGGGGGGGTTTAAAAAACAAATGCTCTGTAAGGCAACAAATGTATTGTTATTACTACTTTTTATTACTCATCTTTCTATTCAGGCCTATTCTCTTATTCCTATTTCAGTCTCCTTTGCATGATTGCTAGGGTAATTTGGAGCCTAGCAACCAGATGGCTGCAATTGCAAACTGGAGAGTGGCTGAATAAAAAGCTAAACAACATAAAAACAACCACAAATAATAAAAAAAAAAATGAAAACCAATTGCAAATTATCTCAGAATACCACGCTCTACATTTTACTAAAAGTTCGTTGAAAGAAGAACTACCCCTTTAAAATAATGGATCAATGCTATGGGACCATGCACGTGAAGTTAAACTGAACTGGAGAGCTGCTGAATAAAAATCTAGATAACATAAAAAAACAACAAATAAAAAATGAAAACCATAATATCACACTCTACATTTTACTAAAAGTTCATTTAAAGGGGAACAAGCCCTTTAAAAGAATGGATCGATGCAATCTGTCCATGCACAAGAAGTTAGCGAATATAACCATCGGAAGGTGCCTAATACAGTGATTAACCCTTTACTTATTCTTTAAGTCAGCCATATTTAGGACCCATTTGCTCTACAGCCGAAGTCCAATTTTAGCCTAATCATATACAATCGAAAGCTCAGGGCAGTCAGTACAAACCTGGACTGTGTTTTATATTTGACCCAAGTGGATGATACAGAAACCATCTGGTAACGTAAATCGGAGTAAGCCACAGCGACCAATCAGAGACCTGCTGTTGGAACATAGCCCACGTTAATTGGTTGCTATGGGCAAAGCAAATCCACCCATGGATCGCTATGGGACAAAACCAAAGCATTTTATGGACATTAGGATATATTTAACCTAAATAAAAGGTCACAGAAGTAGAAATCACAATGGCCACAAATGAGCCCGTTTATACTGACCGAAGGAAACACACATTTTTTTTTTTACCAGAATAAGGTCAAATCGAATATATTGATTTGATACATTATTTATGAAGGGTTACTGCCCACTGGTCTGACTGATAGAACATATAATCGTACAGCCCATTCAGATCAAGTATGAAACAGATAATACGAGTTTTCCCTTTAAATGTCATTCCTGGAAGCCGTATTGCCCCTCAAGAGGAGAACAGGAGCAGCAGCAACGCATTGCTGCAATGTATCAGCTTCTTATGACTTACAGCTCATGAGGTGAGGTAATAGAGTGGTATTTACCTCAGGATATATTGAGCTGTAAGTCATAAGAAGCTGATATAGGCCTCAGGGCATGAGGGCACAGCCAGGAATATGTGGGGAAAGCATTAATGTCACAGGGTTTGGGCTAAGGTGACAGCACTTTGTGCAGAGTCCAATCAATCACCTACCTTGGCCGCCACCATCTTTAGTCCGGGCGCAGGAAAAAAAAAAAAACTAGTGGCGTCACTCTACCATCTGACTTCCGCCAGCGGTGGCTGCTTCCCAGGGCAAGAGCGTCACGTGATATACGTCTCACGTTGCTGGGGCAAGGGGGGTCTTGGTCTCGTCACGTGTGAGGTCGTGAAGGGGGCGCCAAGATGGCGGCGGCCGGGGGTCTAAACTGGGGGTACAGGGGAGATGAGGGGATGTGAATCCCAAGCTATACCGGAAGCTGCCGAGAAGCAGCACGGGATGTATAGGATATAAAGGGAGAAGGGCGGGAAGTTAGTTCATATGGGAAGCAATGGGGAATTTGAACATTGCTGGGTATCCCGGATCCAACCGGGGAGAGTGTTACGTGGCCCGCACCACTGTAGTGCTCGAGTGAATGGAATGATCCGGCGCTGGCGATAATAAATAAATGTCACAGGACTATACCATTCTCTAACAGGGGTCATGCTTCAGATTAAAGAGTTGGTTCACCTTTAGGTAAACTTTTAGTGTGTTCTAGAACAGCTCATTCTAAGCAACTTTTCAATCGGTCTTCATTTTTTATCGTTTTTCAATGATTTGCCTTCTTCTGACTCTTTCCAACTTTAAAATGTGGGTCGCTGACCCCATCTAAAAACAAATGCTCTGTAAGGCTACACATGTATTGTTATTGCTATTTTTTATTACTCCTCTTTCTATTCAGGCCTCCCCTATTCATATTCCAGTCTCTTATTCGAATCAATGCATGGTTGCTAGGGTAATTTGGACCCTAGCAACTAGATTGCTGACACTGCAAATTTGAGAACTGCTGATTAAAAGGCTGTATAACTCAAAAATAATGAAAACCAATTACAAATTGTCTCAGAATATCCCTTTCTACATCATACTGACCGTTCATTTAAAGGTGGCCAACCCCTATAAATATTGCGCTGTATGTTAATTGTAACTGCTACTTTTAATTACTGATCTCTCTATTCAGTCCTCTCCTATTCATATTCCAGTCTCTTATTCAAATCAATGCATGGTTGCTAGGGGAATTTGGACACTAGCAGGGGCGTAACTACAGAGGAAGCAGACCCTGCGGCTGCAGGGGGGCCCAGGAGGTACAGGGGGCCCCATGAGGCTCTCATTGATGAGCAATTTGAACATATATTGGTAAAACAGGACAAACA
Organism: Xenopus petersii; assembly: GCA_038501925.1. Taxonomy (NCBI): domain Eukaryota; kingdom Metazoa; phylum Chordata; class Amphibia; order Anura; family Pipidae; genus Xenopus; species Xenopus petersii. Next base: position 137,678,815 of record CM076686.1, on the reverse strand, counting down.
CTGGATTTGTTGGGGGCCCTAAAATTAATTTGCTGTGGGGCCCAGCAACATCTAGTTAAGCCACTGGACACTAGCAACCAGACTGCTGAAACTGGAGAGCTGCTGAATAAAAAGCTAAATAACGCAAAAAACACAAATAATAAAACATTAAAATCAATTGCATATTGTCTCAGAATATCCCTCTCTACATCATACTAACAGTTAATTTAAAGGTGAACAACCCATTTAAATGTTGTGCCGTATGTTGTACATGCAGTTCTGTGAATAAAGTATTATATATACGTGCTGCCATATAAAGCAATATATTGTACTCTATTGTACTCTGTAATCCTTGTCTGCTATCCACCATTTATTCCCTGTTTGCTATAACTGCAGTAAAGCACTGCGTATCTTGACAGCACTATATAAATAAATGATGATGATATATGTGCTGCCATACTGCTTACTCCTGTCAATTGCAACATACCCAAAGTAGTCTTTATAGAACAGCTGTATCCTTGTACTAGGAACCAACAGCAGGCCTGGGGATTCTTCTCGACAGCGTGGTTGGGATGTTTCCGTTTCGCCTCTCGTCTCTACTGAAGCTGTTCACGGCTCTTGTCTCCAAGTCATCAGCAAAGAAGGTTGATTATTGCCTCTTGTAACCCTTTAGCCCCTTTTTGTACATGGAGCCCTGCATGAGGCTAACCCAGGTCTTTGATTCCAGGTGTACAGCTTCTTAGACAGAATGTCATCTTACACCGAGCACTACCAACACAAGCCGCATGATATCCTCTCACATGATGACGAGACGCTATAGAAGAGGCAGACCCCTAAACTTCTCTACGCGCTAGGTAAGAAATGAAGGGCAACACACTTTCCCTCTTTTCCCAAATTCCAGTTTGTAGTTATGGCTTGTTACAATAAAGACAGCTGTGAGCTTATAGACTTATACTGCCCTGCATTAGAGCGTAATATTTTTCTGAACTGTTGGGGGATGCTGGGATATGTAGTCTTGCAGTAGCTGTTTTTTCCTTTTCTAGTTCATGTTACAGTGAATTCCTTTGAAGCTTAGTGAGTTGTGGGCCTTCCAGCCAGAAGCAAATGACATGTTTCTATATAGGCTCCACATTATATCACAAGGAAAAAACTGATGTTTATATATATATATATATATATATGTATATTTCGCCCATAATAAAGTTTGAATAAAGGTGGGGGCACCACACTTTGTATATCAAACAATCTATGTATAAAGTAGAAGTCTGAAGGAATCCCACGAACCAACCAAGTCCAGGGGTGTAAATCACATTGCAAAATAAGGATGTATAGTGGGGTTTGCCCCTTTCAAAAGGGCAAAAGTCTATTAAAAATATCAGGTCAAAAAATGGCCACAATGGCCTGTTGGGGGCACTTACTCATGCCTTACGCCTATGAGTGCCCCAACAGGCACAAAATGCATTACGCCATTTTTTGTCCTAATAAACGACTTTCTATTTAATATACTTTTGGCCTTTTGAATTTTTTGGGAAAACCCCACTATATTCCACATTATAGCACTTTAATCCTTCCTTTCTTCTACAGGTCTGGGGCAAACCAATTTGCGCATCCCTCAAGGGGCCATAGGACAGGTGATGGCTGAGGAACATGGCTTCCTGGTCCGCTGGGAGTATTCCTACAGCTGGTAAGAAGCTCACGTAGCTGTTTTGAGATCAATGTTTTTTACCACCACCTCAACTCCCCGAACCACATGGCTAATCTCAGGCCCCGTATTTGTCTGTTTTACCAGATGTGATCCATCAGTGCCAAAGGGTGAAACCCATAATTGACCTTGTTCACAAGGTTATCAGCACAGACCTGTCCATAGCAGATTGTCTTCTGCCCATCACATCACGGATTTACATGCTGCTACAGAGGTACCACTTAATCACATCATAACGCTAGGCTGGGCTGAATGACCTACTGATGATATGGACTTATTATTTTCTTTTAATTAAGGTTAACGACTGTATTGAACCCACCAATGGATTTCATCTCTTCTTGTGTTGGTTGCCTGACAGCGTTAGCCACACGTTTGCCTGCCAAGGTAACTCCACGCGTATGAGATATAGGGGAGTTGATTTAGATTATATAAATGTTTATTTGTTGCGTTTTCCATGAAAGGTTTGGACAGACCTAAGACACACCGGATTCTTACCTTTTACGGCAAATCCTGTCTCCGGGATTAGGTAAGGCGTGGGAACGGGAGGGTGGAGTTCTTGATTAATGAGTTAGTTATACACATTGGGGCTCATTTATAAACACTGGGCAAATTTGCTCCTGGGCAGTAAATCGTGGCAACCAATCAGTTGATTGCTTTCAGTGTTCAACCGGCAGCTGACTGAAAAAAAGCTAATCACTGATTGGTTGCTATGGGTTACTGCCCAGGTGCAAAATTGCCCAGTGTTTATAAATGAGCCCCGTTGAGCTGTAAAGGTGGAGCTGTTTGTTATACTGAAGTTATAGCTGTTGCAAGGGTTTTTCCATATCAAGTTCAAGTTGTGTGCCTACTGCGGGGCAGAATTTTTAGAATTGTTCTTGATTATTAGTAATCACTCAATCATGCAGTACCGAAGGGATGAACGCTGGTGGTTACGGCTCACTTTTTGGCATCGAGCAGTCACAAGGGGAATACAGCATCACTCTTTCTTTTATCCGTCTGGTCACCACCTTAGTGAAGGTAACATTTCCTACACTAAATGGCTGTGGTTATACCTCATATCTATGGTCTATTTCTAATGTTTCTTCTGCTTTCAGGGACAGTTGGGAAGTACCCAAAGCCAGGGGCTTGTGCCCTGTATCCTGTTTGTGCTGCGCAAAATGCTCCCAAACTATCACAGGTGTCGTTATAATAGTCACGGGGTGAGGGAACAATTAGGTGAGTTACTTGTGAGGACACAGCCCACTTTTTGGTTATTTAGGCACATTGTAACAAGTAGCTTTATCTTTACAGGTCATGCGCTTTATACTTTATAATTGCCAGTCTGGATAGTGCAATAGGTCTGGTGTGTATGGGAGAGACAAAAAGTCTTCCTCGCACATCCTGGCCTCCGAAATGGGAGCTCCCTGGTGCACACTGAGAGAGGAATCGGTTACCTCTAAGGGGAGAAATACACGTTCAGATTCGGGGAGATTAGTTGCCCGGTGACAAATCTCCTCTTTTTAGGGATGATTAATCTCCTCGAACTGCCTTCCCGCGGGCTAGTATATAAATCGCCGGCGGGATGGCACTCCGAGTGCTTCATTTTCCGAGGTTTCCTTGTGAGGCAACTTCGGAAAACTGATCGCTCTGAGTGTCAACCCGCCGGCGATTTACATTTTAGCCAGCGGGAAGGCGGCTTGAGGAAATTAGTCGCCCCGAAGAAGAGATTTGTCAGCGGCCAACTAAATTCCCCAAATCTGAGCGTCTCTGCCCTAAACCAACATGGAAGAGTACGAAATACACAGGGCTACTGCTAGCAGTGCAAGCCCCTGCTGATTTATCACGTGGTGCAATGTTTCGGGGAGAACCCCTTTGGGGGTGCACTAAACATTTAAAGGATTAGTAATTGGCACAATAAGTGGGAGTACAAGCAAGTGCATATCATAAGTTAATTAGAATTTCACCTATTGTAAAGGACCAATAGAAATCCACAGAATCCTTACAGAGAGAACAAGCATGTTTATCATAATCTGCGTTTGTTATTGCTTAGTAAAGGGAGCTGCCATATTGTTCATGTACTCTAGTATCCTGAGCAAGACAATTTACATCAGTCAGAGAGTAACGTCTGTGTTTGGTGCTTTGCAGGGGGCCGCTGCCATGGCAGGTGCTGGGATCACTCAGACTGTGTGTTTGCCCCTCCTTAGCGTATACCAGCTAAGTTCCAATGGGGCCGGCTCGGTGAGTTTTTCTCTTTTTGTGGTCTATGGCTTAAGGCTGGTGACTGACAATGCCAAACATTGAGGGCTTTCAAATAACCCCCCTCTCTCACTGACACTAGACCATATGGTCTAACCTTTAATAAGGGACCCCTTTAGCTGGAGAAAAGTCGTCATGCATAAGTCACTTTGATATAGTTCTGAGCCTATCCAAGCATCTGTGGAATTGGACTCCCCCCAGCCTCTTCTCATTTTAGTGTCTTTGGTGGAAACGTATTTGTCGTTAATGGGTATCGCAAGTGTCCTGCCTTGTAGGGTGCTCCATGTGTCCAATGTTACACATCACAGACAAGGTGATAATATAGAGGGTCCATTTGTTCCCTGCTGGGAGCAGTGCATTGCACCTTAATTCTAGCCAGTAATTATCCAGCCAATCAATAGGTTCAGCAGCAAGAATTCCAAAGTGGGGTTTGATATACTCAGCCATCTTTTCTTGGCTTAGGCTCAGCCAGCACCGTTGATCTGTAAATCCCTGGATGCCCCCTCTTGGCCCGGGGTCTATCGTCTCAATGTGTCTCTCATGGAGCGCCTGCTGAAGACTTTGAGGTACAATTTCCTGACTGATGTGTTGGACTTTGTGGGAGTCCATCAGGAAAGGATTTTGCAGGTACCATTGCTGACACAACCAGCTTTGTAGTTCTATGTCTTGTGTTTCATGAGCTGCAGTGTAACCCTGTCTTCACCCACCAGTGTTTGAATGCCGTGCGCTCCATGCAGAGCCTGGCCTGTTTGGAAGAGGCAGATCATACGGTGGGCCTGCTGCTGCAGCTTTCTAACTTCACCAAAGAATGGCATTTCCACCTCTCGCAGCTGATTAAGGACGTTCAGATAAGGGAGGTTCTGTTGAAAGTCCCAGGGGATGCTTCCCACAAACCAGCATACTCCATAGCGTTTGGCTCTGTACTCCATCTGTACTCCATTGTGTTTGGTTCTGTACTCCATAGCTTTTGGCTCTGTACTCCATAGCTTTTGGCTCTGTACTCCATAGCTTTTGGCTCTGTACTCCATAGCGTTTGGCTCTGTACTCCATAGCTTTTGGCTCTGTACTCCATAGCGTTTGGCTCTGTACTCCATAGCTTTTGGCTCTGTACTCCATAGCGTTTGGCTCTGTACTCCATAGCGTTTGGCTCTGTACTCCATAGCGTTTGGCTCTGTACTCCATAGCGTTTGGCTCTGTACTCCATAGCGTTTGGCTCTGTACTGTAACTGTGCCCTGTCCTGACCCTGCAGGTGAATCTCTGTTACCTGTGCCAGGCCTGCACTTCTCTCCTGCACAGCCGCAAGATGCTGCAGTCTGCCAGCCTTAGTCTTTCTGAGCCTTGTAATACATAGCAACCAATCAGATTTTACTTCCTGATTCTAAATGCAATAGATGAGTAAGATCAAAGGGATAGGTTACTATTGGTTGCAAGGCTAGGACAGGCTTTGTAGGTGATTATAAATCATTCTGACTACTGATTGTACTAAAGTCAGAACTTTTTCCCCAGGTCTCTGCTCCTGTTCATCATGGAGAATTGCTTCTACCTGTTGATATCACAAGCTGTGCGCTACCTTCGGGATCCTTTCGTTCACCCGCGGGACAAGCAGCGTATGAAGCAAGAACTGAGCTCAGAGCTGGTGAGCAGCCTCATTTATTTTACTGCTTCAGCGAGTGGCAAAATGTATCATCACAGCACTTCCAACCCAAATGCCACAGGTTGCCTCTCACTTAACTGCTATTATTTACACTACAGTCATCTGTCTCTGTATACTTATATTTATACATGAGTGGAAGAGACCATGTTTATATACACACAACACTCTGTTGGAACTCTTGCTTCATACAGAAGGGCCGCACCTGAGACAAGCAATGTTGTGGCTCCCAGCGCGCAGAAAGAGAATGATCTGGGCACACATAATACACATATTGCATTCCATAAGACAATATGGCAGTTCTTTTCAGGCAGAGATAGCTTTCCGCCAGACCAAGACTGGAATCAGATGGCACTCACGAATGCAAAATGTGCTGAATATGTTTGGTTTATTGAGATCTCCACACTATGTTTCGGAGGATCTACCCCCTTTCTCAAGTGTTCTCAAAGGGGAAGTAGATCCTCCGAAATGTAGTGTGGAAATCTCAATAAACCAAACATATTCAGCACATTTTGCATCGGATCCCCTTCTTGTTCTGGCTGTAATTGGAACCCCTGAGCAACAGAGTACCCAGATAGAGCACCACAGAAGTCTTTACGCAGAATCTGATCGCTTGCCATTGTACCCCTATTGCTGTATTTCTGCGTTTCTTTACAGAGTACCCTGTTGTCCAGCCTGTCTTGTTACTTCCGGAGGGGTGGCCCCTCCTCTCCTGCTGGCGGCCTTATGCCCTCCCCTCAACCTAAAGGTGCATCAGCTGCAAAAGTGGCCCCTGAAGCCCAGGAGCCCCTCATCCAGCTGGTACAAGCATTTGTGCGCCACGTACAGAGATAAAATGGCTGGGACTTTCCAATCACCCAGGAAAGTTACATTATGTACAGATTCTTCTCAGTAACAGACACAACCGGAACCCAGATCCCTGTACCAACTTTAACAGAAGGAACAAACCCACCACACTGCTCAACGTATGAACCACCATTTGTTTTGGGACCTGTGGGTGACTCCATCTTTGCTTGTGCACCCATTGATTGAGGTACATGAGCAGGACTTGCACTGGTGGGGGTTTTTTTTACTTGCCTGTGTGCCCTTCTTTTTTTGAAAGTATCTTTTTTTGGAAACACTCTATTTATACAAAAATTAAAAACAACCCGTTTATGTATTCATGATTTGTACAGACTTTAGGCTCCCCTGTGGCAGGAATGACTTCCGTTTATTAACAGCTATTCAAACACAGACAGTAATGCTGACAGGCAATAAATAACACACACACACACACAGGGGAGAAAGTAACCTTATACTTAATGATGGGAGGCAGTGGTGATAGCAACACATGGGCCTGTGGGTCATGGAGGCATTGCAGAATCCTGTGGCACAAGGCAGAGAAAGGATAGTACTCCAAGCATCCCCTGCTAACACTGCAGCTTGACTATACCTGCACTATGGCATTACCTCTTGCACCTCGTCCTTAAAATGGTTATGGTGGGATTCTATGAGTTGTAGTACCAACCTCTGTAGGAGCTGCTGCTGCTTCAGAATCTAATGGGCAATATTGAGATATGAGCTTCTCTATATCTAACACACTTGCCACAGTTGCAATGCATTGCATATATAGGTCACAATGTACCCCTATCAGTGATGGAGCCCACTGAAATTATTTGTACAAAAACATCTAAAACGTATGTGAAGGGGGTACAGAGCCTTAGGGCATATGGGAAGTAAAAGTCGCCACTATATTAGAAATCGAGTATAAATCTATATAGGCTTCAATAGTCGGCACAACTCCATATAAGTAAATCTGTATGAGACCCCCGCCCAGCACAGCTCAGGCAAATCCCCATAGAGTCAGTTCTGCCTCGACTTTAACATCTTTACAATACGGATCTGGGAATGTTCACATAAATGTTGCTTTATACAGACCCATCGTTGGGTTTTGGGGGGGATTATTATGTACAGTAAAAATCAGAACCACTGGCGGGGGGAAGTCAAACAGTGAGGGAGAGGCCAATGAAGAGGTCGGCCAGTAGGGTGAGACAGGGGACACATGGAGTGGGCATCTTCTTTCTGAGACAGATGAAGGAGGACCAGAAGCAGCAGACGCTGGGCAATGAGTCAGCCCTCTGGGGCTATTGGCTTTTAAGAGGATTAGTGTGCCCTTTAGACAGGCCTTTAGCTGAGGAGCTCCAGGTAAGTGACCGGAACTTTGCCCTTCTTGTTTCCCCGTTCACCTACAAGCCAGTCGGGGTCCATGCCAGGGAGACTGTAAACTGTGATAAGCTTCAAACAAAAGAAACAATGATCATTCCTTGATTGTGCCCCAGTCCCAGGGCTGCTGAACGTCCGTACAAATACACGAGCCCTAAGGCACGGCCATAAAAACTCACCTCGTCTGCAGAAAGAGCAAGCTCCGTGATATCGGCCGCTTCATAATCATACAGCACTCGCGCTTTCCGTGTGCCGCTCACAGGGGGAGTGACTTCCACTGGGTTCAGAGGCACCTCCCCAGGGTTGGAACTGGCCACTTGGAGCACAGGAAGAGTGGCGGGTGGGGGTGAGGAGCTGAGCGATTGAGAGGCGGGATCTGTGTTACCCACTGGAAACCTAAAAGGCACAAAAGTCACCCACATCAGCAACTTCCATGTGTAAATGGGGTACCAAGAGAAATATGACTACAGCAATCTACTTACAATTCAGCCCTGGAACTGTCAGCATAGGGAAAGGGTTACGAAAGGGTTAATTGTACTCATAGGCATTATGAGTTAAATAAAAATTGGCACCAAATAATGTTTCTTCCCCAAGTGTACCTCTTCCACCACTGATACAAGTACAGATACAAGATAAAGCATCTGGGTTGTGCGTATAATATAGGAACACACCCACCTACCTGCCAAGCTGTTTCTGCAGATCCAACATGTACTGGTAGGACTGAGCAAAGTAAGTGGCCTGGGCCTCTGCAAATTCATGGAGGCAGCGCAGATGGTTCACCTGGGAAAGGAAAAACCAACTGTGTTACTGGAACATTTACAACCTCCAATATTAGACACCATAATGGATAGTTTTCCAGGAAGAGATCCAGTAGTGCTACTTAGTGTAACTCACGTGGGTGCTGCTGATGCCTTCCAAGAGCAGCCTGGTGACTTCCGCCTGCCGGTCGAACTCTGTTTGGGCCACTCTCAGCTCATGCTCTGCCTGCAAGGAAAGCACACAGTCCTCATGAGCCAAAGGACAGCACCAATACCCAGTTCCACAGGATTGTCCAACCCAAAGGCCCTTTGAAAGCAAACCCAAAGGCCCATTGAAAGCAAACCCAAACGCCTCTTGTCATCACCCCAATCACAGTGCCAAACCCCTCCTGTCATTGGCCCAATCACAGTGCCAAACTCCATTTGTCATCATCCAATCATTGTGCCAGACCCAAAGCCCTCTTATCATTGCCCCAATCGCAGCACCAAACCCCTCTTGTCATCGCTCCAATCACAGTGCCAAACCCCTCTTGTCATCGCTCCAATCATCGTGCCAGACCCAAGGCCCTCCTGTAATTGGCCCAATCACAGTGCCAAACACATCTTGTCATCATCCAATCATTGTGCCAGACCCCTCTTGTCATCACCCCAATCACAGTACCAAACCCCTCCTGTCATTGGCCCAATCACAGTGCCAAACTCCTCTTGTCATCATCCAATCATTGTGCCAGACCCAAGGCCCTCTTATCATTGCCCCAATCACAGCACCAAACCCCTCTTGTCATCGCTCCAATCACAGTGCCAAACCCCTCTTGTCATCGCTCCAATCATCGTGCCAGACCCAAGGCCCTCCTGTAATTGGCCCAATCACAGTGCCAAACACATCTTGTCATCATCCAATCATTGTGCCAGACCCCTCTTGTCATCACTCCAATCACAACGCCAAACCCCTCTTGTCATCATCCAATCATCATGCCAGACCCAAGGCCCTCTTGTCATTGCCTCAATCAGAGTGCCAAACCCCTCTTCTCATCGCCCAGTCAATGTGCCAAACCCAGGGCCCCCTTGTCATGGTCCCAACCACAGTTCTAAACCCAAGGCCCCCTTGTCACTACCCAACCCCAGTGCCAACCCCTGTGAGCTTTGCTTAACTGCACTGGACATTGAATGGTGCAGTTGCATAACAAATAGAAACCCTGAGATAAGATCCATCCCCTTATATGAAGAGATCACTAGCCAAAGCCATAAAGCGTGACTATCTTGCTGCTTTTGGGAAGGCAGGAAGGAGGATACAATAGTGACAGTCTCCTAAGCAACGTTTAAAGATCAACAGTTTTGGTGAATGATTGACACTGGCTTCTCCTACTTTGGGGGCAAAACCGAACAGAAGAAGTCACATGTCCACTACCAAAACCGATGGGACCCTCAGTGGCTTTATTAGGTGGGAAGAAATTACAATTTTAGAAATGGAACAGGGTAATGGTTACATGGAAAGGGGTTCAAGGAGGGGGTGGCTGGTGCATTAGAAGATTATAAGAACATGTAAGAAAGGCATGACTCTATGTAACATTGTGAATACTGTTACCCAGAAGCCTCACTCATACTAAACTACGGTTCTTTCAGCTTTGGACATTTTTGGAGAAAATCTGTTCAGATTGGGTGTTAAAGGGCCACAGCCAACATGATCACTAGGGAGAAGGAGACACTGGCATTGCCCCTTCATTCAGCTGCCTGGGTGGGGCCCCCTGTCTTTGCCTACCTGCAAACTAAAGGCCAAGTTGTGCCATACTAGTCGCTAGTAAACAAGTCACATGCAACTCAATATGGAGCTTCTGAACGGATCGATCAACCCACAGATCAATCAGCCAATGGGATCGCAGCCCCAGCACTGGGCACTTGAGCCGGCATCGCTTCATAGTGGATCAATATCTTGTCTGGACTTTAGCTTAATCCAATGGTTCTCATTAACATACAGGGGACCAATTCAGCCAATGTCAATATATATATGTGTGTGTGTTTATATAAGGCGTGATGGCATAGGTGGGCTCACTTACCTTGTCTACCTCGTCACTCCAAAGCTGCAGTCACAGAGTAACAGGAGAGAGGAGTCTGAGACACGTCATAGGCAACTCAACAAAACACAACAACAGGTAATGGCTCACATACAAGAAGCACAACATGGGGTGTGATCATTTATTCCCATTCTCCCCAGGAATTAAGACCCCCCCCCTTATAACACTAAGTACATTCTGCCCAATCCCCACTCCAGTCTCCAAGCAGTAACTATATACAGCTTGTTTCCAGCAGGGGGTAATTAGTAGTTTATCCCCTAATGAGATGTCTATGCCCCTGCTCTAGGGCTCGCTCTGCTGCTTGAGCCTCAGTACTGCTGCTGTCTGGCGGGTGTGATGGGAAAGGTATAGAGCAGTGGTCCCCAACCAGTAGCTCGTGAGCAACATGTTGCTCTCCAACCCCTTGGATGTTGCTCCCAGTGGCCTCAAAGCAGGTGCTTATTTTTGAATTCCAGGCTTGGAGGCAAGTTTTGGTTGTATAAAAACCAGGTGTACTGCCAAACAAAGCCTCAATGTAGGTTGACAATCCACATAAGGGCTACTAAATGGCCAATCACAGCACTTATTTGTCACCCCAAGAACATTTTTCATGCTAATGTTGCTCCCCACCTCCTTTTACTTCTGAATGTTGTTCACGGGTTCAAAAGGTTGGGGATCCCTGGTATAGAGCAATGGCAGAGAGAGAGGAAAGGAATGGGAACAGAGGAAGAAGGATAAGGGAGAGGAATGGGATAAGGGAGAAGGGAAGGAATGGGGCAGAGGAAGAAGGATAAGGGATAGGGAAGAGGGAGAAGGGATGGGACAGAGGAAGAAGGGAAGGAAGGGGGGCAGAAGAAGAAGGATAAGGAATAGGAATGGGGCAGATGAAGAGGGAAAGGGATAGGAAAGAGGGAGAAGGGAAGAGGCAGAGGAAGAAGGGAAGCAATGGGGCAGAGGAAGAGGGAAAGCGATAGGGAAGAGGCAGAGGAAGAAGGATAAGGGATAGGGAAGAGGGAGAAGGGATGGGACAGAGGAAGAAGGGAAGGAAGGGGGGCAGAAGAAGAAGGATAAGGAATAGGAATGGGGCAGACGAAGAGGGAAAGGGATAGGAAAGAGGGAGAAGGGAAGAGGCAGAGGAAGAAGGGAAGCAATGGGGCAGAGGAAGAGGGAAAGCGATAGGGAAGAGGCAGAGGAAGAAGGGAAAGAATGGGGCAGAGGAAGAGGGAAAGGGATAGGGAAGAGGCAGAGGAAGAAGGGAAGGAATGGAGCAGAGGAAGAGGGATGGGGCAGAAGGGGAAGGGGTGGGGCAGAGAGAAAAGTTACACCCGGCCCACATAATACTGTGTTACATGCTTATCTGGGCCAGACTGGAGTGGGTCTCTGTGCCAGTCTCACATAATGTCTGTGCCAATGCCATATGGGAAGTGGCTGGGGGAGAATAATGAAAGAACTAAGAATAAACCATTTCTGCGTCAGTGTGGGTGAAGATGGCAGAGCAAGATGCAACATGAACCAAGGGAATCCATTCTAGATACACGACTCTTTCTATATACAGTATATATATATATTTATATATGTCTCATATTCTATCCTCCTCTATATCTATCCTGCCCATCCTTGTTATCCCCTGTATGAGGAATATGGCACTCAGGGGTTACAGGGATGGGTGGGGTAATATTTATAACCCTAAGTCATTACAATGTTCTGTCTGTGTGTGGATTCTTTCTCTATATATATAGAAGTTAGAAGTGTTAGGAGTATCAGGGCCGGGGAGGGGAGTGATCTTACCGCTGATGCACTGGCCGACAGTATGTAATTACGAGGTCGGGTCTCCTGAAAATCAGGCAAAGCCTGCGGGGGAACAGAGCTCATGTCATGCGGGGGGAACAAGAACGGCAGATCCAAAGAGCAGCACAGACAGAACCACAGACGGAGAGCGGGTCGGAGAGGCACACAAATAGCCACAGGCAGGGGGGCACAGAACACCCAACTCACCCACGGGGAGGGAGAAGCTAAAAAGTTACACAACAGACACCTTAAAGGAAAAATATATCCAGTTCCCAGGCCATTGAATAAAGGGGGCAGATATAAACTGTGGAGGGGCCCAGCAATGGGAAGGTCTGGGGGGTCCTTAGGGCTTCCTACACCCCTTTTCCCTTCAGACTGTAAGCTCTATGTGTAGAGTGCATAGCTAAGCAACATGGCAGCTCCCTCAAGATCCACCATATTAAAAAAAAGCACACCCTCTACAAAAATGTTTTCGAAGGCTCTGATTGCGCGTTTGCAATTTGTTTTTTCTTCTAATTTTCAAGATATTAGCCATTATTAAACATAGTGAGACAACAGTGCCACCTGCTGCGCATTTTGGCTGAAAATGAATTTCATGATAAGAAGTAAAGTCCTGACCAGAGAAGCTTCACGCGACTCACTGACCATTTTTCCAAACAGAGCACCATCGCTATGACTTCCCGTCTTCTCACGGAATTCATTTTCAGCCGACTGTGGCTGGTTGTCCAAAATGCACGGCGGGTGATGCTGCAGTTTCCTATTCATTAGATCAGCAATTTAATGATAAGCCTTGAGACGTTGCTCTGTTCAGACAATGAAGTTAGTGAGCCGGGAAGAGTCACGTGATGTTTTTCTCGTAAGTTCTAAGTGGAACAAGGCTTTAAATGGAAAACTGGGTATATTTGTACTTTAAAAACACAAACACCAAATCTACGTAGCCAATCACACTCACTGTTCCGTTCCACACACACCGGGGGAGGGGTACTGGGAGGAATATGGAACATTTTGATTGGCATGCAGGTTACTAAAAGCACAGTGCCGTGCAACAGGGCAGCAACATGCGGAGCACAAGATACAGTTATAACAATAATTTAAAAAACAGCCACATAATCAGTCAGTGCATGTTAAAGGGGTGGCTCACCTTTAATTTAACTCTTAGTATGTTATAAAATGGCCAATTCTAAACAACTTTTCGATTGGTCTTCATTTTTTATTTGCTATAGTTTTTTAATTATTCGCCTTCTACTTCTGACTCTTTCCGGCTTTGAAATGGGGGTCACTGACCCCATCTAAAGAACAAATGCTCTGTAAGGCTACAAATGTATTGTTATTGCTACTTTTTATTACTCTTCTTTCTATTCCGGCCTCTCCTATTCATATTCCAGGCTCCTTTTCAAATCAGTGCATGGTTGCTAGGGGAATTTGGACCCTAGCAACCAGGTGGCTGAAACTGCAAACTGGAGAGCTGCTGAATAAAAAGCTAAATAACTCAAAAACCACAAATAATAAAAAATGAAAACCAATTGCAAATTATCTCAGAATATGGCTCTCTACACCATACTAAAGGTTAACTCAAAGATGAACAATCCCTCTAAAGGGATAGGCAACAACAAGCATTAATCTGCAATAATGAACACTGCATTTATTTAAAATTCCCCTTCTACCACACTATGGTCTCTAGCGGGATTCTTTCCAGTGCAACTCCCAGACGCCTTGTTTTTTTGGGGGTCAGCCAACTGGGTATGACGGTAACAACTGCCTTTTTCTTATGGGGAGTTTATGAGTCATTCAGACTGGAATTAATGGGATGGTTCACCTTTTAGTTAACTTTAAGAATGGCTAAATCTAAGCAACTTTTCAATTGCCCTTCGCTTTTTTATAGTTTTTGAAATGTTGCCTTCTTCTTCTGACTCCTTCCAGCTTTCTCCAGGTCTTGACTGGGATTCAAAATAAGCCCTGGCATTTCAAGTACAAAGAGGCTAAACAGCCCTCCACCAGCCCAATAAATAGCGACTGTCTATGTCAATTTGCAGCAGCCCTCCTGCCATTTGCCAGAACCCAGGTTGCCAGTCCTGGCCTGGGGTCACTGACCCCATCTAAAAATTATTTGTTCTCTAAGCCTACAAATTTATTGTTATTGCTTTTTATTACACATCATTCTATTCAGGCCTCTCCTATTCACATTCCAGTCACTTATTCAAATCACTTCATGGTTGCTAGGGTAATTTGGACCCTAGCAATCAAATTGCTGACATTACAAATGGAAGAGCTGCTGAATAAAAAGCGAAATAACTCAAAAACCATAAAAAAATGAAAGTCAGAATATTAGAATATCCCTCTCTACAGCATACTGACAGTTAATTTAAAGGTGAACAACTCCTTTAATGGGCACTGGCAAATCTGATTTAATGGCCCCTACACCACATGCACGGCACTGCACTCCTGGGTCTGAACGTCATTGGTAGCCGAAAAGTAAAAGAAAGGAATAAAATAAAAGGGAAACTTCACAGTAGCGACTAATACTCACATCCCCCTCCAACTGAGCCAATTACAAGAAAGAAAACAAAAACAAACAAAAAAAATACAAAATACAAGACAGTTAGTGAGGGTAAAACAGAAAAAACACAGAAGGAAGGCACAGCAGCCCACACACAGCCCCACAATGCAAAGAGGACGAGGGTAGGGCCAAGCCCACAAGCAGACGCAGCACTCAGCCACCTATAACCATGAATGGGAAGAAGGCCAGTGGGTATAGATGGCTCTGTGCTGCTATACAGGAGATTCACCCATCTGCACCTTTAACCCTTTAGTCTTCCTCTGTACTTAGTCACCTACTCCCACAATGCTCCAGTGAGTAATGACAAGGCACAATCTGAATGGGTTATTATGATCAATGCAAAGGGAAGAGGAAAATCCGGGATACAGGCACCCCAAGCTGTTGCTGAACTAAACTGAATCCAATCAGCCACCAGCTGGCAATTGTAGTTCAGCAATAGTTAGAGGAATGAAAACTGAACATCCCTGGGCAAACAGAATTAGTGACTTTCCCTCCCCCTTTAAATAATGGGGGAAGGAATGTGTACACACACCCCAATAAAAGCATCACTAATAATAAATATGGTACCGCTGCTTTGGCCTCTGCTGCCTTGGACTTCTTCAGTCGCGCTTTGCAGGCGTCCAGATCTAGACGACGGTTCTGCAGGATTCTTCTCTCCTTCTGCAGAGTAGCCGGAAGTGTTGCACATTAGTCTTTTACTGATTGGCTGATCAATGCTTACTGGCTGCATATTACAGCTCCTCTTATTGGCTGTCTGGCTAAGGATAATGGGCATTATAGGGAAAGTATATATGGTATACATCTCTATATATACTCTCGACAACCATAACTGCCTTGTCTCAGCCCAAACCCAACTACCACTTCCATCCCCTGCTGTTTATATACTTAGACCTGCCCATCTCTGATGCCGTACACTATAAATGACCAGCCCGGTGGAATTATAACACAACAGGAGGCCAAGTGGATGGTTCATGGCACACTATGCATTTTCACCACCATCAGAGGAATGCCTGTGATTGCTCAGGCTGCCCCCAGACGGAAATGAAAACCTTCTATTCTAATCCTGCCTTTGCACCCCACTTTCAGTGACTGCGCCCCTCTTTGACATTCCCCCTAATAGAACGAGCAACTTACAGCAATGGTTTTCCAGTCTCCCTCCAGGAAATTCCGAAGCGGGGTGAGGAAATTGATAGAGGACGAGTGGATGAAGTCTCGCTCTGCGGCCCCTAAATGTTTCTGGGTCTCTCCGACTTTGATGAGCGTTTGTCCTGGAAATAAAGAGAGAGGAGACATTTATGTGGCTGCAGGGCACAAACTGTTTTGCAATGAGATGGGAATCAGATTAGAAGGCAGCAGAGCGCAGGATGGAATTAAGGGACGCGATGTGCCCACAGGCTCCAATTATAGGGAAACAATCATCATCAGCTACAACATGAGATCCTTAGAAACTGTACAGCTGTTAGGAGCAGTAAGGGATCTGGGCAAAGAGTCTGTCTTTCAGCATAAAGGTCCTTCAACAAGAGAGAAGGAACCATGAACTCAGCCTGAACTACAGCTCCTCACTAGGGGGGTTGGGAGTTGTAGTTTAGCACCAGACAGAGAGCAGTATATATGTGTTATTTTTTCTTTTTTCAACAAATATCTTGTATCATTGCACACCCCTCCCTTTCCAAAAATGGTTTTGCCCTAGGCAAGTGCCTCTGGCGTCAACCTCTAGTCATACAGATGACACAATGGAAGGCCTCAGCAGAATCCAAGTCATAGAAATGGTAAGATGGAAGACCTAAGAAGAGTCATACAGCTAAAGACTGAACACGAGGAGCCCTAGTCATAGAGATGGTAAGATGGAAACCTTAAGAAGAATCCTAGTCACACAGATGACAAGATAAAAGTCTTAAGTAGAATTCTAGTCATAGAGATGGTAAGATGGAAGACCTAAGTAGAAGCCTAGTCATACAGATGGTAAGATGGAAGACCTAAGTGGAAGCCTAGTCATAGAGATGGTAAAATGGAAGACCTAAGTGGAAGCCTAGTCATACAGATGGTAAGATGGAAGACCTAAGTGGAAGCCTAGTCATACAGATGGTAAGACGGAAGACCTAAGTAGAACCTTAGTCATAGAGATGGTAAGATATGGAAGACCTAAGTAGAATCCTATTATATTGATGGTAAGGAAAGACCTAAGTGGAACCCTAGTCATAAAGATGGTAAGATAGAAGACTTAAGAAGAATCCTATTCACACAGATGACAAGATGAAAGACCTAATTAATCCTAGGCACATAGAAGACAAGGTAGACAACCTAAAAATAAACACACTTTTCACAGACACCTTATCAGCCCATAATTTATTGAATTCACTCACCATACGGTGTACTTGGTCCAAAGTCATTGGCTGCTTCAGTCATGTACTGACCCAAGAGTTCTGCAGTGGTGACCCGGGAAGGTGCCTTCCTGTCTAGCTTCTCATACAAGAACTCTTCTACTCGAGCACCTGCAAGCGGCAGCATGGTATCAGTTTGGGACCGTTACGAAGGGAAGACATAGAGTTGAAACAGAAACAGATGAAGGATCCATTTTGCTCCATAATGTACCATCCAGCCTCAGACTCATTTTTAATTCATGGCAAAGAGTTGTGCCAACTGCATTTTACATTTTTATTCCTAGGAATAAATGTCTCTCTAGGGTGTGTTAAACAAATGCTCTGTCTGAAGCCTGAGTGCCTTAGATGGTAGGCCAAAACTCCTTAATTCATTCTTGGTCAGTGGATGTATATGGCTGTAGGCAAAGGAGGAGAAAGATTCCAGTGGATCTGCCTTGGCCCATCACAAGTACTTAATAGGCGTGAGCTACAAAAGGACCTCTCTAGTACAAGTACTTATTAGTTCTGGGCTGTACTCACAAAGGCTAAAGGTATTTACAAGTAGGTTGCAAAATGGCCTCTTTCTCTACTGCACAAGCCTAGCACAGGTAACTTCTAGGATTAGGCTGCAAAAGGACCTCTTTCTATCACACAAGTAATTAGATTGGGCAGAAGGAAGACTTCTCTCATGTAAGTCTAGCACAAGTATCTACATTTATTAGGCTGCAGAAGGACCTCTCTCTTTTGCACAAGCCTAGTACTAGAATTAGGCTGCAGAAGGACCTTTCTCTCTTGCACAAGCCTAGCACACATACCTAATAGAATTAGGCTGCAGGATGACCTCTTTCTATCACACAAGTAATACGATTAGGCAGAAGCAAGACTTCTCTTATGCAAGTCTAGCACAAGTATCTACATTTATTAGGCTGCAGAAGGACCTCTCTCTTTTGCACAAGCCTAGTTCCAGAAATAGGCTGCAGAAGGACCTCTCTCTATTGCACACACCTAGTACTAGAATAAGGCTGCAGAAGGACCTCTCTATTGCATAAGCCTAGTACTAGAATTAGGCTGCAGAAGGACCTCTCTCCTTATTGCACAAGACTAGCACACATATCTACTAGAATTAGGCTGCAACAGGACCTTTCTCTCTATTGCACAAGCCTAGCACAAGTACTTACTAGGATTAGGATAAAGACAGACATCTCTCTCTCTCTTACAAGTATGTGGGACCGCTCTACTAAACAAGTGGTTTCAAAGGGTCTTCTCTTGCACAAGCCTAGCACACATGCTTACTAGGATTAAGTTAGGAAGGGCTTTTCTCTCTGTCAAGCCTAACATGAGTACTTACTAGGACTGGGCTGCAGGAGCACCTCTGTCTGATGTAGGATCTTCTCAGTCCAGTTCTTAGTGTTGTCGGCTCTGGTCAAGAGGTTCTCAAAATGTGCGTCCAGCTCAGTCTTCTCTGCCTGGCCCAGGTTCTCTTGTGTGAACTGAAATAAAACCCCCATTTAACAGAAAATAAGCTTCGCTACTCCATCAGGCGTTATCCCACCACCCAGGTCCCTACAGATACAGATATATGCAACAGACTCAAGGCACAACTGGTTTAATCTCTTTACTGTGGGTGTTTGTGGAACAATCCATGCAACAGGGGGGACGAAAAGCACTTTAATTTCACAAACCTCTTTCAATTGGGAGACTAGACTGTCTTATTCAAAAAGGGGTTCACAGGATCCCCAGTCTCTCTCTTATAAACACGGGATATCGTGAGCTGCTTCCCTGCTGCCATACTGATTAATAATGCAACGCTGAGTCTCAACGCACACCAATGGCAGCCGCTACTCCTGAGTGCCCCGTGGGAATTCATTATTCATTGGTGTCAAGGTTTCCTACAGGCAGAGCTGGAGCTTCAGGGAAAGTCAAAAAATGCATCCTGTTGCTCCAAGTCGCCAATGAATAGGTCACAAGATCAGCATAAGTTTCTATCCCTTAGAATGAGCACCCACACCCACATCATCATCAATTATTTATATAGTGACAGCCAGTTATTTGAGGTTGGGGCAGAACAAATGTGGATAGCAGTTGTAGGATGTTAGGGCCGGCTGGACAAAAAAAAACAAGGGGGCAGCCATATTTGATCAGAGGTTCAGAGCCATTCAACCTGATTGGCTGCTCATTCATCACCAGCTCATTGTTAATTTGTGGCTTTAGAACAAAGAGCCTATGAGTGCCCATTCAGGCACGAAACGCATTAGGCTAAAGCATGTCCTAAAGTCTTTTTAACCTTATAAATATGTGGGCTACTACTAGTAGCGCATCTCTTCCCATTTGAATTTTCCTTATACTCCAAAAACGACTGGTAACCCTTGAACTGGGAGTTTTCCTGAGATGAAATTACTATATAACTTTGTTCTTTCATTATTAGACTTTTGATTAGGGATGCAGCTATGGTTGCTACTTGGCCGGTAAAAATGTTGCTTGATGCCAATGTTATTAATAGGAAAAAACTGCAAGAATATAAGAAGGCCGGTATTTTTTTCCAGAAAAGGTGGCAACCCTAGATGCACAGAATCCAGGATTTGGTTCGGGATTCGGCCTATTTCATCAGGATTCGCCAAATCCTTCTGCCTGGCCGAACTGAATTCAAATCCTAATTTGCATTAAGTAAGGTGGTTGTGCCCGTACACGCTCCCTACAACTTGTGCGTAGTGGCAATGCGCCGGTGCAGAACTGCATGCGAGTGCAATGGACAGGGGGGTATGGGTGTATAGGTGCCCACATTTGGTTTGGCCAATTTCAACCATGCAGACCATAACCTGCCTTCACCCAACCCTAAACCGACCTGCCAAAGTGGGACATGCCCATCAGCCTGAAATTTCGGCAACAGACATTGGTGGGTAATACATGAGCCTTCGGATATGAGCCCTTTAAGTCACATGCCATTAAGTTTTAGGGTTCATTTCTTGGTGTATCCCTAATACCCAGGCATGAAATCCCTTCCTCCCCCTGTATCCCTATCATCTATGGATCCCATGGATCAGGCAGCGGCCTCCCTCTTTAGGAATCAATCAATCAATGGATGTTACAGGGGCCTTGTTAACTCTTGCATGTCCTTGTGGTCTGTAGGTGCATAAGATACAAACATAAGCACAGGTTATTTTACTTCCCCTTTAGAGTGTTCTCTAACGAGGTTCTTCTCTTTTCTGTTTATTGTCATGGGGCTGCTGTTGAAATTACTGCATACAGCAGCCCAGGCACAGTCCACTGGCCCCTCTTTGTAGCTTATGATTTAGGCCTAAATTGCTACTACAATTCCCAGCATCCCCTCTTAAGGAGGGTCTAGTAATGAATCAGCAGGAGTTGCAGGGTTACAAGGAAGGAAACGTGTATTGTAGAATAAAATGGCCCTGCCCTGGGGCCAAGGCAAATGAGATTGGGTTATGTTTCCAGTCTCCCAGTCAGTGTGATGCACTCGGTGTTAAACCCATAAGCAGATTTGTATCTCGGGGCACTAATAACTGTAGCGCAGCAACCGGCAATTCATTATTCATCACCCTGCCGCCGGCTGCAACACACGCTCCCAACTGGAACCAGTGCTGTGACTGCTGTGGGGGCAGGGGGGTGCGACTGGATTCGGGGGCCGCTGGGGATACCTTGGTGCGGGTGCAACATTTGTCCCAGAGCAGTGAGTTGTAGTTACGCCACTGCCTGCTCCGAGCACAGGGTTAGATTGGCCGAGCCAGCATAGGATATTCCCATTCTATTCCTATATGATCATATTATGTGTCACTGTGCCTGTCTGATTGGACAGCTGTGAGAGTGGGCCTAATATGTCAGGTTCTGGGGGGCAAAGAGATCCGGTTGAGATGGGAAGAATGAAATCACACCAGGCTGTTACTGCAGGCGACGGGGCGTCTCCCGAAAAATGAGTGTAAGCTGCCATATGTGCAGACTGAGGAAAGGCAGCGGGTGGAAAAGTTTGGGGGCGGATATGTTATGTGGGTACAGAGGGGCACCCTGCAGCCCAAATCCTAAGTATGTGATATCATTGCCCCCACTGCTTGCTTTAGATATAAAGGAAAGGGATAATGGTGGTCTCCTTTAACCCTTTCACTGCCAGTAACATCGAATCCGCATTTCTGCCATCCATTCCAGTGAATGGGAAATGAAATATATATATATATATATATATATATATATATATATATATATATATAAGTTGTGCCTGAGAGCACACGCAGCGCAGATGAGCTCATTACAGAAACCTTTTAGCCTCCCCCAGGCTGAACATGACACTAAAGCATTGTTACTCCCCCCCCACCCGGCAGTCATAATGCAGGGAGGGAAAGAGGAGGAAGCAATAGATGCCTATTTCTTAATCTAGGGTCCCTAGATGTTGTTGGACTACAACTCCAAATCATGCGTTGATTTTATGTTGGGAGCTGTGGTCTAGTCACATACACAGATCCAGTTTGCAATGTCTAAGGGTATATTTGCCCTTTAAATTCCCCGATGCCTCCAGGATATACTGACAGGTGAGCCAGTGACACAGGCCGGGCTACACGCATGACTGAGCTCAGCAATCATTCCCATAACCTCCGGCACAGAGAAGCCTGACGCTGCCCGACCCACAGTCGCCTGACTGATTGCACAACCCCCCCCCCGTGTGACCTGTCACATAGAAACACACTCGACCAGTTTGTAATCATGTCTCCCAGCAGCCGGCCACAACACACTTGCACCACAGAGGCTGAAGGGCTCACCCATATATGCAGTAGATTTAGATTGTAAGCTCCACTGGCACAAGAATAGAAACCCTAGAGACCGAGTGGCAATGGCTGTGAGTCAAGAGGAGTTTACTGTCTGCGGGTGCATCTCAGTGTAACCCTTTCATTACTTATTATTAACCTGTTCAGTGCCAGTGCACTCTACCACTGGGCCGAACAAGAGAGGAACTGGCTGGAGAGGTTAATAGTGAGGCAGGGAGTATGGCAGTAGTCAGGTCTAATTTTCAGCCAAATTCAGCCCAAAGCTAGCCAAGAGGCACTTGAAAAGTAGCCCAAAAATAGCACAATATGTGCAGTGAAAAAAAAAATAAAGAATAAATATGAAGATACGCCTTCATGTTTCCATGAAGCAAAATGGGACAGGTATAGGGGTCCCATGAGACCCTAATACATATTCCATTTCAATAAATATTGGTAAAACAGCTCAACCTCTAGACGTTTTTGTAGCCAGTGCCCCAAAATTGTCTGAAATTGAGGAAAGTCACCGAAAAATGTGAGAATGTTTAAGAGAAAAGGGAGACTGGAGTACAGAGGCCAAATTCTGGTAACTCTTGATCAGTCCTGTTGCATGCTGGGTATTGTAGCCTTACGTTAAACTCTGCAAATTGTTAAACAAAAACGACATTACCCAACATGCATTGGGAGACGCCAGCCAAAGGCCCAAAAAGTAGCCCAAATCCGTACCTTGGCTAGTTTGTACTTTCAAGATCCACCTGGCAACCCTGGTCAGGGGATACTGGGAGTTTAACCTGGTCAGGGGATACTGGGAGTTTAACCTGGTCAGGGGATACTGGGAGTTGTAAATTGTGGACAAGTATGAGTCAAGCTAAAGGGGCGGGGCTAAAGTGAGACAGTGAGAGGAGTGAGGAGGCTACAGGTGGGCTAATTAGTCCCACTGACCTTTTGACCTTAGTAGTTAAGTGCGATGGGCAGTGAGTTCTCAGCTCTGGACTGGGAGTCAGTTGCAGTTATGACAAGAATTCACCGGTACAAATTGCATTACCTGTGTGCCGGTGAATTCTTGTCGCCACTGGATAGTGAGGTTGCCGTTTCCTCCATTTCGCTGTGCACCAGGGGTCTCTGTTTTCGGTGAAGGCCAGGGTGTGCGAGTACTTCCTGGACAGTCAATTTGAGTTACACAGAGGTACAAACAGCCCCAGCAGCCCAATAATAGTCACTGGCTGTGGCATTTGCCTCAAGCACAGATTGCCAGTCCAGGCCTGGTTGTTATTACACGGGGCAAAGAAGAGTCGCTACATCCCCTGTGAGACTATAGCCATTCATTCTCCATGTTGCACTCGTTTCTCTGCCGCCCGTCAGTACAGGTTTCTATTAAACACGACGTAATCCAAAAACACGACTATTTCTATCCAATGCGCTGCTAATAACTGTGTGTTTCTCTCATAAACTCTGCTTGAATTCATTTGGGGCCCACAGTAAAATCAGTTCAGGGTCTGTATAACCAATAGGACGTTAGCTTGGACTGTGTTCATTCATATATATATATATATATATATATATATATATATATATATATATATATATATATATATATATATATATATATATATATATATATATATATATATATATATATATATATATATATATATATATATATATCAGTGGGCATGGTTAATAAAGGGGTAAAGAGGGGATAGGCAAGGCTACAATATATCTGGGTGGGCATGGTTAATTAAGTATAGGGGAGGTGGGCAAAGCTAGTTAGGGTAAATTAATTAGGGTGGACAGGGGCACAACATGGTTGAGCTGATGAATAGAGTATAGGGGAGGTGGGCAGGGGTACAATCTATTTGGGAGAGATGGTTAATGGGCAGGTTATAGGGAGGTGGGCAGGGGTACAATCTATTTGGGAGGGGTGGTTAATGGGCAGGTTATAGGGAGGTGGGCAGGGGTACAATCTATTTGGGAGGGTGGTTAATGGGCAGGTTATAGGGAGGTGGGCAGGGGTACAATCTATTTGGGAGGGTGGTTAATGGGCAGGTTATAGGGAGGTGGGCAGGGGTACAATCTATTTGGGAGGGTGGTTAATGGGCACGTTATAGGGAGGTGGGCAGGGGTACAATCTATTTGGGAGGGGTGGTTAATGGGCAGGTTATAGGGAGGTGGGCAGGGGTACAATCTATTTGGGAGGGGTGGTTAATGGGCAGGTTATAGGGAGGTGGGCAGGGGTACAAGCTATTTGGGAGGGTGGTTAATGGGCAGGTTATAGGGAGGTGGGCAGGGGTACAATCTATTTGGGAGGGTGGTTAATGGGCACGTTATAGGGAGGTGGGCAGGGGTACAATCTATTTGGGAGGGTGGTTAATGGGCAGGTTATAGGGAGGTGGGCAGGGGTACAATCTATTTGGGAGGGTGGTTAATGGGCACGTTATAGGGAGGTGGGCAGGGGTACAATCTATTTGGGAGGGTGGTTAATGGGCAGGTTATAGGGAGGTGGGCAGGGGTACAATCTATTTGGGAGGGTGGTTAATGGGCAGGTTATAGGGAGGTGGGCAGGGGTACAATCTATTTGGGAGGGTGGTTAATGGGCAGGTTATAGGGAGGTGGGCAGGGGTACAATCTATTTGGGAGGGTGGTTAATGGGCACGTTATAGGGAGGTGGGCAGGGGTACAATCTATTTGGGAGGGGTGGTTAATGGGCAGGTTATAGGGAGGTGGGCAGGGGTACAAGCTATTTGGGAGGGTGGTTAATGGGCAGGTTATAGGGAGGTGGGCAGGGGTACAATCTATTTGGGAGGGTGGTTAATGGGCACGTTATAGGGAGGTGGGCAGGGGTACAATCTATTTGGGAGGGTGGTTAATGGGCAGGTTATAGGGAGGTGGGCAGGGGTACAATCTATTTGGGAGGGTGGTTAATGGGCACGTTATAGGGAGGTGGGCAGGGGTACAATCTATTTGGGAGGGTGGTTAATGGGCAGGTTATAGGGAGGTGGGCAGGGGTACAATCTATTTGGGAGGGTGGTTAATGGGCAGGTTATAGGGAGGTGGGCAGGGGTACAATCTATTTGGGAGGGTGGTTAATGGGCAGGTTATAGGGAGGTGGGCAGGGGTACAATCTATTTGGGAGGGTGGTTAATGGGCACGTTATAGGGAGGTGGGCAGGGGTACAATCTATTTGGGAGGGGTGGTTAATGGGCAGGTTATAGGGAGGTGGGCAGGGGTACAATCTATTTGGGAGGGGTGGTTAATGGGCACGTTATAGGGAGGTGGGCAGGGGTACAATCTATTTGGTAAGAAATGGTTAATGGGCAGGTTATAGGGAGGGGATGGTTAATGGGCAGGGGTACAATGCAGTTGTGGGGCATGGCTAATGAGGGGGGTGTACCACTAGTAGATATGGGGGGGGGAGACTGACCGGGGCACAGAGGGTCTCACAGGACACATAACGGCTACAGGCTCGGAGCACAAAGTGCAGCAAAGATGGAGCAGGATAAGAACATGAGCTGGAGCGGAGGATGCTGCTGCTGCTGTGGAGGGAGGGGAGTTGGTACTCAGGGCGCTCCCTCTCCTCCCGCACCATCCCGGGGCCTTACCTGTACCGCCCGGCTGAAGAACACCCCTGCGTCTGACGCCAACTTCTTCACACTGAAATCCATCTTGTGCCAGGCTGGGAGCAACCGCGAGCTGGGAAACAGCTGTCTGTACTGCCCGGGACCTGCCCACACACTGCTACTGCTCAAGCACAACCCGCTTAATCCATCCCAGAGCTCGTCGCTCCCCCTACCCATCCGGGATCCATTGACTCGCCTGTTAAAGGAGCCCTGCCCTAATAACGCTGCCTCGCGTCCAATGCAGTCAGAGTAGCTGAGCCTCATGGGAATTCTGCCGAATCCAATAATCAATTTACCCATTGAATGCATTGAATATACATAATTGCCGGTAGGTTTATTTAATTAATTAAACGGGGATAAATTGCATATTCCATTGCATAAATGACAGTGATTTCCAGGCACTTCAGAAACATTATTATATTAATAAAACGAAGACATTGGCGTAACAGTCACCCTGCTATAGTTCCAGGGGTACCCAGGGCACAAATAATCACTCACCCCAAATCTCCCCCTAACTGACCTTCAGACTGGGCCCCCTTAGCTCATAACAAGGTTACAGATATATAGAAACATTGGGGTAACAATCACCCTGCTATAGTTCCAGGGGTACCCAGGGCACAAATAATCACTCACCCCAAATCTCTCCCTAACTGGTCTTCAGACTGGGCCCCCTTAGCTCATAACAAGGTTACAGATATATAGAAACATTGGGGTAACAGTCACCCTGCTATAGTTCCAGGGGTACCCAGGGCACAAATAAGCACTCACCCCAAATCTCCCCCTAACTGACCTTCAGACTGGTCCCCCTTAGCTCATAACAAGGTTACAGATATATAGAAACATTGGGGTAACAGTCACCCTGCTATAGTTCCAGGGGTACCCAGGGCACAAATAAACACTCACCCCAAATCTCCCCCTAACTGGCCTTCAGACTGGGCCCCCTTAGCTCATAACAAGGTTACAGATATATAGAAACATTGGGGTAACAGTCACCCTGCTATAGTTCCAGGGGTACCTAGGGCACAAATAAACACTCACCCCAAATCTCCCCCTAACTGGCCTTCAGACTGGGCCCCCTTAGCTCATAACAAGGTTACAGATATATATATAGAAACATTGGGGTAACAGTCACCCTGCTATAGTTCCAGGGGTACCCAGGGCACAAATAAACACTCACCCCAAATCTCCCCCTAACTGACCTTCAGACTGGGCCCCCTTAGCTCATAACAAGGTTACAGATATATAGAAACATTGGGGTAACAGTCACCCTGCTATAGTTCCAGGGGTACCTAGGGCACAAATAAACACTCACCCCAAATCTCCCCCTAACTGGCCTTCAAACTGGTCCCCCTTAGCTCATAACAAGGTTACAGATATATAGAAACATTGGGGTAACAGTCACCCTGCTATAGTTCCAGGGGTACCCAGGGCACATAAGCACTCACCCCAAATCTCCCCCTCACTGGCCTTCAGACTGGGCCCCCTTAGCTCATAACAAGGTTACAGATATATAGAAACATTGGGGTAACAGTCAGTTGCGTAACTACCACGGACAGGCCCCCCCCCAAGCAAGAAAAAATTTGGAGTGCCTGATCCTGACTCACAAAGCTTAACTGCCAAATGAGTTCTCTTTTGTCACCTCCCTCCCACCCTACTGCCTGCTTGTTTGTTTGTGGCAATGGAAAGTAAAAATTACAAGTTGTAAGGGGCCAGGAGAAGCAAAAAACTGCAGACTCTGCAGCCATTCTGAATCTCTCACTAATGTGCTGAATAAGTGCAAGCGTCCATGATATCATACACAAATGGGGTGTTAACCCTTGCTCTCTTCTTAACACTTTCTTTTACCCCTTTAACCTGCTTCTGGTTGTTGGTGATAGCAATCTAGCATGACAGGCGTTGCAGCACAATTGTTCCAGGAACTGCAGGCTTGTATGCTCGATTGCTCTGTGCAATGGAACTACTATTCTCTTACTTCTCCTGTGAACTCAATGGGAAAAAAGAAATAGTTGCTTGTGCTTGTGCGTGCGTGCGTGTGTGCGTGTATGCTGCACTAACAATATGGATCTCTTTCGTCTGCTGAATAAGGTGCAGATCACATGGGCCCAGAACCAAACACCTGCTTGTTCAGTGCAAGTGGAGCCAAATTCCACACGTGTATCAGGACTATTAGTATTGATCGAAATATACCGAACACACTGGGCACAGGAATGAAAGTATTTGCCCCACTGATACAGTTTATACCTGTTTATTGAGATTTTGCAGGATCCCAAGACCAAAATATCCTAATAGGAAACAAGTGAATAGTCCGTGGTTATAGGAAGTGCTCCAAACGTGTTGCATCCACTGTCCAGCAGTCCAAATGCTATTGTTACAGTAAAACAGAGTTCTGATAAGTGATTGGATGTTAAGATCCAGACTACACTATAGAATTTTTTTTTTTAACCGTTTCCTAAGCCACCAAGCAAAGGACTCCTGCAAAAGGCATAATGCATTCTGGGATTTCCCATAATTTAACTGAAGTGATCATGTTAAGACTAACTAAGTTCTTCGGCTTTGGTTATTCCTGGGTTTTTGCTCGCCATAGTAAAACCTGTTAGTGCAGTCAGCCCTCTCCCCTTCAGGGCAGTTGCTCACTGTGAGTCTACGGGGCTATAAACAGCTGTAGCCATCCGCTCGTACCAGGGCTTGATTTTGGTGTTGTTCATCATATCATTGAAGGATTCCAAACCCTCCATAACTCGCAGCACCCCGTACACTGCCTAAAAAAAAATAGAAAATGGGCAGGCAGGTTAGAAAGGACCTGGAATAGAGATATAACTGGGGATCCAAGAAATACATATTCCCATAAAGCACTGTATGATAATTAGGCATGGCGTTGAGCAAAGGCACCCAGGGCAATGGTTCCGAAGGCCTGGCAAACTCACGAAGAAGAGCCAACAAATGTAACTGCTGCTAACCAGCATTTACGTGCCATATAAAAATTAGATATCCAGCCTCCATAATATGGGTCACCTACTTTGGCTTCTTTAAATGTCATTGGTGCACGGCCACCCAATAACATACTTTCATTCTATAACACACAATACAACAGCAAAGCTCACCAGATCAGCCAGGTTGGGCTGAGATCCTCCCATAAATTTCCTGTGCTTGCCCACGGCCGCCACCCAATCGTTGGCTGCGGAGTAAAGATCCTGACGCACATCGTCCTGAAGGTGGTGCCTGCAATTGGGGCCACACAAAACGAAATAAATGAGGCCAATGTGGCAACGCTAAACAAAACATGATTTGTTAGATTGTACGTGAAACATACAAGGCCAACATGTGACTTTTCACACCAGTTCCCAGCGTCCCTCTAATGGTTTAACAAAATTGTTCTAGTACAGCCTCAGAAGGGGTTTGTTACAGTGAGAGCTGTGAATATATGGAATTCTCTCCCTGAATCAGTTGTACAAGCTGATACATTAGATAGCTTTAAGAAGGGGTTGGATTAGAGTCCTGCAATGGGTCGGGTACCCGCGGGTTACCTGCAAAAAAAGCGGGTATCCTGTGGAATGAGGAGAGGATTTTAAGGTGTGGGCATAGCAGCAGGCCTGTGGGTCGGGTTGCGGGTATACATTTCTTATCTTATGTAATATTGTCTATATTTTACTCCTTTTAAAGTTTTACCAAACTTGTTTCTGCCCCGCCCACTTTTGATGACGCCATTTCCGGTTTGCAGCACGATCACTTCCTGTTTGATGGTAGTCGGCAGGTTGTGGGTCTGGTAGCGGTTCAAAGTGGGTAAATATGCGGGTTGCGGTTCGGGTCTTAGAAATTGGTTCTGTGCAGGACTCTAGGTTGGACGACTTTTTAGGGAATACAGGGATATGGAAGATAGCTCACAGTACAAGTTGATCCAGGTACTGGTCCCATTGCCATTTTGGAGTCAGGAAGGAATTTTTTCCCCCACTGATGCAAATTGGAGAGGCTTCAAATGGGTTTTTTTTGCCTTCCTCTGGATCAACTGGCAGTTAGGCAGGTTAAAACAGAGTTAAAATGGCTGAACTTAATGGACATGTCTTTTTACAACATAACTTACTATGTTACAAGTACTTATACTGGCCTAGGCCAAGCCTCAAGCACTGGCAGATCCCGATCCCCTACACACCTGCTCTTCAGCCTTTTGCCAATGATGAACATTGCTACAGCTCCTACATATTTAGCAAACAAGCCTTCCACCGTGCCAAAGTTTCCCTCTCGGACGATGTAGTCAAAGGAGGCGAGGGCTTCGTGGGGGGTCCGATACACATTGGGGGAGATGAGGTGTACAAGCCATTCGTCTGCCCATCTGCGCCATTTCATCTCTTCACTGGGGAACAGAGGAAACTGTTTTTACACCACTATAAAATATCAATCATTGTACAGCGTGGGACTATGAGCCAGGAAACCAACAAAATGACCAAGGTTTCCCCCTTACACTCGGGATTCTTTGGTAGGATAGATTCGCTCGGTCTCCCGTTCATCCAGCATCAGCCAGTACTTGTTATTGTATTCGACCACCTCCTTCCCCTTGTCATTCACAGCTTTCATCGATGGGTAATAGGACAGGATTTCCTCCAAGCTTTTGCTGTTTTAAAACACAAAGAGACACTAACTGACACAAATGTTGAAAGTCACAATGTCTGTAATGACAAGATAAAAGCATTTTGGTTACGGAATCCGAGGGAAGGAGAACAACCCTTGACCTGGTATTGCAGATAGATTGGATTTCTGGCTGTATGCTGCAGTTGATGATAATGCTTATAGACTTGGGTATGTCCAAGAACCAAAGCAGACAGGCCTCTATGGGGCTTTCTATCCTGAAACAGAATACCTGTCTTTATAAACATGGTGGGAGTAGAAAGCCTCCTAAGGGCTAAAGTTAGAACTGTAGTAGTTCTGGCCTCTAAGGGTAAGGTCACACTGGGAGATTCGGGAAGCGCCGCGGGTGCCATGCCGCAGGCGATATCTCATTCTAGCAGGCGGAAGACAAGGGGAAGCAGTTTGGAGAGATTAGTCGTCCCAAAGAAGAGGCGATTAGTCGCTGGGCCACTAAATCTCCCCGAATCTCCCAATGTGACCTTACCTTTAACCTCTCCTGTTGAAGCCCTGACATCTGTTGAATGCCAAAGCAATATTGGATACTGGAACAGTGAAGTGATAAGCCTGATTAAATAAACAGTGACTTACTTGGAGGTGAGGAAACTCTTCATCACGCTGATAATAACAGAGGAGTCGTTGAGTTGCTGCATAAGAGAAATACAATCGGTTGAAGGGAATGCAAAGTGATACAAAGGCAGAGAAGTGATAAGAATTGATAATGTATGAAACTTTTGCAGCAATGCCGTTATCCAATGATTTTAGTGCAGATTTTCCTCTGCTTTCATTTTTTCACAGCAGGCTCCACCTAGTGGTAAAAGGCAGAATCTATAAATAAATATGACACGGGTCCAATTTCTAAAAACTGGATCTGAACCAGAACCGCATTTCTACCCATAGGGACGCTCAACTCAACCCACAACTGTCTTACCAGCATTAAGGTTCTGGCAGTTGCAGACATCTAAGGGTATTAAGGCAACAAAGAAATGGAGGAAGTTGTAATAACAGTGTTTTGGTGGTGATAGAAGGAACTCACCAAGGAAGAGCCCGAGTCGGCAATCAGGATGGGAACCTTTCTGTAGCTGGAGAACTTTATCTCTCCTCTCATGACCGGATTGACCTCTACGATCTCATGAGGCAAGCGATAATAATCGAGGAAGGCGCGTACTTTGCTGCAGAACGGGCAGGTTTTGTACTGGTACAGGGTCAGCCTGAATGATCCGTCCTCAGCCTGACAAAACAGGATACTTGTCAGAAAACATTACATTTGCTTATAGCCAAAACAAAGGCTACGAAACCAGTTTCCTTGCTTTCAGCACCTGAACTGGTTTTATTTACATCTCTACACCAACAATAAGGCCTCAGGCACAGGGGGTACTTTGACCGCCATTACCCCCGCTTCCACTCTGAATACTACAGAATATAAAACACCCTGTATAGCAATGACATGTGGAATCTGGAGGCAGAATGCTCACGTAGCTCTACCTGTCATTGCAGCTTGTTTATGGAGTAGGGTGCTTTACACTTAGTAGCAGGAGTGGTGCCAGGCAGACAGGTTACACTTTAGTTTAAGCTGGTTTGGCATGTGCTCTATCCCTCACTAGCACCAGCCATTCTACTCCTTACTGGAGCTTCCCCAGGCTGAACTGTAGGCTTCCAGCCAAGCCAATACAAACAGGATCCATGGGGAGAAGCATAAAACACAACAGTACTTCTTAGCTCAATTTTTAATCAGGAGCCATGTATTGTTCATCACTGCCTACATCATACGGGTGTTTGGTCCCTTTGACTGACTGTATCATATCCAGAAGTATTAGATGACCATGACTCCCTAAATGATCGTTCAGAATGATTACACCAGTAGATCAGGTAGAATGGAAAGCTTGGTGAGGATTCCGGGTAAGGGCCACATGCAACATTAAACCAATCTATTCAGACCCCTGCATTCTGGCGCTTTACACACAATATATACCGGCATGTAGGTCCCATGTTCCATCCTCTACATTTGTTTGTATGTGACTAGACTAGCACTGGAAGCACAGACTGACTTGTTTTGGTCAAATAGTTGGTTAATCCGGATGTTGCAGAATCGCCTTCCCCAGGAAGAATTGTGATTGGCTGCTCTCCGATCAACAGGAAATGGCATAAAATGCAAAGGAGCTGTGGGCAACAGCATTCATAAGTGAATGTGTCTTGGCTAACATTCATCTGTTTCTTGCCTCTGAGGCTGGAAAAACCTACATAAATATCCCTAAGCAAAGAAGTTGGAAGGAGAACTCGAAAACGCAGGCTCTGCTGCAACAAACTTTTAGTCTCACAACAGTATAAAATAACGTTTGTTGCAGCACAGCCTGCGTTTGGAGTGCTCCTTCATTCTCCATTGCTTATGGATTGAATCTGCTCTGCTGGTGTGACCAATATGGAAAGGGAGTATATTAACAGGGGTGAGGAGGTGAACAACACGTGGTGTTTTATACATAAATATCTCTCCCTGCCCACCCTGAATCCAGCCGTGTCTCTAGGAATCTAGTTGTATCGCTTCTGTTTATGCAATCCATATGACAGGGAACAGTGACATCACTAGGCACCAATTATGACTGATGACATCACTAGACTCCGATTATGACTGGTGACATTGCTGCTCTGATTATGACTGATACATAGAAAAATTCCAGTGTATTCCCCCCCCAAACACATACAGAAAAAAGGCCTTTTTTCTGTATGTGTTTGGGGTGAATACATTTTACACTTTTTCAGCATTCGGTGTGCCACTGAAATTTTTCTATGTACCTGTATGACCCATATGGCAGGAGTGGGTCCCCCAGTGTAGCACCTGGTACCACAAAGGGTACATGAACCAATGTTGTTCTGATTATGACTGATGACATCACTAGGTACCGATTATGACTGGTGACATCACTAGGAACTGATTATGACTGATGACATCGCTAGGCTTGGAATATGACTAAGGACATCACTAGGTAGCGATTATGACTGATGACATCGCTAGGCTCTGATTATGACTGATGACATCACTAGGCTTCGATTATGACTGATGACATCACTAGGCTTCGATTATGACTGATGACATCACTAGGCTTCGATTATGACTGATGACATCACTAGGCACCACATAAGAGGATATATTATACATAAATACAAAATAAAGCCGTACAGGACCCAGAGCAATTGTGCTGTTCCCCACAGCTGTCACAGGTAGAAGGGCCCATGAGGAATGAGAGGAGCAGTTGTAGCACAATACACATATATTATATGTGGCTACAGTTTCAGTTCCTACCTGCTGCTGCTTCTCCTCAGCCCTCTGTTCCCCCAGGGAGGACTTCAGCGCCTGGAAAACCCCCAGGGAGCCCCCCAGCACAAAGACTAAGCCCAGCACCTTCCTGCTGCTCCTATCTGACTCCCTCCACCACCCCCCGGTTCTATAACCTCTCACTGCCGGGTAAGTGGCTTTAGCCAATGGGAGGCTGCTCCTCTCCGCTGCCCTGTGTACAAGGTGACTGGCAGGAGGCCCCAGCTGGCTCATATAAGCCCTGACTCCCAGCCCAGAGCCGCCGCCTGACACCCCGAGGAAAGAAAGACACCGGCCTGTGCCCGCCGCCCCCATAACAACCCCTGTCATGCGCTGAGGCACAACCAGCCGCCAACTACCGGCCCCAATCACCCCTGCTCTGTACGCCGCCATCTTGCCTCTCGCTACGCCCCGCCTACAACATGCTTGCGCCTCAGTACAAACAACTCGGCACCGCCTATTTTTGCTTCTCATTGGCTGCCTCGGGATGACGTCACGCCGTGTATTCCCATGTTCACGGGGTTCGTGAGTCACGTGAGAAGGAAGCGACAGGTCAGAACCAGATGGGAGAAGAGACAGGAGATGAAGGAAGGGCTTATTGCAACACTAACCACATCCTGTTCAGCTGTAGCTTTACTACAACTCCCAGCATTCTCCACTGAACCCTGTTTTATATTTATCCCTAACTCTAAAGGGGTTGTTCACATTTGTGATAACAGTTAGTATGACGTAGAGAGAGATAGTCTGAGACAATTTGTAATTCGTTTTCATCTTTTATTATTTGTCTTTTTTGACTCATTTAGCTTTTTATACAGCAGCTCTCCAGTTTGCAGTTTCAGCCATCTGGTTGCTAGGGTCCAAATTCCCCTAGCAACCATGCACTGATTAGAATAAGAGACTGGAACATGAATAGGAGAGAACCGAATAGAAAAATTAGTAACAAAAAGTAGCAATAACAATACATTTGTAGCCTTACAGAGCATTTGTTTTTTCAGATGGGGTCAGCGACCCCCCCATTTAAAAGCTGGAAAGAGTCAGAAGATGGAGGCAAATAATTCAAAAACTATAAAAATTAAAAGAAAAAATAATGAAGACCAATTGCAAAGTTGGTAGGAATTTGGACAGAAGAAAGCAAATTATTTAAAAATTATGCATAATAAATAATGATGACCAGTTGTAAAGTTTCTTAGAATTAGCCATTCTATAACATACTAAAAGGTCATTTAAAGGTGAACCTTTTAATCTCACCTGTTCCCTGTAGATTTGGCAACCTTGGACTTTATGCTGGATCAGTTCAGTTTCTGTCTGGATCACCTAGAGGATAACAATGACCAATTGCATGCGCTGCTGCAGGACTTGCTGGAGTCCAAATGGCAGGCCCGACAGGAATTCCAAATGCAGATTCATCAACAAACAGTCCAGACGGGGAGCATTCTGATACGTGACCCAGAATCTCTAGCACGACGACTAGTCTATGAGCTCTGTTGGGGTACTCTGATGCCCCCACAATAAACTGTACTAAATGCCTGGTCCATATTCCTTACCTGGAATTGATCAGTCCATTACTCCTTTACCTGATGCCCAAAACTGTATGTGATTTATCCTTTGTATGTCTGTACTGAAGGGGACTGAGAAGATTGGAGTGTTTCATTTAACTCATTGGGAGCGGGTAGAGATTTAAAGGACAACTAAAGACTTCCCAAAAAAAACTTAGGGCTGCTGTATGATTGAGCATGCACAGCAGCCCCATGCAATGACAGTTTTTGGCATCTTATCCCCTACCAGATGTTTTACTGTAAGAACAGCCCCCCCCCCCCAACTATCTTTGGTGCTGTGCATTCAAAATGGGTGCATATAACATTTAAGGGGTTTCAGCAAGGAGGAGATCAGCAGCCCTATTCATTGAGACAGTCCTACAGGCCAGTTTGTTCATTGGGTGTTAGTCTTAGAATTGTCTCAATGTATATTGACAATCTCCTTGCCCAAATTCACATGATTTCTCATGAGTTTAGAAGCGCGAGCTCTACTACATCATCTTGGCAAAATAAGTCCCCCAAATTTTAATTGGATTATAGTTAGAGCATTCATTTCAGTATGATGAAACTTATATTACTTTTTCCTTTTCGTAATAGTTCCCCTTTAGTACATTTATAAAAAATATCCTGTTAGCAACTTTTTCAACTGAATTTTTTTCATAATTTCATGTAAATTCTACTTTTTAATTTTTATCTTTCTATTCAGTATTCCTACTACTCATATGACCAGTCTTTCATTTATGTCACTGCCAGGTTGCTAGGGTAAAATGAACCCTAGCAACCAAAGAGATGCTGAAATTCCTAACTGGATAGCTGCTCCAGAAATAATAAAAACAAAATCATTCAAAAAAACAAAACCCAACTGCATCTCAGAATATCATACTGAAAGTGAATTTTAAAGCAAAACCACCTCTTTACGTTACGGGTTAGTATGTTATAGGTCGATTGTTGAATTATCTCCATTTTCATTTGATTGATTTGCCTTACACTTCTCTCTCATTCCCAATTGTTCTGTCCTATCTCAACTTTATTCCTATTTTTCCTTTGTGACTTTTCTTTTTTTTTCAGCTCCCCCTATTCATTCGCCAGACTCTCATTCAAACCACTGCCTGGTTGCTAGAAGAAAGTGGACCATAGCAACCCGACAGCTCCTGAAATTTCAAGATGGAGCTGCTGAACACAATGCTAAGTAATTCAAAAACCTTTTAAAAAAATTATCAGTTGCAAACTGTTATCAATGATCACTTTGTACATCAGACTAAAAGTGAACGTCCCTTTAACAGATGATACAGTAAATATGCTTGAATTAAATAAGCTGGAGAAGGAAAGACATGAGCTCACAGCATGGAGAACCTATCCAGTTATAGGTCTGGTTCTGTCGGGCAGTTTTGGGACGCCACATTTCTGTTACAGATGACATTACCATTGCATGTGGGTACAGTAAATAATACATTAGAGTTTCATATATTTTTAATAAAGCATTTCCAAGAAATGGTTTAAAGACTAGAAAGAACTAAGGAGAAAGTGCATTCCATTAGTCTACAGCTCATCAGACGCATGGCAATCCGATGGTTTTTATCCTAAAAAGAGAGATAAGATTAAAGGAAGGTCTCTGTGCCCAGTCGGAACCTGCCTAAAGTTAGTCTATCTGGGTTTATGTTGATACAAGCGGTGGCAGCTTGAAAACGGAGCCTCCTCCTCCTGGAATGCAACCGCTCCAGAGTCTTCATTATTTATTAGCTCCTTTTCACCCTGAGCAGGGATGTTCTCTGGTTCCTGCAAGCCCCCAACGCTTTTATTTGCACCACTTTCCTCAGCAACAAGTGCCGCTCCTTCTTCTTTATTTGCCATTACGCTTTCTCCCTGGCCATTCTCTGCCTGTAGAGAGTCAGGGATGGTGGCCATCTGCTCAGCCCATTCTGTGTTCTCCGAGCCAATAGAGGCCCCTGCTTCAACCCCTTCCAGGCTCTCTGGTTTTGGAGAACAGGAAGTAGAAGCCTCTGCTGCATTCATGGCATTCTTTGTAGTGCTGTATCTCTGTAAAACACAATCAAGGTTTGGAGTGTTTACAAAACAACCTATCGTCAATATACTTCCATAAAAATCATAATTTTCGTCACTCCAGCTCCCCCTTCTCTCCTCATTCCACAACACGGAGGGCCGGCCAGCAGCTGCTTTACTTCAAGATGATAAGAGATACTTCGGGTTAATTTATCTTTTCATTCCTAAAGTGGACCTCCATGACAAATCCACACGCTTTCCCTGACACGACAGAAGGGAGGGGAGATTGTTTTGAAGTAAAGCAGCCATGGGCTGGCCCGCCATGTTGAGGAATTCATGCAGGCTGAAGTCTGTGCAAATAGAGAGAAGGGGGAGCTGGAGCACAGAAAATAATGATTTTTATAAAAAGGTACAGATTTTTTTATGGAAGTATATTGAAGATTTTAGACAGTGGACCCATTAAAGGAATTTCATTTTTTGACTTTACATCCCCTTTAATCATATCACTGGCTGATTGACTTCCTTGCAAGACATAGCTAAAAAAGGGTGGCACTGTAAGGGACCAAAGAAGTTTCAAACCCCAACACAATTTAAAAAAGAAGGAAATCTACCGAGACAGTTTATTGCCAATAAATTAGCCACAATGGTGCAAGCTAGACGACTATTCTGCAGAATGCTTTACCATACCTGAGTAAACAGCTCTAGAAGCTCTCTGTTTGTTTAGGAGAGCAGCTGCCATATTGGCTTGGTAGTGCCTGTGTCTCTCTGCTCACTCATAGCTCTGGGCTCAGATTACACCAGGGAGGGAGAGAGAGGCACACACTGAGCCTGCTCAAACCCTAGCCCAGGTGGTTAAGCTGAAAGAAGGAAGTCTGATACAGAAGCCCATGTGTACTCAATAGAAGGAAAGAAATGGGGTGTTTCTTTTGACAGAGGACTCCGAGCAGCATTACTTTGAGGGTTTACTGGTTTATTTATATAGAACTTTCTGATAAAGCTTACTTAATTTTAGCCTTTCATTCTCCTTTAAGGACATTTTCTAGCTATAATAGTTCCCCTTTTATAAAGGATGCAACATGCAGCTTTGCAGATGAAGTAGCAGAGAGCAAAGGATTTTGCTTGCCAATCAAACCCTTGGTAAGACTAAGAGAAGAACAGCAAAAACTGGGAATGTATAAGAAAGGTTTTTATCATGGTACAAAGACAAAACATGCAGAAGCCAAAACATGCACTGCCAGAGTTGGGTCTAACCTGAACGTTCTGAAAATGCATCAGGGACTTGCAGTGTGTGAGCCGGGAAGCAGAGTCACTAGAGTAGAATTTGTGACACAGCTTGCAGAGATAGCCAGTGACGGGCACCATAAAGTCCAAGCCTAAGAAACAGGATGGCAGAGAATGCTTGTCAGAAGGAATGGAATTGTGGGAGGAAACAGGGAAAGATTAAGTTATGATGTTAGTATAGTAACAGTGATAGTATGAGAGGAATCGGATAGGGGTGGGATTATAGACAAAGGAACACACAAACAAGAGAATTGCCAGATCCATACAGACAGACTAGGGTCACAGGCTACAGGACAAGATGTTAGTTACCATATGCTTTCTCCGAGTTGTACTCCTCCATGTCTTCTTTCATAGGTTCTCTCTCAGTCTGCAGAGAACAAGCCACAGGGTAGCCAGGCATTAGAGTACATAATATTTCACAATATCCTTCAGTCCTTGATGTTAATGGCCTATGATCATATTTATGGTGACATAAAAAAAAAAACTCACAAGGGGGCACTGCATATTCCCAACAGCTTCATCTCCACTAATCCCCTCATCCTCATCTTCTTCATCCTCTTCCTCAAAACATCCCACAGCATCCACTGTGATCAGTTCTTCTGACTCCTCCGGGCTCCAAGACTCCTTTTCCCACATCCTGAGCTGCACAAGAACCAATGAAAGTCTTATGGTAAAGGCAAACTCTCTTTAGAATCACTGATAAAAAGCAACATGCTCTTATAAGTTACCCTACTGCCCTCTGTAAATCTAGATGTCCCCCAGTAAATATACATACACACGTGGCGCCAATCTGTTTTTACCTCCTGGGATTTCTGCTTGTGTTCCGGGGACTTCATGTGTTCGACAAACTTGCGAGGGGTTTTAAAGTGTCGGCTGCAGACAGTACAAAACGGCCTTAAGGATCGCTTGGCCAGCTAAGGGCAGAAATACACATATATATCAGTAATGGGGCACATAGCTTATATTCTTACAGTTTTCATTGTATAGAGAAGCCCACTCACTAGTTGCAGAAAGTTGGAGTACAGAGAGTTGGAGCAGAGAATAGAGAAGCCTGCTCACTAAGTACAGAGAGTTGGAACATTGTATTTAGTGAGCAGGCCTCTCTATTCTGAGAACTGGAGCAGAGAATAGAGAGGCCTGCTCACTAAGTACAGAGAATAAAGAGGCCTGCTAACTAAGTATAGAGAACTGGAGCAGAGAATAGAGAGGCCTGCTCACTAAGTACAGAGAACTGGAGCAGAGAATAGAGGGGTCTGCTCGCTAAGTACAGAGAACTGGAGCAGAAAATAGAGAGGCCTGCTCATTAAGTACAGAGAACTGGAGCAGAGAATAGAGGGGTCTGCTCGCTAAGTACAGAGAACTGGAGCAGAAAATAGAGAGGCCTGCTCATTAAGTACACAGAGTTGGAGCAGAGAATAGAGAGGCCTGCTCACTAGGTACAGAGCGTTGAAATGGATAATAGAGGCCTGCTTACTAAGCACATGTAACACTGTACATAAACAATAACACTTTCTTACCCCCAAATTGATCTTAATTCTAGAATCATTGCTTTTCTTTTTATTGCCTCACTGTACAGACAAAAGTCATTTACCTTGTGTTCCTGTGTGCGCAGATGGGTGATGAGGTCAGAGCTGAAGTGAACCTGGCACGCATTACACCACCTCTGCTGCTGCTTCTTCCTGTAGAATAAACCCCAATGATTCATTAATGCATTTTCTCCACACAGCTCCAGTGCACACATCTTCTGTAGCTAGCACTTACCCATCTGCCCCTGCTGTGCTGCTCTGAGGGTCTTTGGCCGTGGGCATCAGAGTGACCAGGCAGGCATTGCTCAGATGTTGGATAGCCTGGAAACGCTGGTGATGACTGGCAGTCACCAGATGTGATTGGAAGGCCTAAAACATATGCAAAACCATTTATCTTCCAGGGGATATCTTATTGAGATTAAAGTCCGACATGCTTAGCTTTTTAAAGGGATACTTTTTATGATGTATTTTTTATTTCTAAATTACAGGGTTTACACTGCAAATAATTCACTCTACAATATGAAATTTCATTCCTGAAAAAGCTATTCTCAGGTCATGTGCTTTCAGAAAGAGCCACCACTTTAGGATGGAACTGCTTTCTGGCAGGCTGTTGTTTCTCCTACTCAATATAACTAAACGTGTCGCAGTGGGACCTGGATTTTACTACTGAGTGCTGTTCTTAGATCTACCAGGCAGCTGTTATCTTGTGTTAGGGAGCTGTTATCTGGTTACCTTCCCATTGTTCTGTTGTTAGGCTGCTGGGGAGGGGGGGGATATCACTCCAACTTGTATATATATAAATAATGGTTACCCTTAATAAAATGTATGCGTGAAATCTGAAGGATCAGGGGCTACTACATCTGGATAAGCACACATATGGGAATGTGCTTTAGGAGAGCTCCAGCGGTGCTGTCATTTCCTACCTGCAAGCTTTGGAAGTTGGACTTGCAGATGTAGCAGCAGAACCTTGGCCCAGTCTGCCCAGTGCATTCTCTGTCTGTATGCGAAGGCACCAAATCTGTGGTACTAATGGTGCGACTTTCGCTCCTCTGCTGAATTGTGACTTTCAAAGCACGCCCACCGCTGATGCCCTGGGAAAACATAATAGAGCCTAAAGTTAGAGGCATAAAGAAGTAGGGCAAACTGTCCGAAGGTTGAGTTAGATTTCCCACACACCTCAGGAGGCTGCGACTCCACACTGCGCTCGCCACCTCTTTCTCTATCTTCCAAAAGCTCTGTAAAACAGAAAAACAGGCTGAACAGGGGATCATTGAGCCTCATATATGCAATATATATTGTTATATGCTGGTGGGGGGGGGGGGGTAGCTAGATATTAAACATGTAAGAAGGGTTGACCCCAGTCAGGAGTCTGGCTCCATGCTGATCCTCCAAATAGCGACTTGTGGTATTAAACAACAGAATCTTACCTGCATGAAAATGGCATTCCCCAGCACCTTCCTCTGAGCTGCTACAAGAAAGAAAAGCCACTAATTAGTTCAACTCTACATTCATCTTAGCTATTACTCGTTGCATTAACCTATAGACCACATTATTCTGATAAAGCAAAAAGGCAGGCACTAGCAGAGACCAATCTTCTAGGCAGGCTTGTCAAATCATTCAGTAGTTTATTTCAGTACACAAGGATAGAGCCTTACGTGTTTCATATCACTCAGATACTTAATCATAGGCCTATGATCTACTTTCATACTGACTACTATCAACAAAAGTGTGTGATCTATACACATTATTCTGAGACAAGTTGGTCTTTCAATTTGTGGAGGGGAGTGGTTGGATTATTTATCATTTTTTTCTTTTTATGGTGAAAACCTCTTCTCTTCATTTTTCAGTTTGCCATCCAAGCCGGTGCCTGGTTACATAGGGTAAGTGGGACCCCAGCAACCAAACAAAGTTTAGATTTTCAGGAAAAGATTAAAACCAACTGCAAGTTGTCTACCGCAGCATACTAAACACTACTCCCCTTTTTATAGAATGCTCTTCACTTTGTGAACTGGAAAAAGTAACAAAGATGAATCTAAGGGTATAGTTTTCCTTTACAGGACTATTCAACTATGATTGTTCCTAAACAAAAAATGTAAGAATATAATTGCAGGAACAGTCCTCCAGCATCTTCATTTGGAATGCAGGATCTATGTGCTTATTCCCATAATGCACTGCCTTCTCAGATTCCCCTCACTTAAGTACTTATCATTGGAAAAACTAGTTTACTGGTACAAAAAGAGAATTGTCAGCACCCCAGTGACTGCACTGCTTCTAAGGGTCACAAACTGATGGGCCCTTAATTCTGGTAGCAGCTACACACACCCACAAAGATACAATGGGAAGAACTTTAAACACAATATGGAGATGGATGGAGGGTTTAATACAGTGAGGAAATACTAACAGAGCACAGACCACAGAGAAAGAAAACAGACAACATGCAGATGGACTAAACTACAAAACAGAAGACAGGATGGGTGGGGGGGAATAAGCCCGTCTACTCTGCTCTGTTAGTTACCTCCTTGCTCGCTTGGCTGAAGGCTCGCTTGGGTCGGTAACACTGCATTCTGTTAGATTTTCAGACTCTGCAAAGACAAGGGGTGTGAAAGCAAGAAAGCCAACAGAGTACAGGAGCCAGATGGGAGAAAGGAAGCAAGAAGCCACCGACATAACACTGGTGAGGAAGGAGTGGGAGCTGCACTTCTATTACAGCCAATTAACCCTCTGGCTGCCAGAGGGCACCATCGAGCCACCCTATTGTCTAAATTAGACAAAGAGCTAGTAACAAAGCAAGTGCTGCCTTTAGCATATCTGTTGACACCGTTATCGCTTGCATCTAACTAAAGACAATTTGGTAAGATCAAATCACAGCTGCCATGTGGCTCTGAAGATGACAGAAAAAGATACGAATGCTTAAGGGATCAGTAACATAAAAAAAATTATAAAAAAATTGTTAGTATAGAATGAAAAAAAAAAAAAACCACAAAGCCAAATTGAACTTTTAAAACGCTAAGTCTTTAATAAGAAAAAGGTGACAGGGCGACGACGATCATGCGGCGCTCGATTTCTCCTCCCTGGCTCCTATAAGGAAGGCAGGGAGGAGAAATCGAGCACCGCACAATGGATCGCCAGATCACCTTTTCTAAAGAGGAGCACAAGCAGAGTTTCGGTAACTTATTTCTTAATAAAGACTTTAAAAGTTTAATTTTTTTTTTTATTCTATACTAAAAAATTATTTTTTTAAAAAAATTGATGTTACTGGTCCTTTAAAGGGAAAAATATACAACTGTGTACCACTTCCCAAGTAGGGCAGCTCTGTGCAAATAAAAATATAATCCCCATCCCCTCCTGATGCACATAATATTGGTACTCCATCCCAACCAGCTATGCCATGCATATGCTAATATTGGCACCCTGAAACCCCACTATGGGGCAAAAAACATAAACCTGCCCCTACTTACCCTCATCAGCTTCAGAAGCTGCTGGAGGAAGATCTATTTCTCCCTTCTCAGACTGCTTTTCATCTTCATTTTTGACGTGAGAGGCCACACCTTGCTCACCATCTTTCTTACGGTCATAGGTTCTATGATGATCCTGAAAACGAGAGACCCCACCACCGTAGAGAGTTAGATCCTGATTTGTTAACATTGGGTCAATATGCCTGCTGCACTGAGTTTGTCTTACTCACCTTGAGATACATGCGCTGGGGCTGCTGGAAGGGGAGTCCAGGAAATCCCACTCGTGGAGCCTTGACAGTAACACCCATTGGGGGGGTGCCAAGGATAGACTGCCTTGCAGCTGCAGTGAAGAAGGGAGACATGGTGGGGGCTGCCATGCTTAGACCACGCAGGTTGCCTGCAATAAAAAGTTACCATGCTCAATAACTATCAAGTGTGTCACATGACTCTGAAACCTGTGCATTATAAGGGACAAGTTAGCCCCTTTTTTAAAGGGATCCTGTCATCGGAAAACAAGTTTTTTTTTTTCTCAAAACGCATCAGTTAATAGTGCTATTTCAGCAGAATTCTGCACTGAAATCCATTTCTCAAAAGAGCAAACAGATTTTTTTATATTCAATTTTGAAATCTGACATGGGGCTAGACATTTTGTCAATTTCCCAGCTGCCCCTGGTCATGTGATTTGTGCCTGCACTTTAGGAGAGAAATGCTTTCTGGCAGGCTGCTGTTTTTCCTTCTCAATGTAACTGAATGTGTCTCAGTGGGACATGGGTTTTTACTATTGAGTGTTGTTCTTAGATATACCAGGCAGCTGTTAT
The DNA here is from genome assembly GCA_038501925.1 of Xenopus petersii. Lineage (NCBI taxonomy): Eukaryota > Metazoa > Chordata > Amphibia > Anura > Pipidae > Xenopus > Xenopus petersii. Next base: position 137,634,626 of record CM076686.1, on the reverse strand, counting down.
CTTGTGTTAGGGAGCTGCTATCTGGTTACCTTCACATTGTTCTTTTGTTTGGCTGCTGGGGGGGGAAGGGAGGAGGTGATATCACTCCAAGAGTGATTGAAGTTTATCAGAGCACAAGTCACATAACTTGGGGCAGCTGGGAAATTGACAATATGTCTCGCCCCATGTCAGATTTCAAAACTGAATGTAAAAAAAATCTGTTTGCTCTTTTGAGAAATGGATTTCAGTGCAGGATTCTGCTGGAGCAGCACTATTAACTGATTCATTTTGAAAAAAAAAATTTTCCCATGACAGTATCCCTTTAAGGAGCCTTGTAGCGCGGTCTGTATTCTGCCATTTTAAGGCCACGGAACATCTCAGAAAGAGTAATTCCCATTATTGAGGGTTAGTTAACACTGAATTACCTTGCATGTGCTGCATGAGAAGTGCTCTCTGAAACATAGGGTGAGTATTTATAAGCCTGGCTGGTGCAGCTCCCCGTATATTCAGCATCTGCTGAGGCTGCTGGTGCTGTACAGGGGCTGGTATAGACCTGCAGGAAGGGAAACAATATGAGTACAGGGGGTGTATAATCAGCTGTGTGTGACTCTCGGCATACAATGTAGTCTTACCTGGGAGTGGGATGATGCTGCGCCGGATGCTGTTGTTGCTGTAACAGATGCTGAAGCTGCATGAGCTGGTGGAACTGCTGCTGCTGCTGCTGGTTGAACATCTCAACAGAAGTCAGGCTAAAATCAAAAAATTAAATATAAATGTATCGGACCATTAGGGCAGAGATACTCAGATTAGGGGAGATTGGTCACCAGATGATAATTCGCCTCTTCTTTGGGGAGACTAATCTCCCCGACTGCCTCCCGTCGGCTAGAATCTAAAGCGGTGGCAGGATGGCACTTACATCGCTTCATTTTCCAAAGTCGCCCGAAGTTTCTTTGTGAGGCAACTTCATAAAACGAAGCGCTCTAAGTGCCATCCCTCTGGCGATTTAGATTCTTGTGAGGCGACTTCGGAAAAGAAAGCACTCCGAGTTGTTGACCTTCCAAACACTTTTTTTGTTTCAGTTCAGTTGTTTTCAGGTTGTTACGCGGAAATAAAGACTTTATTCAATTACTTTCCCTTATTTATTTTTTACTGGGTTTTTTTTCCAAAATCTAAGTTTGAAGTTGAATGTCCCTGTCTCTGGTGTTTCAGTCTGGTAGCTCAGTAATTCGGGGGGCGGCAGCTCTCAGTAATTCGGGGGGCGGCAGCTCTCAGTAATTCGGGGGGCGGCAGCTCTCAGTAATTCGGGGGGCGGCAGCTCTCAGTTATTCGGGGGGCGGCAGCTCTCAGTTATTCGGGGGGCGGCAGCTCTCAGTTATTCGGGGGGCGGCAGCTCTCAGTTATTCGGGGGGCGGCAGCTCTCAGTTATTCGGGGGGCGGCAGCTCTCAGTTATTCGGGGGGCGGCAGCTCTCAGTTATTCGGGGGGCGGCAGCTCTCAGTTATTCGGGGGCAGCTCTCAGTTATTCGGGGGCAGCTCTCAGTTATTCGGGGGCAGCTCTCAGTTATTCGGGGGCAGCTCTCAGTTATTCGGGGGCAGCTCTCAGTTATTCGGGGGCAGCTCTCAGTTATTCGGGGGCAGCTCTCAGTTATTCGGGGGCAGCTCTCAGTTATTCGGGGACAGCTCAGTTATTCAGGGGCAGCTCAGTTATTCAGGGGCAGCTCAGTTATTCAGGGGCAGCTCAGTTATTCAGGGGCAGCTCAGTTATTCAGGGGCAGCTCAGTTATTCAGGGGCAGCTCAGTAATTCAGGGGCAGCTCAGTAATTCAGGGGCAGACTTGGTTAAATTTTTGCAACATTTAGTCGATACATTTCTCAGCAACTATTGTATCAATTTTAACAAAATATGACGTAAAATTTTAAAATTTTAATGAAATTCAGAAATTGTGCTCAGAAGGGACAAAGATAAGAAATGTATCTAACTTTAATAGATCAATATAGAACAGTTTACAGGGTCGGCGACTTTGTAGCTCCATTTGTGCACTGCCCACCCCTACACACACCAACCACCCCTAAACATTGAGATTCCTGGCTGGTGTCTCCCCACAATCACAAATGTACAGCCCCCCCCGCCAACCCCCTAACTCCAATAATTACCAATGCGGACATTGCCCCCCTGCAGCCTCACATTGTGTCATGTACACCCCACCTCCCGCATGTACAACTCTATCTCCCACACACAATATGTATCCCCTGTGCCTTACCCGCTTCAGCTGAGCGAACTAGACGGTGAATAAATATGTATAAGAGATAAAGACTCAGCCCGTCCTGCCCTCACACACCTCCTTCTGTCCCTCTGCTCTGGGCCTCCAGCTCCGATACAATAAACACAAACAATGGGAACCAACACCTCACTTACCGACTCAGCGCCACCTGCTGGCCCGGATGACGCACTGCGTGACTCTTGCTGTCACATGATAGGCTCTGGCTGCTGCTGCTGCGTTACTGCTATTGGCTCACAGGCTGATGGGAAGTGGGCCGCTTATGCACAACGTGAGGGTTTGTTGCGCCTCTATACGATATATATATATCTATCTATATATCTATATATATATATATATATATATATATATATATATATATATATATATATATATATATATATATATATATATGGTGCGGATGCCTTTCTTTCCTGGTGCTGTTAAATGTACATTTAAATGGAGTGAGCTTAATTGGGTGGTTCACCTGCTTGAGTTGATTAGGAACCTTTGTGCCTTGACCTTTGCTTACTTTTCACTTAGAAATCTTTGCTGCCTGCCCCAACCTCTGCCTGACTTCTCACTTAGGAATCTTTTCTGCCTGCCCCAACCTCTGCCTGACTTCTCACTTAGGAAGTGTTTCTGCCTGCCCCAAACTCGGCCTGGCTTTTCACTTAGGAATCTTTTCTGCCTGCCCCAACCTCTGCCTGACTTCTCACTTAGGAATATTTGCTGCTTGTCCCAACCTCTGCCTCACTTTTCACTTAGGAATCTTTGCTGCCTGCCCCAACCTCTGCCTGACTTCTCACTTAGGAATATTTGCTGCCTGCCCCAACCTCTCTCTGACTTGTCACTTAGAAAACTTTGCTACCTGTTCCAACCTCAACCTCTGCCTGGCTTCTTGGTTAGGAATCTTTGCTGCCGGCCCCAACCTCTGTCTGGCTTTTCACTTAGGAATCTTTGCTGCCTGCCCCAACCTCTGCCTGACTTGTCACTTAGGAATCTTTGCTGCCGGCCCCAACCTCTGTCTGTCTTTTCACTTAGGAATCTTTGCTGCCTGCCCCAACCTCTGCCTGACTTGTCACTTAGGAATATTTGCTGCCTGCCCCAACCTCTGTCTGACTTGTCACTTAGAAATCTTTGCTACCTGCTCCAACCTCTGCCTGGCTTCTTGGTTAGGAATCTTTGCTACCTGCTCCAACCTCTGCCTGGCTTCTTGGTTAGGAATCTTTGCTGCCGGCACCAACCTCTGCCTGGCTCCTTGCTTAGGAATCTTTGCTGCCTGCCCCAACCTCTGCCTGGCTTCTCACTTAGAAATCTTTGCTGCATGCAACAACCTCTGCCTGACTGGCTTGATTTAGATCTGTTTGCCCTCTTGTACATTGTCCTGATTTCACTCATAAGCTTCTCTTCTCTAGCCACTTCCCATTTATCATCCTTGGGTGAAGTTCCCATCTATTAGTAGGCCATTATTACCTATGCTTGATTTCATAGCTGATCTGCCACTCTGCTTTGGCCATTGGTCAGTGCGGCTATGAATAGGCCATAGGTAAAGCACAGATCAGTGTGGGGCTGAGCTGCAGGGATCTTCTCCTACCATCTGCCGCTCTGCACAGTGACCATATGTCATGGTGAAGATTCTTGGAAAACAGGTGAATAACAACACATTTCCCAGCAGGTCACTCTGGCACTTGAACAGACGCATTTTTTTCACTGTACCATGATCTCATTATTATTCCTTTTTTGAATCATTTTGATCAGTCTCTGGCTACACTAACAGTCACTTACAACAAATCCTATTTAGCCAATGCCCAGGTTGCAACTGAGCCAATCAAAACCCCCCTTCCCCTTGTGCACATGCTCCGTTGTTCATTTTGTACTGTGTGTGGGTTAAAGCAGAAAAAGGACAACCATACAGCAGATCACTGGGCAGTCCAGACACCCTTCCCAGTGGTGGGGTCTGCTCTATTGATATATTTGTAATAGCCACTGAATCAAACTCAGGGCCCCAGCACTGAAAAGCAGAATGATAATCAACACAACAAGTAAACAAAGACTTGGGTATGCCAACCAAGGCACTAGAAATTCTCAGTGGGCACAGGAGTCAGAGACCCTCCTATTGGCACAACCATATGGCTTTCTATGTCTGCCCCATGGTGATTAGAATGGAGGCATATCTTCACGAACTACAGGTACAGAAGGGGCTGGTTAGGTTTGGGTTGAGACTTATTACCCCTAAATATTCTTAGAACCATGACTGAATTAATATTTTCCAGTATCTGTAATCTCATCATGAACTAAGGGGGCCCTGCCCTGAATTGGGCCTCCGATAGGGCTCATACTCATGTTAAGAACTGCTCCCACACATAAATAAATACAAATATACAGAGAAGGAATGTTCTGGGCACACAATAAGCTATACCCTCATACTGTACTGTCTAAGGGAATCAATATGGCACCTCCCTCCTCCCATATGTATAAATACAAATATACAGAGAAGGAATGTTCTGGGCACACAATAAGCTATACCCTCATACTGTACTGTCTAAGGGAAACAATATAACACCCCCCTCCTCCCATATGTATAAATACAAATATACAGAGAAGGAATGTTCTGGGCATACAATAAGCTATACCCTCATACTCTACTGTCTAAGGGAAACAATATGGCACCTCCCTCCTCCCATATGTATAAATACAAATATACAGAGAAGGAAAGTTCTGGGCACACAATAAGTTATACCCTCATACTGTACTGTCTAAGGGAATCAATATGGCACCTCCCTCCTCCCATATGTATAAATAAAAATATACAGAGAATGAATGTTCTGGGCACACAATAAGCTATACCCTCATACTGTACTGTCTAAGGGGATCAATATGGCACCTCCCTCCTCCTATATGTACAGTATAAATACAAACATACAGAGAAGGAATGTTCTGGGCACACAATAACCTATACCCTCATACTGTACTGTCTAAGGGAATCAATATGGCACCTCCTCCCATATGTATAAATACAAATATACAGAGAAGGAATGTTCTGTGTACACTATAAGCTATACCCCCATACTGTACTGTCTAAGGTAATCAATATGGCACCTCCCTCCTCCCATATGTATAAATACAAATATACAGAGAAGGAATTTTCTGGGCACACAATAAGCTATACCCTTATACTGTACTGTCTAAGGGAATCAATATGGCACCTCCCTCCTCCCATATGTATAAATAAAAATATACAGAGAATGAATGTTCTGGGCACACAATAAGCTATACCCTCATACTGTACTGTCTAAGGGGATCAATATGGCACCTCCCTCCTCCTATATGTACAGTATAAATACAAACATACAGAGAAGGAATGTTCTGGGCACACAATAACCTATACCCTCATACTGTACTGTCTAAGGGAATCAATATGGCACCTCCTCCCATATGTATAAATACAAATATACAGAGAAGGAATGTTCTGGGCACACAATAAGCTATACCCTCATACTGTACTGTCTACTGGGAAACAATATGGCAGCTCCTTCCCATATGTATAAATACAAATATACAGAGAAGGAATGTTCTGTGTACACTATAAGCTATACCCCCATACTGTACTGTCTAAGGTAATCAATATGGCACCTCCCTCCTCCCATATGTATAAATACAAATATACAGAGAAGGAATTTTCTGGGCACACAATAAGCTATACCCTTATACTGTACTGTCTAAGGGAATCAATATGGCACCTCCTCCCATATGTATAAATACAAATATACAGAGAATGAATTTTCTGGGCACACAATAAGCTATACTCTTATATGCAGAGAGATGGCAATGATCATGACACAGCTGATTTCGTGGGTGGATTTAGTTAAATTGCATCTGTGTTATTCTGTGAGATATTTTTGTGTTGGAATTAGAAAGACAATGTCATTTTCTACTCTACTTTATGCAGGTACAGGAACTTTTATCCAGACTGCTCATGATCTATGGTTTTCAGGATAAGGGATCTTTGAGTAATTTGGATCCCCATACTTTAAATCTACTATAGAATAATTATCAGGATTAGGTTTCATTGTTTTGGCACCAATATAAATTCAGGGAACTGTTTTGTTATTGGAGAGAAAAAGCAAATCATTTTTAAAAATTAGAATTATTTGCTTAAACTGGAGTCTATTGAGATGGCCTTTGATGTTTCTGTATAATGGGTTTACAGATAAGAGATCCCATGTGTTTCACTTGATAGGCCAGTTCAATAAAAGCTGAAATGTGCATTCATAACTGACACATTTTTTTTATGTGTATGGGTATTACCCCTGTGCTTGTATATAGGACATAAACTTTATAAAGGATGTGTTTCAACAGTTCATATCAGAACCAACCTGCCAAGTGATTCCTGGGAGAGGGTATTTAAGTCTGAATATGTCTGAAGCAGATGCAGAAATATATTTAAATATATGTGAGTCTGAAAAAAACTGTATGGAGAGAAAGGGGTATTTTACTACCTGCAGGTCAGGTTGTTTTTTGAGTTATTTAGCTTTTTATTCAGCAGCTCTCCAGTTTGCAGTTTCAGCAATCCAGTTGCTAGAGTCCAGATTACCCTAGCAACCATGCACTGATTTGAATAAGAGACTGGAACATGAATAGGAGAGGCCTGAATAGAAAGATGAATAATAAAAAGTAGCAATAAAAATATATGTGTAGCCTTACAGAGCATTTGCTTTTTAGATAGGGTTAATGACCCCCATTTTCAAGCTGGAAAGTGTCAGAAGAAGAAGGCAAATAATTAAAGAGAATATAAAAAAAATAAAATAATGAAGACCGATTGAAAAGTTGCTTAGAATTTACCATTCTATAACATACTAAAAATGAGCTTAAAGGTGAACCACCTCTTCAAGGGCCCTGTACCTACCAGCTGTCCTGACAGAAGGTACTTTGTGCACCCAACCCCAGACAGATCTCAAAGAGCATTAATGGGCAAACTTTTGCACCTATAGTGTTCTTGCACCTTAACTACTATGCATATGCATAACTACTGGTATCATGAATGCTCAAAATAGTGTCTGAATTTTGGATAGAACAGGTGGCACCCAGCTATTAAAGGGGTCATTTACCTTTAAATTAACTTTTAGTACGATATCATTTTCAGTTGATTTTAATTTTTTATTACTTGTGGTTTTTTACTTATTTCGCTTTTAATTCAATCTCGTCTGTGTGCAATTTCAGGAATCCAGTTGCTAGGGTCCACATTACCCTAGCAACCATGTGTTACTTTGAATAAGAGACTGGAATATGAACAAGAGAGGGCCTGAATAGGAACAGGAGTAATAAAAAGTGGCAATTGCAATAAATGTGGAAAGAGTCAGAAGAAGGAGGCAAATAATTCCATTTATTAAAAGAAATGATGACTAATTGAAAAGTTGCTTAGAATGAGGTGTTCTATAACATGCTAAAAGTTAACATAAAGGTGAAACCATCCCATTAAAAGGGTTACATCAACTCCTATGCTGAAGGAGAGAAGCAATGAATGCCAGATGACACTTTCCTGTGAGACTAGGGGGCAGATTTATTAAAAGGCAAAGTGGCTAACAGTAGCGACTTTTCACCAGAAATCACATCCGCAGGGACATCGATAATTCACTAACAAGTGCAGGCGTCAATTCGCTAGCGAAAGAGACCGTCGATATCGTTCATTCGCACTCCATCGCCAGGCGGCTTTAGCAGCCTAAATGATAGAGTCCTGCAGCGGGTCGGGTACCTGCGGGTTACACGCAAAACCCTGCGGTTGTGGGTAGAGGTTCCGGGTGCGGGTATAGACGTGGGTCAGCGGTTCTGCTGGTTTGCAGGTCGCGGATCGAGCTGCGGGTCTTTTCAATAGTGATTTTTACTCCTTTTTTCTGATCACACCTACTTCCGATGATGTAACTTCAAGTTTACAATGACAGCACTTCCTGATTCTTGATGGTCAGCTGGTTGCGGGTCCAGGTTGCGGATAAGGTAATTGCGGGTTGGGTAGTGGGTCCAAGCAGGTAAGAATGCGTGTTGCGGATTGCAGGTTGTGGGTATGGTTCCAAAAAAATGGACACGCGCAGGACTCACATGAGGCTCTGTTTAGGCAGTACCCCTGGTTTTTATGAAACCAAAACTTTCCTCTAAGCCTGGAATTTAAAAATAAGCACCTGCTTTGAAGCCACTGAGAGCAACATCCAAGTGGTTGATGAGCAACATGTTGCTCATGAGCTACTGGTTGTGGATCACTGTAATAGTGTTATCTGTTATGCATTATTTAACCTGTGCCATACAGCCTTTTTTCAATTTCTGGCCATTGCTATACAGCAATGGCAAAAGTAGTTCTGAAGCAAAGAGACCAGTTTTACCATGCTATTTTCATTACCTTAAAACACTTTTTTTGGTGTTACTGTCCCTTTAACACCAGCCCTCTAGTGGTGGCAGAAGCACGTTGCAGTTTAAAGCCCACCCTCTTCTCCATCCTGTCTCTGCCTATGAAACACTCTTTAGCATCAGGCTCCCTCTAGTGGCTGCTGCTGCACATTGCCGTTTAAATCCCCAAGGAGCATCGCATGCGCTTGAGTTGGCAGTCAGGGGAAGGCACAGAGCGCACATCCAGGAGGAGGAGAAGCAGGAGAAAGAGTCGATCTTAGGGGGTCCTACACATCTGTCACCGCCGCCTCCCTCTGTCACTGGGGAAAAGGTGTAAGACGCTTGTTTAGATCGACGATCCCAGGCTGAGGCAGATACAAGGCAGCCTTCGACCATGGGCAACCAAGGGATGGAGGATCTGATTCCTCTCGTCAACCGGCTCCAAGATGCCTTTGCATCCATCGGACAGAATTCCAACCTGGACCTGCCCCAGATCGCTGTGGTTGGGGGTCAGAGCGCAGGCAAGAGCTCAGTTCTGGAGAATTTCGTTGGCAGGTAAGTGAGGAAGATGATGGCTCACCTACCTGCATTGTAATAACCTCAGGAGAAGGAGGGGGTCCATATTATATATTTATTAGCAGACATCTATCAGTGGCGCCTGGACTTTATTTGGCATTTTATTATCGCGAATGAATGTTTTATCGCGATCCGGTGGAATCGAATAACGATGAATAATGTATATGTGTGCAACTGAGACCCAGGGCTAGGATTCACCTTGTGCAACAGACACAACACACACACACAGAGGGCTCATCAGATCTCTCCTTGTACACTAACAGGCATTGCATGGCATTCTCCTGCATGCTCCCGGCTCCGACCCCTGTCTTATTAGCGGGTACTAGATATAAACATGGGGAGAATGGAGAGGAAGGGAGGAATAAAGATGGGGGAGGTGGTTTAGAATACAGTATATCTCTTCTGCAATGGAGGAAAGGGGAGGAGGGAGGAATTATATGGCCAATGTTGTCAGTCTGCTGCTTACACTAAAGGCTATATAGAAATAAAGGCTATTTACAGCCCACTGCTATATACAGGGCACATATAGGGGAATAGAAGGTACCCACTGAATGAAGCTGCTTAGTCAGTTCATTGCATTCATGGTTCTGCTGCAGTGTTATTTGGCTAGAATATATGATTTGTGAGCTTGATTGCACCTTTCTTTTTAGTCCAGGCTGTTGCCCTCCCCTCCTCTTTGAAATATAGATCAATATATCAGGGGAACTGTCTGTTATTCAGTGCCAAACCAGGACAGAACATATTCAAAATATCTCCTTAATTGGCCTTCGAGCTGAGATAGATAGATAAATAGATAGATAGCTAGATGATAGATAGATAGATAGATAGATAGATAGATAGATGGATGGATGGATAGATATAGATGATAGAGAGAGAGAAAGAGATAGATACAGTAGATAGATATAGAGATAGATAGATATATACATAGAGAGAGAGATATAAATGGATGGATAGGTAATAGATAGAGATAGATAGATAGATAGATAGATAGATAGATAGATAGATAGATAGATAGATAGATGATAGATAGCTATAGAGATAGATCGAGATGATTAATAGATAGATAGATATGGATGGATAGATGATAGAGAGAGATGGATAGCTATAGAGAGGAGATAAATAGATCGAGATGATAAATAGATAGATAGATATAGAGATATGTAGATGATAGCTATAGATGGATAGATAAACACATGGTGTTCCAGTAGAGTATGTGTCTGTTGATGTGCCAGGCTGGCACTGCAGTCATTATGGGATATCCCTGGCTGGTGCATTAGGCAGTGATGTGCAGTTGGACTGGCTGGAACGGGATACAGGAAGCGCTTGGCTTCTCAAGGTGACACTGGGAATATTGGGCACCATCCCTACGTATATAGCTGAAGAGGTGAGACGGAATTGCATGCGGTGCCTAGTTACTGACATGGGAGAGAGGTGCAGGGATTCTGCACTGAATAAATATTTTGTCGCTGTTAAACAGGATGTGCCCCAGAGCCATAACCTGAGCAGGAACCAGCCTATACTGTACAATTAATATGCAACACTTAGAGGGGAACTACAACATTTGTTGTTGTGTAATGAATGAATGAATGAAAATACCATTCAAAGCAACTTTGTACTACATATTAATTACACATTACATTGGTTCAGGGGTTTCCAAGTTACTTTAGTACTTTATTTTCCAAGTAAATTTAGTTGCAGTTTTTTGTTGCCTGGATTACTTCCTAGTCTGTTAATGGAGGAGGAAAGGGTTCATAGCTAGGGGCATACCCCCCCACCCCAAACCAGTGATTATAATCTCTAATCTCACACCAGTGCCCCTCTTTGCTGAAAAATGCCCATGCCTGTGGTACAGGTATGAGACCTGTTATTCAGAATTCTCAAGACCTGGGGTTTTCTGGATAACAGATCTTGGATCTTCATACCTGAAGTCTACTAGAAAATCATGTAAACATTAAATAACCCCAATAGGCTGGTTTTGCTTCCAATAAGGATTAATTATATCGTAGTTGGGATCAAGTACAAGCTACTGTTTTATTATTACAGAGAAAAAGGAAATCATTTATAAAAATTTGAATTATTTGATTGTAATCGAGTCAATGGGAGATGGCCTTGCTGTAATTCGGAGCTTTCTGTATAACGAGGTTTCCGGATATGGATCCCATATCTGTACTACTGTATGGAGGGATACACTGCCCCTTCTGTCTTGTCCCCGGGGTGCCACCGGCTGTGTAAATACACAGTAGGGTAAAATCCAAAATTTATAGTGCCTGGGGCAGCTGTAAGGGATCTGTAGGACAGAGAAAAGATAATTGATGGCAGAATATTACCTCTGACCAGTGCATTTGTCAGCAAAGAGCAGCTGGGTCTGAGGTTAGCCATTACACTTACTGGGGGGGGGGTAGCTTACCAAATTGTCAACCCAAGTGATAAACCTTCTCCTTGTTCTTTCAACAACAGGCTTCTGCTGTGTTGTTTTGGGAGTCAGAACCAGCAGTGCAGAAAATATAAAGAATCTAAAGAGCCAGACAGATGCTGCTTTCAATAGCAATTCCATTTACAAATAAAAAAAACAACAACAAAATGTTTTGGGGTGGAGATTCCCTGGCAAACCAGATGCAGGGTGACTGGCAAACAGCTACGTGTTGCCTTTAATTACCCTGCTACCTGCTTTGCACCAGCGGGGCCTCCAAATGAACTGCAGGGTTAAATGAGATTACAGGCTGTGAGTGCAGAGTCTCGAGAGAGCTGGGCGCAATAAGGGATACCAGATGCTCCTCTCACCAGCAGGAGATTTGTGCTTTAACCTGTCCCTGTAATCTGTATGTTCTAAGGAGGCAGGGTTTTATTTTTTGGTGTTGGTGGTGGGGGAAAATATAATCATATGGGTCCACTATTATTGACCCCAGGAAGGCACTGCTACATTACAGTTTTGGGGTGAGGCTTACTTTTCAAACAATCATAGGTGCAAGGGAATACATATATAATACACAAAAGCCATGAATATCTTGTAAATGATATCCTTATAAACGGTGACTAGTGATGTCATCAGTTATAAACTGTGAGTAGTGATGTCATTTTTGTCACGACTCACTAAACCTTGGTGTAAAATATGAGGATATTAGATATAACCTCGGAGTTCTATGACCTGTATAAAAGGTCATGGAACCCCTCAGTGACTTATAATATCCTTATATTTTACAATAGGGGGTACTTTATTCACTATATATTTTTTACAAATCTATACAGAGCTATATCTCTCAGGGGTCAATATAAGAGTCAAGAGTGTGGGATAGTAGGCAATGAGGGGTAAGAAGTAGGGATGCACCGAATCCAGGATTCGTTTTGGAATTTGGCCAGGATTCTGCTTTTCTCAGCAGGATTTGGATCGGCCGGATCCTCCTGCCCAGCCAAACCGAAACTTAATTTGCATATGCAAATTAGGGGCGGGGAGGGAAATTGCGTAACTTTTTGTCACAAAACAGGGAAGTAAAAACTGTTTTCCCCTTCCCACCCCTAATTTGCATATGCAAATCCGGTTTGGATTTCGGAGGTTCGGCCGAATCCAAAATAGTGGATTCTGTGCATCCCTAGTAAGAAGTGGTTTAACATGGTTACCAGGAACCAGAACCTGCAGCTGCTGGGGGACCTAATGGGGACTGATATGCAATTAATATAGGTTTATGAAAAATGTCATACCCAAAGTTTATTGGGGGCCTAAAACAATTTTTATGGCAAAAAAACATTTTAACCTGTATCCCCTCAACTGTTGTGGATGTTACAGCTTTACATAGTTGGGGGGGGCTGATATTTGCAGTTGGACGGCAGCTGAAGGCCTGTATGTTAGGACCTTGAATTCATATTCATGGATGGATCCATGGACAATGCAAAGCACTGCTATTATAGTGTGTACTGGTAGTGACTGTAAAAAACAATGAAAGTGTTTTACGGGGGTAATCAAAGATCCCAAGTGTCCTTGAAAAATGTATACTTTTCCTTGTCCAGGGTTATTTACATGCACACGGCTGTAACATCAGACATGTTAATATTCTGCACATGTGAACGATCAGGGGCCCCAGCACTAAGAGCACAGTTGCATCCACTTTCTACCAAACCCCTCTAGATCATCCTTTGTGTTACTTTGCAGTCATCTGCTCATCTTCGTCAATAAACTTACCCACATGTGTTATCCATTTAATTCTGTGTTTCGCAGCAGCACTGACAGATTTGCCTTTTGTGACCCTCATTTACTAACAAAAGTGCAATTTCAACAGCCCGTTCAATAAGCCATAGTAACCCATCAGCAATTAACTTGGATCTATATTGTGCCGTTTTATAGAGGATGGAAAGCAGATCGCTCATAGGTTGCTATGGGTTGCAGCTGTGGAGCAAATTAACACCTTTTCACTAAATTAAACGTTGTGCCGGGAAGAAATATCCAATTTGGGGCGAGGGCCATGGAAACAAGTAACAAATACAGTATATGATGCTGATATATATCAACAACATCCCAACAAAGACTCATTATTGGATGAGGGGGTGTCTTACTGCCTTCAGCAATGACTTCTATAGACAACTATGTCTGATATTGGTTCCCCCACAGATTTTGGATCTAATATTCTTCATTTTGCACCAATATTTGGTATCGTTTTCTTTAATGTTACCGGTTTCTCCTCTGCTGGAAACAGAGAATTCTGGGTAGTTTGCATCTATTGCGACTACCTATGAATCATGTATTGGGACAGGCTGGGCACCTGACGTACAAGCAGTCATGCAAAGGCCATGTCGTATACACATACATCACGTGAATGCACAAGAGAGCCTTACTGCTTAAGCTTTCCATTTACACAAAAGGGAAAATGGGTTTCGACCTTATTTGCTTTAGATACTGGAAGCTTTGACACATTTCCTTAAATATACATTTTCCCGGATGTGACACAGTTTTTTCCTGGTCACTTGAAAATGGTGTAACTACAGTTCTTCTGTATGTATAGCGATTATTATTGTATTATTCCTTATTTATGTAGCGCTGACATTGCGCAGCAGTGGAGCTTACAATAAAAGGTCCTTATCACAGGGGCAATTTTATCAGGAGCCAATTAAGCTTTTGGGGCATACAAGGAAACCCACATTGATATGGGGAGAACATACAAACCCCATGCAAATAGTACCTATGAGCAAAGTAAAACCCCTGTACTAGTGATGTGCGTGCCCAATAGCCGTGGCTCGGGCAAGTTCGTGCCAACCTCACTGCTCCTCTTGCGGATCCTAAAGATGGCCATAGACGTAGATATCCGCTTGTTTGGCGATGTTGCCAAACGAGTGGATCTCTTTTCGATATGCCCAAATTGAGGTGGGCGTTATCAGGCTGATGCCCAACAATCAGATCATAATGCATCCAATACAGGCTGTCGGATCGTAGGACTGTACAAACGCACAGATGCGGCCGCGATCTCGATTGGTGAAGCCCATCGTTGAGTTTTTCTCGACCCGCACATCACTACTGTGCACCACTGTGATTTGGGTGCCGATGCGTTAGATCAGTTATCATTTCATCAAAAACACAAATACAATTTTGTAACATAAAACAATACACTGGCTGGCACAGATCACTACATTGTTCCCAAGCAACAGGCATAATGGCAAGGGATGAGATTTTGTGAAATGTATAATTATGAGGGAAATTATTCAGATCTGAGAGCTGCACATTTATTGATGCTAACATATTTATATATTTATCAGATAGGTTTGAATCTCTCATTGGCTCCATGTATAGCTTCCTTACGTGATGAATCCCATAATATGATTTAGGGATGCACCGAATCCACTATTTTGGATTCGGCCGAACCGCCGAATCCTTCGTGAAAGATTCGGCCGAATACCGAACCGAATCCGAACCCTAATTTGCTAATTTGCAAATTAGGGGTTGGAAGGGGAAAACATTTTTTACTTCCTTGTTTTGTGACAAAAAGTCACGCGATTGCCCTCCCCACCCCTAATTTGCATTTGCAAATTAGGATTCGGCCGAATCCTGTTGAAAAAGGCCGAATCCTGGCCGAATCCCGAACCGAATCATGGATTCGGTGCATCCCTAATATGATTCAATCATTGGTCCACAGGGCAACAGTCAGCCCAATTTGGCCAACTTAAAAGTGTTGTCCACCTTTAGGTTAACTTATGGTATAATGTGGAGAGTGATATTCTAAGACAATTAGCGGTTGATTTTCATTTTTTTATTATTTGTGTTTTTTTAGGTATTAAGCTTTTTATTCAGCAGCTCACCAGTTTGCAATTTTAGCCATCTGGTTGCTAGGGACCATAGCAACCATGTATTGATAAGAATAGAAAAGACTGGAATATGAATAGGAGAGGGCCTGAATAGAAAGATGAGTAATAAAAAGAAGCAATAGCAATTCATTTGTAGCCTTACAGAGTATTTGTTTTTTTAAGATGGGTCAGTGACCCCTATCTGAAAGCTGGAAAGAGCTAAAAACTAGAATAAGCGTATGGTACAGTTGTAAAGTGTATTCCCATCTGAACAAAACTGAACCTTCTGGTGTCTGTCTGGTTAATGTGGTCCCCTTTATGTTAATGGGCTCCTTAGCTTGGCCTGTCCACTTTCATGGGGCCCCAAGGGTAAAGAACAAATGTCTTTATGAAATTGTATTATTTGGCCATCCATATGGGTTGGGGCTTAGGGCCAAAGGAACAGCACAGGGCTGCTGTATGGCCGGCTATAGATTAATGTGCAAATGACAACACATGCATTCAGAGGAGGGTGAAGGACACCTCGGATGTACAGGGTGAATCATTCACCAGCACACAAGGTCCATAATGGATTGGCCTGTGATTTACATTAGGAAGCTGATATAGAGGATACTCTGGGGACATGGCCTTTCAGTTGTTATCCCCTGTGTCCAGGAGGCAGAGGTCGTGGGTCAAGGCACAGATAGGGAAATATGGTTTCAAGGGGTTGGACTGGGTGGAGATTCAGGCACACAGACAATTGTTTGCTATCCTACTGGCTTACCCAACATCACTCAAATATCCATCTGGATAGATACGTGGATATGGATTATATACCATAATTAGCGATCCATTTTATAATCTGAATATACCTTTTGTTTGCACTGCTGGTCATGACTACATGTATCATCCATTTGCTCTCCTCCAGCTGCCACCATGCCTTGCACATTCTGTAATGAACCGACCGGTATAGAAGGAGAATAACACAAATGTGCCTGCCATTGTTGGACGTGGAAAGCTGCTTTTTATTGTTCAAAATGTCCTTTTTGGGTTTCTCCCCTTTGAAATATTTGTTAAACAAACCTCCTGGCCTAGCATATTCTGTTTTATTTCTACTCCTAGCTGTGTTTATTATAGCCCTATTGTTTTTATTACTCAGCTCCATTAAGCACCCCCCCAGCTGACATGCAAGTTTGTGTCTGAAAGTCACACTTAGGGGCAGATTCACTAAGGGTCGAATTTCGAAGTTAAAAATACTTCGAAATTCGACCCTCGAATTGAAATCCTTCGACTTCGAATATCGAAGTCGAAGGATTTAGCGCTAAACATTCGATCGAACGATCGAAGGATTTTTCGTTCGATCGAACGATTAAATCCTTCGAATCGTTCGATTCGAAGGATTTTAATCAAACGATCGAAGGAAAATCCTTCGATCAAAAAAAGCTGAGCAAGCCTATGGGGACCTTCCCCATAGGCTAACATTGACTTCGGAAGGTTTTATCTGCCGAAGTAGGGGGTCGAAGTTTTTTTTAAAGGGTAAGTACTTCGACTATCGAATGGTCGAATAGTCGAACGATTTTTACTTCGAATCGTTCGATTTCGTTCGACTTCGATCGAATTTAACCAATTCGATGGTCGAAGTACCCAAAAAAAACTTCGAAATTCGAAGTTTTTTTTATTCTAACCCTTCACCCGAATTTAGTGAATCGGCCCCAGTGTCGTGCGTCACTGGCTCTGTTTGCAGCTACTTCACACTGACTTGAGTGTTACACTCACCTGCCACTGCACTCAACCCCACTGACGGCCCTATTTTTCCTCCGTTTGTAACTGCTTGCCTAATGCTGGCCATAGATGTTGAGATTTTTAAAAGATCAGATCCTGATCGTGAGACCACGATCTTCTCAGAACGATCGTACGATCGTACAAATTTACCATCAACTAAAAAGACCAATTTACCAGGAAAACAAAGGGGAGCTGCCTGCTTGGCCCTGCAAACATAGATAGATTGCACTGGGACCGACAAAGATTTTTTGACCTGGCCGATCAATTTCCTGACAGATGTCGGCCGAAAAATCGTAAGATGTACGATCGTTCGAATACCACTAACCGTACGATAATTTCAAAGGATTGGTCGGGCTTCCCTAAAATTGGTCGTTCGGCAAGAAGAATCGTCGCGTCTATGGGGAGCTTTAGTCCGTGGCATTTATTTCTCTTTGCTTGGTGTCCCTATTGCATGATGGGAGCACATACCGAGTATATTTTGTACTTAGGTATGTTGTGCCTTTGCTGATTCATGATGTGACGGTGCCATTTGTTTCAGGGGTGCAAAGTGTAGCCCTTAGTGCTCATATAAAAGGCACTCAGGTCCAGAGCAAATTTTCAGCAAGCACAAAGCTGGCCCTGTCCTTTACTGGCTTCCATGGGGCTCCACTGCAGTCTGCATACCTCACAACTGTCCCTTTTTCGGAGGGACAGTGCCTCTTTTGACAGCTCAACCCGCAGTCCCTCATTTGTACTGGAAAGTCCCTCTTTTCTCTGCACTGAACAGCCAGTCCCTCTTTTTACTTCCAAAATGTTGGGAGGTGTTGGGAGTCTGTACCCACTGGTGCTCCCTAACCGATGTGTCTGAATAACATGCAAGTTAGGGGATAGTTGGAGGGCAGGGACACCTACATGCCACCCACTGCCTGCACCTTATGCCTGCCTAAATATTAAGAAGTGGCTTTTTACGGTATCAGTCGTACAGTCTGATACATTAGATAACTTTAAAGGAGAAGGAAAGTCGTCTTGCACTTGGGGGTGCCAAATAATAGGCACCCCCAAGTGATTGTATTGACTTACCTGAAATCCCAAGCCAGTGCTCCTATCAGCAGAAAACTGCACCAGCTGGGGTTATTTCAGCGAGCACCACGGAGCGCTTCTCTTCTGGCTTCTAATTTCTTTAAATTTCCCGGGGCAGACGCATGGGCAGTAGAAGGAAAACCAACTTTTTAGTAAAAGTTCGGCTTTTTGCTGTACTGCGCATGCTCAGCTGCACCAAAAAAGAAGAAGACGGGAGAGGATCGCTCAGTGAGGCTCACTGGAAGAACCCCGGGCCGGTGCAGTTTTCTGCTGATAGTAGCTCTGGCCCGGGGCTTCAGGGATTATGGAAGATAACTCATAGTACAAGTTGATCCACTGGAAAATTGGAGAGGCTTCAAATGGGGTTTTTGCCTTCCTCTGGATCAACTGGCAGTTAGGCAGGTTAAAATGAAAAAGTTGAACTTGATGGACATGTGTCTTTTTTCAACCTAACTTACTATGTTACTATATTATTAACTCAGAGCTGCTGAACATACCCCAACATGGATCTGCAGCAATTCTTCTATGCACAGATTGCACCCATTTTTGCACCTATTGGCCCCTATTGTATCATCCATTCATCTATAATACCAAGAATATCTAGGACAGAATGAAAATGTCTGCTTCATATCCCCCTAGGGGGGCCAATCCTACCATTGAACCCCTAGTCCATGCTTACACCCTTCTTTTTCATCCTTTTATCTTTGTGTCCCTCTATTCCTCACGCTCCCTTCTTCATCCTTTCTTCCCCCGGCACCTCGCTGTGTTGCTGTGACAGTTATCTATAATGACAGTATCCCAGCGCTGGCTGCTTAGCTAGCTGGTTTCCATGGAAACTGGTGATTTTTCACTCCCCACCGCCCATCAGCTTTTGGGAAGGAAGGAGATAACAGCCCCCCACCCTGTGAATCAGCCGTGTGATTGGCCAAGACGCAGGATGCCTTAATCATAGGATGTAAACACAAAATGCTGACAATAAAGGGATGTTGTCGGCACCCAAATAATAGAATAGGTGCTTGATAGACTTTTAGCATCCGCATCATTGTTCCGTTACTAGAACCTTGAACGAGTGTGATAAGATTGTTCCAGATGTATAATTACTCCCCTACAAAGAGATTTGCCAGATTCTAATTTGCATTTGTTAATAACATAGGCCTGGCAGAGTCTAATTGATAACAACGTCAAGTATCTGTGACCATCAATATTTCAGCTTCTGCATAAAGGGCGGCCGGCTCACTTGCGCTCGTGAGGGCTGCAGCTATTAGTATTTATTCATATAATGCTGAAATATTCTGCAGCGCTTTACAGAGATTATACATTATTCACATCTGCCACTGCCCCAGCAGAACTTACAATCTAAAGTCCCTACCACATTCACAGGAAATAGTTTTGCCCTTACAAACAGATAACATGGTTGTAACATTCAAACGTATAATAGTAGTATTGTGCTGGGACCTTCTTCACAACCCTGACGCTATTATTAATCCATTTTATTATTCCACACTATGTTTGTATATCTAAGTAACTACAGTCTTAAGGTCCCCATAGACGCAAAGATTTCGCTTGCCGAACAATCGATTTTAGCGAAGTCCGACCAATCCTTCAAAATTATCGTGCGGTTAGTGGGATTGGAACGATCGAACATCTTACGATTTTTCGGCTGACATCTGTCAGGAAATTGATCGGCCAGGTTAAAAAATCTTTGTCGGTGCCAGTGCAATCTATCTATGTTTGCAGGGCCAAGCAGGCAGCTCCCCTTTGTTTTCCTGGCAAATTGGTCTTTTTAGTTGATGGACAATTTGTACGATCGTTCCGAGATAATCGTGGTCTCATGATGACGATCGGATCTTTTAAAAATCTCAACATCTATGGCCAGCTTTAATCTATATTAGGGATATTTTTGGTAATGACCTAAACAGCCTTAATCCTGTCTCTTTTTTTTTTGGGTAAGACCTGTTCCATTCTACCACTCCTGCAGATGTGTGATTTGATGCATAGTGAGTAGTGATGTCATTTTTGTCACACGACTCAATAAAACGTGTGTATTATAATAAATAAAGTGCCCCTTGTTGGAAAATATGAGGATATTAGAAGTAACCTCGGAGTTCCATGACCTGTATAAAAGCACTCGACCTCGGTCTTGTGCTTTTATATGGTCATGGAACTCCGAGGTGTCTTACATAGTTACATAGTTAAATCGGGTTGAAAAAAGACAAAGTCCATCAAGTTCAACCCCTCCAAATGAAAACCCAGCATCCATACACACACCCCTCCTAAATATTATAATATCCCTATATTTTACAATAGGGGGTACTTTATTCACTATATCAGTCATAGTTACAAGAATATGCAGCAAATATATCCAGCCCAAATCTCACTCGCTTTTGGGTGTATCTAGTAGAGAAAATGGCCATTTTTCTCAATTCTCATCCTAACTGGTCTTCTAGCTGGGCTTTTCAGTATATCAAGGAGCAGTTGCGAATTCAGGTCCTGTAGTCCTAGGCGTGAAGTGTGACATCATGGCTATTCAGGTATGAGCATGATGTCACTTCTGCTGGGTGCTGATTGAAGCACCCCCACCTCTACTCAAACTGGGGGGGTGTTGGGCCCACCGGGGCTGCTACATCAGGCCCCCCGCCACCCACCGTTTTGATGATAGTCATGTTGAAAACAGTTTTTATGATGAGATAGCTTATGACTGAGAAAGTTGCAACATCTACTCTGCCTGGGAAAGCACTGTCAGTGTATGTGGATCAGTAAGCCTGGATATATATTGATTGATTGTTGACTTATTGGCTAACTTATACCTGCTTAGTTGTTGGGTTTGCACAACCAAATTTTACTATAATTAAGGCAGCCACCACCATGGTGCAACTGTACTTCCAAAGGGGCCAAAAACCACAAATGAATATATTTAGTTCATCACAAGAAGCCCAAATATCTGACCTATACAAGGGCATGTTGCTTGCTGTTGGTAGGGATGCTGTGCAAGACCATCTTGAAGCAGAGCAAGATACTATTTGTTCTTCAAGGACACAAGAAGGACACACAAGAGCTGAACTGCTGCTGCTTTGAATTCTGCCAGTCAATTCCCTGTACTGATATCACTTTCATAGAAATATAAACACTGCAGTGCCCGACGGGGTGCTGGGCTTTCCTCTGTATAGCAGTTATATAAAAAAGAAGACCTAGCGCCCAGAGCATTGCATTCAGATGCAGTAATGGCACCTGCACTAATGTTATTCTGCAGAGGATTTATTCATTCAAGCTATGCGCTCACTTGTTTCTCACATCAGCAGAATGTAGGAATGGATATTTCCATTTCTGACAGAAGCCGCAAAACCGTTGTATTATTATTATTACTATAATCAGCCGACACTGCTGCTAAACCATACGATTAAAACCGTACAAACCATGTACAAGCAATTGCATTCTCTACACTAGTGATGCCTGCCCTGGGAGTGTGTGCATGGGGGGTGCAGCAGGCCCAGTAGTGACCCCGTGAGGAGGCAGAATACAATCCTCCTTGAATGTGGATACATATATGAATAGGTCATTCTCTATTTATATTCCTGTCTCTCTTTCAAACCATTGCCTGGTTGCTAGGGTAAATTGGACCATAGCAACAGTTGCTGAAATTACAAAATGGAGAGCAGTGGTGTAACGAGTGCTTGCTGGGCCCCCCCAGCCGAAAATCTTTGAAGGGGCCCGGCACGCATTGTAACAGTCCCTCTCTCCTCCTCCCTCTGTCACTTGAGCTTGCACACCTGCTCAATGCGACGTGCACACAAAATTTTCTTTCAGATAGCACCGGGGGGAGGTTTTTAGCACTAAAGAACCCGCGGACCAGGCCCACCTGTTCCCCGGGCCCTCTGCTTCCTCTATAGTTACGCTCCTGCTGGAAAGCTGCTGAACAAAAAGATAAGGGTCGGACTGGGCCGGCAGGACTCCGGGAAAAAACCCGGTGGGCCCTGGCAACCCAGACCTGAACCTAGGTAGGGCAGGTTGGCGCGGTTTCTGTAGGGGAGTTGGGGGGAATGGTGAGGGCCCCTTAGGGGTGGGAGGGCCCCTGGTCCATCAGCTCTGGTCCATCAGACGAAGTTGTGCTAGCGTTACTGCACGAAGCGAAGTTGTGCTAGCGTTGTATCATTTGCATAAGTGAATTTGTGAAGTAATGCTCTTTCGCCAGAGCGAAACTTCACCTGGCGTAAGAGTGCGAAGTAGCAATAGAGTCTATCTCCTTCGCTATCGAAGTTACGCCAGCGCCCACTAGTAAATCTGCGAAGTACCGAAATGACGTCACGCTGGCAAATTTTCGCTAACGTTAGTCACTTCGCCCTTAAATTTGCCCCTAAAAGCGAATTTAAAGGTGAACAACCACTTTAACACCTTGAAATTTCTCTATGGGGCCTATAGCTATTAGGCCTTTATATTGTTTGTGATGCATTAATTTACTGTACCTTGAGAAAGGCTGGGCACCCAGGAGAAAACTGGTTTCTTCCCCCTGTGTTGTATGAACTTATATATGTGTGTATAATGTGCAAAAAATATATGTATTTAAAGATATGTTTGGTGGCTGCTTTACTGATTAAGAAATGTGTTTCTATAACAAGGTTGGTACTACATCGATCAGTTTAGTGGTATATTGTTATTATTCTATAGGTTGGAGATTTTAACCAGGATCTTCTACTTTTGGTATTTGCAGACTGACAGCTTCAAAGGCCCATTAGCTTTGAACAAGGTGTTTTCAAAAGGTTATTTATCTATGCTTGAGCCTATGACCCAGCTCATACATCATCACTTCACATACAGACTGGAAAATGTATTGATGAAAGGAGCAGGTTAGCATGGAAAAAAATACACATATACAGGAAAGGCACTTGGCCGGTGTGTAAATAACAAGCCACAATTGCCCTTGCTGTATATAGTACATTTCAGGGAAAGCTCTGAAGTTTTCTGAGTTTTGCCCGACCCTATTTTTTTTCTGGCTTTTTTCTTCATAAATAAGGTCCAATTGGGAATTCAGAGTTGGGTATTAGAAATACTGAGACCTTGATAAATAACCCCCTCAATATACATATCCGAATAGAACACACACTCTTTGTCATATTACGTTGTAACAGAGGGAGAGCTGATTATTGTTTTGCTTAATTAAATCGAAAATGAATCTCCACGAACGATTTTGTCATGATCCGACGCACTACGACAAAACGCATTCGACTTGTCGCATGCAACAAAAATAAGGTAAGAGATAGAATTGTCGCAGCGTTGATCCGATGCAACTCGACTGTCGGATGCAGGTGCAGCAAGTGCAGGTGCATTCGACAGTCGTGTCGCGTCGGATCAACTCTGTGACACCATGTGACAATTCTATCACTTACTTTATTTAAGTTGTATGCGTTTTGTCGCAGCGCGTCGGATCTCAACAAAGTCGTTCGTGGAGTCCTACCCTAACTGCCTATTTGTGTCCATTCTTTTATCTGACATACTGTTAGTTACCAGCCCAATCAGCATGGGGGGTAAATACAGAAAAGCAGACAATGCAGTTGCAGTGGGCCCAGGAGGGTCGAGGTCCTAATTAATGAGCAATTTATATATATTTGGTAGAAAGGGTCAATGAACCAATATTTGGGGGCCCTAAATTTGCTATAACATCTAGTTACGCCTCTAACAACCAGTTATATCTCAGCCATAGATGCTCGGATCAGAAATTCCCTAACTCACATCCTAACCCACCCCATCTGAACCTACAACATCTGATGAGTAGCCGCACTCCAAGGCTAAATATCCTTTTATGTAGATAATTGGGGTGCACTGTTATAGCTTGTACATACATGAATCTTTGTACAGGCACACCCGTGTAAAATTCTTGTCTCTTTATTTATAATAAAAAGAGTCCAATGTTTCGGTCCTCATTAGGACCTTTCTCAAGGATAATGATCCTTTATCCTCGAGAAAGGTCCTAATGAGGACAGAAACGTTAGATTCTTATACAGGTATAGGATCCCTTATCCGGCAACCCGATATCCAGAAAGCTCAGAATTAAGGAATGTCTTTCTCCCATAGACTCCATTTTATCCAAATAATCCAAATTTTTAAAAATGATTTCCCTTTTCTCTGTAATAATAAAACAGTAGCTTGTACTTGATCGCAACTAAGATATAATAGGCTGGATATAAAACCAGCCTATTGGGTTTATTTAATGTTTAAATGAATTAATTAACCCCGAGTGCACGCACATAAAGCCACCGCTCGGCGCACCTGTGTGCAGGTGCCGCTCCTGGGTGTTTGGTGCCAAGCGCATGCGCAGATGGCGCTGCGCAGCACCTATAAGAGAGATCTGGAGAGGGATCTGGCCGGTGGGGGCCCATCAAGGGTCGGGGCCCATCGGGTATTTTCCCAGTGTCCCACCGGGCCAGTCCTACACTGCTTTAGGGTATATTTATCAAAGAGTGAAGTTAGAGATCACCACAGTCTGCTAGAGTGAAATAACACCTCTCTCCAGTTTGAAGATTCGTGTGTGTGTGTGTATATATATATATATATATATATTAAAGATATATATTTAATATTAAATAACCCCCAGTCTCCCCTTCCCCCTACACTGCTGTGACAGTCACGCAACTGTCACATGGAGTTTTCAAGGAGACTGACTTCCTTGACGGCTCCCGGTAATCTACAATATCCTTTTACATGTCAAAAAATGAATATGTATTTGTTTGCAGGTGATGTGTCCTCATGTACTCGTAAAACATTAAAAATGTGTCAATATGAGCTGGCAGGTATGAAAAAGAGGAAATGATTCTACTGTATATACCAACAGATTTTGCATGCACAAAGGGAATACACAAAAATCCCGATATATTACATTATTTATGAAAAAAAGAAATCAAGAAAAGCTTACGGCACAGTACTTTATCCTGGTCTCAATGGTTTGCATTACCCATTGCAGGGAAACCACACATTTGATCTTCTTGGTATATTTGATACGGAACAGTAAAATGGCTCACAGGCAGAAACAGACACCGCCAGTTCTGCAGTGTCACATGGTAGCGCCACCTTATGAAAATGATCACATAACAATGAAAAATGACTTTGGACAGGATTCTCTAACTTTATCTTGCTTATCAGTCCCTTACCTATTTATATTCCTCTCTCTCATTCAAACCACTGCCTGGCAGCTGCTAAAATAGCAAAGTGAGGGGCTTCCGAATGGAAAGCAATTAACTAAAAAAATCAAAATAACAAATGAAGACCAACTACAAAATGTTGCAGAAGTGAACTGCCCCTTTAAACACACATCTGCAGGAAAGGAACACCCCCTTAAGTGTGGCCCTAGTGGGCTTCACTGCCCCAGGTTTATGCGTAGCAGGATGGTGCATTGGCGGTGGCAGCAGAGCAAGAGGTGCGCAGCAGAAAGGAGAGGTGGTCACTGGAGGTCAGGTCCTGTGGTGGATCTAGTCCAACATTTAAAGTCCTTAAGTCTGCTCATACAGTGGGATCCCAAAAAACTATGGCAACATAGGTATTCCACTGTACTAAGCACAATTCAGCAGGAACAGTCCCTTAAGTTTGCTCATAGTCTGTACAGAGGATCCCATAAAACTATGACAGCATAGATATTCCCTGTACTAAGCACAATTCAGCAGGAACAGTCCCCTAAGTTTGCTCATAGCCTGTACAGAGAGATCCCATAAAACTATGGCAGCATAGGTATTCCCTGTACTAAGCACAATTCAGCAGGAACAGTCCCCTAAGTTTACTCATAGTCTGTACAGAGAGATCCCATAAAACTATGGCAGTATAGGTATTCCTCTGTACTAAGCACAATTCAGCAGGAACAGTCCCTAAGTTTGCTCATAGTCTGTACAGAGAGATCCCATAAATTTATGGCAGCATAGGTTGGCAACATTCCCTTGGGTATGGTATTCCCTTGTACTAAGTAAATTTTGCATAGTTGACTGGCTGTTATCTTTAAAGGATAAATAGCAAAATGTAAAGGGCAAATAACCCCTGTAGTGAATAGTTTTATGGCACAGGGCTCCTTTGCTGCTCCGTCAATTGAGCCAGATCGTCCCCTAGTGTCTGTGCAATGACTGTTTCCCCTAACTCCCCCAGTCAATTTTTTTTTCTTCCCTGGAGATGGGTGCAGTGGGAATCATTTTGCCATGTCCAGGTCAAGTTGTTTGACAATGAATTACCTAGACATCAGGTTGTTGACAGGCAGAGAAACTACACACTGTTCTGCCCCCTTCACGTGCAAACAGGTGGGCAGGACTGAAAGTGTGACTGTCATGCTAACTGCATGACTTGCAACCGGAGTGACTTATCTTCCCAGTTCCTTCCTCCGTCTCCTGGTCTGTCATTTAACATGTGCACTTAATGCTTCAATGCACAGGGTATTGACCTACATGGGTCATATTGCTTGGAACTGCACCCTAATATCCACCCACTGCATGCCATATAATCAGAAAGGATGTGATCCTGAGGTCACCTAGGAAGGCAGGAAAGGAATGTCTACTGATCTAAGCTGCACCCCTAGTTGTTGCAGCACCCACATCCTGAACAATATCTGAATTAATTGCAGATACCAGACCGACTGCATTGCAGGGTTTATTTGGGCACAGGCATTTGTATTGTGCGCTCAGCTATGAATTCGTAAAACAGTAAATGAGGGGTAGCATGTGGTTGCATATCCAGAATGCTCGGGAACTGGGTTTTCTGGATAAGAGGTTCAGGTCTGGACTGAGAATTAAAATAGGCCCTGGCATTTCAGGTACACAGAGGCCCAATCAGCCCACACAGAGGCCCAAACAGCCCCCACCAGCCCACTAAATAGTGACTTTCTATGGCACCTTATAGCAGCCCCTCTGGCATTTGCCGGAACACACAGATTGCCAGTCCGGGCCTGAAGAGGTTTCTGTAATTTAGATCTCCATACCTTGAGTCTACTAAAAAATTATTTAAACATTATAAACCCAGTAGGATCCAATAAGGAACTGTTACGGGGCATAACTACAGAGGAAGCAGACCCTGTAGCTGTAGGGTGGCCCCGGACGTATATGGGCCCCATGAGGCCCTAAACCGTATACAATTTCAAGAAATATTGGTAAAACAGGTCAACCTCTAGACCAGTGGTCCCCAAATTTTTTTTAATTGTGAGCCACATTCAAATGTAAAAAGAGTTGGGGAGCAACAAAGCATGAAAAAGTCCCAGAGGGAGCCAAATAAGGGCTGTGATTGGCTATTTGGTAGCCCCTATGTGAACTTGCAGCCTACAGAAGGCTCTACTTGGCAGTATACCTGGTTATTATGCAATTAAAACTTGCTTCCCAGCTAGGGTTGCCACTTGGCCGGTATTTAAAAAATGTTATTAATATTGAAAAAAGATAAATATATAGGAAGGACAGTATTTTTTCCAGAAAAGGTGGCAACTGGAATCAAAGAATAAGCACCTGCTTTGAAGCCACTGAGAGCAACATCTAAGGGGTTGGTGAGCAACATGTTGCTAACAAACCACTGGTTGGGAATCACTTCTCTAGACGTTTGGGGGCCTGAAAAGTAATTTGCTGTGGGGCTCAGTAATATTTAGTTATGCCATTAGATTTGTTATATACATAGTAAGGATCAAGTATAAGGTACAGTTTTATTTTTATTTTGGCATTTTTTTAGGGGAGTAAGATCTAGATGTCACCTTTGGATAAATATGTGCCATAGAGTACAGCCTTGTTGTGTATTTTGTTTTGCCTCTTGCATTTGTTCCCATGACTTGTGCTCTCCCCCTCCATCCTCTGCTGTCTAATCCGGCTTTATCATAAAGGCACAGGCCTGCACTAAGCCGCTCATTCAGCAGGGATCCTGACTCATTGCCAGAAGCGTGCGGGTTAAACACTTTATGCAGCAGAAAATACAGAGCATCAGTACAATTATATTTTCCCGGGGATCAGCGGGATTGAATCCATAATGCCAAACAGTTCATGTTTAAATTAACCGATGTCTGAAGGCGTTTGTATTTACATTGCTATTTCATTTTGAATGCAGATGCTCCCAGTTTTGCCTTGGGTGTCTTAAATGTCCTTGTTTTATTTTTTCTTTCTCAAAGATGACCAACTGCATTGAAGTTTTGTAATGTTCTAAAATGTCCATTATCTCCTCCCACTCTTATTGAAGTCAGTGCATCAATAATCATGTCACATATTGAATTATATTCTAGTTACAACTGTGTGACTGTCACACTTGAAAAGGACACCCAACAGCTCCCACCGCACACAGGCGCACATGTTTGCCTTCTACCAAGGCCAGGATCTACCATGGGGCTCATATCTCACTTCCTCTTCCTGTTTTTATTGTAGGTCACATCCTTCCCACAAAGCCTCTCACTAGCTACATTCTTTGGTCACTTGTGGTCTTCTCCGTGCACAACAGGCACACTGATTTATTTTTCGACTACAGTAGTAATTATTATTATCTTACTATAGTCTATACCTACTTTTCAGCCAATTTCAGATTGGCCTACTGGGGTTCTGCCAAAAATCCCAGTTGGCCTTGTCCTCATGGGCCCAATAAATTTGGGATTCATATCTCTTCTACGCACACATAGGTATTTATACCCCAGTTATATTACCCCCGGAAAAGCAGAGTACAGAGTATAGCTTGATGTGTGACCATGTAGTATAACTAAGGCCCTTCCATACACAAGATAGTCCTGTGTGGTTGGAAATGATCAGCCAATCAAGCAAATACCCTAACCTAAACCACTGAAAAAGATGGAAGTAAAGAAAAACAAATATTTAAGGCTGTTAGGACAATAGGATTGCCAAGAATGTGCTCAATGCTGCTATTTTAGTTAATGATGTATATGTATATACCTATATTCTGTATTTGTTTAATATCAGTTTAAAGGCATAGATAACTGAAGGGTACAGGGGCTTCTCATATTCCTAGTATTCTAAAGTGATATCACAGTCTGGCTTCACAGCGTATTCAGCTATTTACTCTGGTGACAAATATCCTTTTGGTTTTTATCTCCAAAGGGGAGAAGACCATAAGTAGCTGTTGCAGAAATGGTCAAAACCAGGGGCATAAATATAGAGGTAGCGGACCCTGTGACGGCTTGGGGGCCCAGTGGAGCAGGGCCACCATCAGTAATGATAGCCTCATGCTACTTACTTAGCAGGATCCTCCACCCATGGGTCTACAATTATTAACCTACTTGTCATCTCAGCCCCTTGGGTAGTGGGGCCGGCCAACACGTAAAATTGGGCCTAAATGAAGTCTCTTGCATGTACAGCCACACCTCTGATCTGCCCACAATCCACCCAAACCCAACTGGCATTCCAACAAGCAAGCTCCTTTGGTGGCCTGTGAAATCTCACTTTTTCATCTCTTAGTCCCTCTCTGGCCTGGGGACAGTTGGAGAAGGCTTGAAGACCATTTTGGTGCTACATAAAAGCAGAACGTTCTCAGTATCTAACAGCCTAATTTTTCTGTTTATAGAGATTTTCTTCCCCGTGGGTCTGGCATCGTGACCCGAAGACCTCTTGTCTTGCAGCTGGTAACCAGCTTAACAGGTGAGATAATCTCATTGCCATGTAGCATTGCTTAATTTAATATGACTGTCTGCAGAAATCACATGATCAAAAACATCATCACATCACACAAGGAAATATTTTTTATCGGATAAACGCCAGGGCACTGGCATTAGCCGCTGCGTAGTTTCCTTTTATATCTCTGAAAGTAAAAGTGGCCATATATGCCTGGCCCATGGAACAAATGAACAGATACAGAGATGTGGCTCCTCCACCTCCTTTCCCTTTACAGACAGAGATTTTCCTTTGGGCCCGATAATCCTCAATCCACCAGGATTGCAGGAATATCAGTTTGATGCGCCCTACAACTGGCCATATATAACCAGATACTTAAGCAGTATGGCCTAAATCATCCAAAGTACCAGTCAAATCTAAGTATGTATGGCCAACTTTACTATCTTGCACATTCTGTAACATTGCAGTTGAACACCTGGGTCCCTTTTTTATAGAATATGGCGAGTTCCTACACTGTAAGGGGAAGAAATTCACAGATTTTGAAGAGATACGCCTGGAGATTGAGGCTGAAACTGATCGAATCACTGGAACAAACAAGGGTATCTCCCCCGTGCCAATTAACCTGCGGGTCTATTCACCTAACGGTAAGATATCTTGGCCGGCTCTTTATATCTCCTTTTCATTCCATTCCCTTTCTCCCAGTAACATGTTCCGTTTGCTCAGTTTCAACCACTTCACCTTCCTTTGGCCTCCAGACCTAACAACTTAGCTTTTTCTCCTCAGTGCTTAACCTGACTTTGGTAGACCTCCCAGGAATGACAAAGGTCCCAGTGGGTGACCAGCCAGCAGACATCGAATTTCAGATCCGCGAGATGCTCATGCAGTTTGTCACTAAAGAAAACTGTCTTGTTCTGGCTGTATCGCCAGCAAATTCTGACTTGGCAAACTCGGATGCCTTGAAAATAGCCAAAGAAGTGGATCCCAAGGGTATGTTCAATCACCACTTCTTGTGTTCTATATGAGTGGTACCATTTTTAGTCCTATAGTTGTTCACAGTTTATTGCATTACTCTTTCAGGTCTACGCACAATTGGTGTCATCACCAAACTGGACTTAATGGATGAAGGAACTGATGCAAGAGATATTCTTGAGAACAAGCTGCTGCCTCTTCGAAGAGGTGAGGAACATGTCATGTCCTGTGATCCTTTGTAAACCAGTGGTTCATCCACACTTAGGCACTACATATGGCACTACATAAGGAATTGGGATACTTAAGTACCTATGATAATATATAAACTTCTTTCCTTTATCTAGTTATACATTCATATACTAGTGTTTTGTCCTGGCCAGGAATACAGTCACATCTATATTCTACTGCTCTACTGTAGAGAGAATAATTCCATATTTAAATGAGCATTATGTGGAGCTATTTTGCTCTAGCACATGCATTGTGGTCATTCTAAATTACCTCTGTCATCTTGGTGTTTTGGACAGGGCATCAATGGTGTTCTGGCATACAGAGAATTTAAACATACCACATGGAAAGTCATACCTAAATAGCTTGTGGTATATTATATATTTTATTAAGATTATTAAAAAGTTACATAGTTAAATTGGGTTGAAAAAAGACAAAGTCCATCAAGTTCAACCCCTCCAAATGAAAACCCAGCATCCATACACACACCCCTCCCTACTTTTAATTAAATTCTATATACCCATATCTATACTAACTATAGAGCTTAGTATCACAATAGCCTTTGATATTATGTCTGTCCAAAAAATCATCCAAGCCATTCTTAAAGGCATTAACTGAATCAGCATCACAACATCACCCGGCAGTGCATTCCACAACCTCACTGTCCTGACTGTGAAGAACCCCCTACGTTGCTTCAAATGAAAGTTCTTTTCTTCTAGTCTAAAGGGGTGGCCTCTGGTACGGTGATCCACTTCATGGGTAAAAAGGTCCCCTGCTATTTGTCTATAATGTCCTCTAATGTACTTGTAAAGTGTTATCATGTCCCCTCGCAAGCGCCTTTTTTCCAGAGAAAATAACCCCAACCTTGACAGTCTACCCTCATAATTTAAGTCTTTCATCCCTCTAACCAATTTAGTTGCACGTCTCTGCTGAGAGAATCAATACAGGCTGTAACAGAGAAAGAGTTTTGGCAGTAGAAGGGACCATTAAATTGCTGGCAGAGCTCCATTTCACTCTGCTCACTTGCCCACCATTCCAAAAGAAAGCGAGTGTTTCCCAAGCAGATGTGGATGGTCTACAACTTCTAGTGTGTTTACATCTGCAATAATCTTTATATAATTTACAAAAGGCAACATTATCATTTCTAGAACCACAATTTACTTTCTGTGAAAACTAGAAATCTAGAGTATTTTATCAGTAATGTCCCTAAGATCTCAGTAGGGGCCCCATAGGCACAAAGGGACTACATCTACCACCTAAAATGAGTGCACATAGTACTACCAATCAACGTTAGGACTAATCAAATATCCACCACCATAGGCTTCTAATCACCAAGTTAGATGAAGGTGTCCTTTTAAGATTCGTCCAATTAGCTAACAGCCATATTAGTGAATATTCATAATGAATTGTCTTTTAAAGGCTATGTTGGGGTAGTGAACCGAAGCCAAAAGGACATCGATGGAAGGAAAGATATTAAAGCTGCCCTGGCAGCCGAGAGAAAGTTCTTCTTGTCTCACCCCTCCTACAGACAATTTGCTGACCGTATGGGAACACCCTATCTCCAAAAAGTTCTTAATCAGGTAACTATGGAGAAATACAGAGCTTTCAGTGATTTACGAAAGAAAATAATGTAGCCCAATACTTCCAACATTTCCAATGTAGAAGAATGATTATCTACTAAAGGGGGTGGGAAATTAGGACATACATACGGTGGATGTAAACTGAGTCCTTGAGCAGATTGAGAGCTTCCAACTATGTATTGGCATCTTTTTATCAGAAGAATGGTTATAAATTAAATTTGTGTTCATAATATATCACCAGCAGTAAATGCGTATCTCAAATTGAATCTGATTCATGAGTTTTCACATGATAAACCATTTTATCACTGAATTTAATCTGGCCTAATGTATGATATCTCCACTCACGGATAGGTAGCTTTCACTTATATGGGCAACCAGATGACATGACATGAAAACATAAAGTAGACCCATCTGGTGTTGGCAATTTGACGAATCCTCAGTCAACAAAGTTTTTGGTTTTGCCTATTTAATTGAAAACTCTTGTTTGCAAGACCCATGTTGACCAGAAACTACTTAATCATAGGCTGTGATAAATATTATGTGTAGCTGTATTTATTGTTTTCTTGCTCTTTGTTTTACCTACAGCAATTGACCAATCATATTCGGGACACTCTCCCTGGCCTGCGCAACAAGCTGCAGAGCCAGCTGCTGTCCATAGAGAAGGAAGTAGATGAGTACAAAAATTTCCGTCCTGATGACCCATCCCGTAAAACCAAGGCACTGCTACTGTAAGTGATCACATTTAG
Source organism: Xenopus petersii (assembly GCA_038501925.1). Classification (NCBI taxonomy): domain Eukaryota; kingdom Metazoa; phylum Chordata; class Amphibia; order Anura; family Pipidae; genus Xenopus; species Xenopus petersii. Next base: position 137,601,290 of record CM076686.1, on the reverse strand, counting down.
CTTTCAGAAACCATGTTTGCTTGCTCTGGGGTTGGCAAATTATTATTGTCAAAGGAAATGTCCTTTAGTCTTATTGCTCTAGCTTCTCTTCTTCTTTCTAGAATGGTGCAGCAGTTTGCTGTTGACTTTGAGAAAAGAATTGAGGGTTCAGGGGATCAGATAGACACATATGAGCTGTCTGGAGGAGCCCGCATCAACCGGATTTTCCATGAGCGCTTCCCGTTTGAACTGGTTAAGGTAAAGGCCAATACAGTTCCATACTGATAATGATATCTGCATACCCCCCCCCCCCCCCCCTTGTTGGATATGAGTTGAATAAAGAGGTCCAACAACTCATCAGCTGATAGAATACTAAAGCAAACATCTGAGTGTTTTTCATTGGTCACTAAGCTGGGAAAATTTTGCGGTTTTATATAAAGAAACCACTTTACTTTTCAGTGTTCCTGCAATCAATCCATATATTACGGACTCATAATTTTATTTCTTTTTTTTCTGATGTAGATGGAGTTTGACGAGAAGGAACTTAGAAGAGAAATCAGCTATGCAATCAAGAACATCCATGGCATCAGGCATGTATTGGATGTGATGGCTTTACTTTTACTCTAGTTAGTGCTTGACCCTAGAACCCTATTAAGACTCACAATTCCATTTCACTAACCCTCACTGGGCCTTTTAAAAGAAGTCAGTGCAAGAAAGGATAACTTCATTGCAAAATGTCTACTTTGTCATTTTAACTAATTGTCCCTAATATATATTTTTATTCCAAAGTATAAAAAAATAGACCAATAACCCCTGCCACCCCCAAATCAGGGTGCTGGGGCTCTCATGCGCATTCCCAAATACTGTATTTACTGCAACCCCAACTGGATGTTGGTCCCTAACTAGCCCAGCAACTGTTTAAAGAACCAGTTCAGTTTAAAAATAAAAACTGGATAAATAGATAGGCAATGCAAAATATATATGTTTATATAGATTCCCTTTGGACAGTGCAGTGTGTACATTGCGTGTACATAGCTTCCCTTCGTTAATTGTTTGTATTTCTACATATGGGTGGGTGCTGGTTTATTTTCTGCCTCTGCATTGCTAAAGAACATGGCAGTTTCCACGCATACATACAAATCCCAAAGGTGGAAATTTCTGTAGTAGTAGTAAGCTGTACCCACTTTGTTACTCTATATATTATTTTTGAAGAAAAAGAACACATAAAAGAGTTCTTCCTATAAAATTATATATTTTCCATTAAATAAAGCAGTGTTACACTATTTTGCATTTAATAAAAGAGAGTTATCCTTTAGCACTACTTCTGTTAACATTGTTGGAATTTCTGATTATGGCTGCTCCCCACCTCCCCTCTCTCTAGATCTATAGGTTCAGCCACTGGGAGAATAAGGCAGATGCTTGTCATTAAGCTACCCACCCAAACTAAGCCCCCAGTTAAATCACAGCACTAGTCATCTAAGGGTTTCCCAGCAGGCAGCCTGATGTTGGTATTTATAGCAGTAGTACAATCTGCTTAGTGCATGCAGGAGGAGTAATAACCACACACAGTAAATGACTCCTACAGAAGAGATCGGTGATATAGCTCCCTGCAAGGCAAAAGGCCAGTCAGGTTTGCTGGCAGTTGCAGTACAACAACAGTGAGTTTGACACTTGGACATATGATTTACTATTTTTCTTTATTTTTTTTTTAAGGTCTCTGACTTTTTTTGTTCTTAACCACCTTTTGGGTGTATTGTGCATGCCTTTTAAGAAAATACATACATATCAGTTGTAGGCTAAGCAACAAACATACCCTTTATACCATCATTTAAAATCAAGAATCCGCCTTACTATCAACCTGACTTTTAAGTACCAGTGGCACTACCTTACTAGTCACCCACCTATCTCCAGCTTCTCCTTCCCTGCCACCTATGGTGGGTAACGCTATATTTTCCTTATTACCTGCCTTACCTTGTTGGGTATGTAGAACGGGGCTCTTCACTCCTGACATGGCCTTCGAAACCATTGTCAAGAAGCAAATCAAGAAGATCAAAGAGCCGTGTTTGAAATGCGTGGACATGGTCATTTCTGAGCTAATCGGTACCGTTAGACAGTGCACCAAGAAGGTAACCCTTCTGGACTCGGGTCATGCCTGAGACCTGGAGGCTGAATATGTGAACCCTTTACCCCAAAGTAGAGCATGAAATCGTCAACCCCTCTCGAACCAGTAAGGTACAGTCAATCAGAGAGTAGGTGCTCAACTTCTGATTGGCTGAGCTTATTTGTTAAAAGAGCATGTCCCTGACAACCCAGTCTCATGGCTCTGTGCATGTGATGAGCACGGTAAAGTAACAGATTTCAAATATATAAGAATTCGGAGTGTATGTAAGAGTGTATGTAAAGAGGTTTTCTTTTCAGATATCGAGGTAAGTCCTTGTTGCCAGAACTGTCCTAGAGGTGTGACCCTGCTGGCAACAAACATAAAAACCTGATACAAATAACAGGAAATACCAATCTCTGGTTAAAATTCTACTGGGGCAACGTAATAAAAATATAATAAATTAGTAACCCCAAAGCAACCAATAAGATGTGCGCTTTTAAACATCTGAACAGTAACAGTACAGGCTGATTGCTAAGGGCTGCCAGACATACATTAGCCCTTACATTTCTCCATATCCTGGGGGGGCTTTTTTCACCAAAACCTGTTAGTAACAGTGAATGTTAAGAACATTCTTGTGGTTATGTATGCCTTATCCCTACTTCTATGAGCAGACTGCATGTAAATGAAAGCTATGATTCTTGAAGGGGGTGTAAACCTGCTATATTTCTTTTAGCAGAAATATATTTTTTACTTTGGAAGGGGATAGAGAAAGTAAAACTTGCTCCTTTTTACAACCACAGTCCTAGACTTAGTCTTAGTTTGAGTTCCTTCATGTGCTTCATGTAGTTATAGTGTGGCCTCCCAGAATTTTGGATAGTGACTCGTCTGCCTTATACACCCAGTGTTTGGCCCTACAACACCTTCCAGAAGAGAGACAGGTCAATGGAGATGATCCTTTATTTGGTGACTTGACCACAGTTTATCATATCTAGTGCTATCAAACCAGATTCTTCTACCTGACCTTACCCAGGCTAAACCAGATCTCACCTATAATTTTTTGCCTCATGTATTTCTCTGTTTGTCTCTCTCACTTCTTCCCCTCCCTATCTTTCTGTTTTCCTCCTATCTTCTTTGTCTGGTCTGCTTGTATTCCCTTCTTAAAATTACCCATACTCTCTCTACTCACCTTTTCTTCTACTTATTTCTGTCTCACCTCCAACTCACTGCTCCATGCTGTTCTCACTTCCCTTTCTCAATTCTTTCATTGGTGGTACGATCCCCCTACCTTCCTGTTCTGAGTCCCCATTTTTCCTCAAACAAACCCCTTTTTGTCTTGGTGTCTATCCCACCCACTCTGGCTCCTCCCCTTCCTGGTTCACACAGGACTGGACTTTTCACACCCGACCTCGCTTTTGAAGCTATAGTGAAAAAGCAGGTGCACAAGCTGAAGGAGCCATGTCTGAAGTGTGTAGAAATGGTAGCGGGTGAGCTGGTCTCCACCATCCAAAGGTGTAGTGAAAAGGTAAAAAAATTTAAAATAAAAATACTATAAGTACTACTTATAGTAATACTATAGTTCAAGTTAGCTGTGCTAACAACTACATATAATACAAGCTCTTTTTGAATAAATGCAAACTCTAATCAACAACATGGCATAACTTTAATATTACAAGTGCTGTCAATTGATTAGGATAAAACACGTCTGCCATTACCTGAATGCCCATCAATAATTATTTAGTACCTCCTAGAAATGTTCTAGAACAGTTCTGACCTAGAATTTTCATGCTGTGGGCTGTTATCCACCATTTGTCAGGCTTGGGGATTGGGTAATTATAAAATACTAACGTTATACTAAGAGGTCCACAGAGAACTTGAGTATGAGGGGCACCATAAAAATTTGTTGTAGGCCCTTATGCAGCCCATAGGCCTCCAGTTTTCAAGCAATACTCCACAACAATACTGAGAAAATCAGTTTACTACTGCTAAATGGTAGAACATACTGACCAAGAATAATGTAGGGGAATTGCTAACATGCCACAGATTTTTAGCACAGGAATAGGTGACCAGAAATCCAAAGAAGACTCACTAATGTTAATCACAACCACTGAAATTAAGGAAACAAAGAATTTAATACAGGAATGTAAAAGTCAAGTCTTGTACTTTTGTTGCCTTAAGGCACTGCATCCTTAACTGTGCCTCAACTAAAATAAATAAATAAATAAGTAAAATGGTCAAAGGGGTTGTTCACCTTTGAGGTAACTTTTAGGATATTATAGAATGGCTAATTGTAAGCAACTTTTTTATTTGCCCAGGTTTCAAATGGGGATCACTGACCCCATCTAAAAAAAAAAATCTACAAATTTATTGTTATTGATACTCTTTTTTACTCCTCCACTATTCATATTCCAGTCTCTGGAAAATGTAGACCATATCAACCAGATTGCTGAGATTGCAAACTGGAGAGCTGCTGGATAAAAAAGATAAATAACTCAAAAATCACAAATAATAAAAAATGAAAACCAACTGCAAATTGTCTCAGAATATCATTCTCTACATGATACTAAAAGTTAATTTAAAGGTGAACAACCCCTTTAATGGTTAATGTTGAATTACATATCTTCCTTTCGGTCTTTAAAACCATTTTCAAACCATGCTATTCATCGACTCCATGCAATGAATTTATCCAGAGATTCCCTTTCTTCCAAATTATATGGATACATATTGGGGTGGTCTTGTTGATCTATGGGAGCTTTTTCAGGTGTGGTTGCTGGAAGGGTGTGTGAATATGTGTGATTGTAACTAAATTTAAATCACTTGCTCATCTAAATTTGGAGAGATTTGCTCCAGGTCAATATCAGATACCTGGTCAGATCTGTTTAACAATAATATGCCTTCAAAAATAGGCATATCAGCCTTAAACGATATGGCCGTGCTTTGGCCAAGCATATCCCTCAAATGGAAAATGACTCTTTAAAATCATCGGATCAAATGCTGTCTAAATTCTGAATGAGACATGGCTGGCATTATTAAGCAAGTAGGTCAAATGATCAAACATAAGTGACCTAACTCTAGGCAACATGAGAGTGAGGCAATGCCACCCTATTCCAAAGCCCATAAATCACAATGGTAGGAGAGTCCTAAATTTGTTTAACAAAAGGAGTGGCACTGACAAGAAAGCGGGAATTGTTTGCGGGCAAAAGAGATGTGCTTTTTAAAATTCAGATATTGGGAATTTGGGAAGTATGAATGCCAGCCCTGCTCTCATTTGAGATGGGGGTGTCAGGTTGTGCATGCTGCATGTCTTTGTGTTCCCTTTGTTTGTGTCTTGTGCTGGTTATGTGTTTACTGTATGTTCTCTGTTTTTCCTTACAACAGAGTTTCTCAGCTCTCAAGAACCTACTGTTTATGTCTCCATAATCATATTACCGTTCCAGAGATTAAAACCAATTTATGGGAAAATGTCATTAAAGTCAATTTATTTTTTCTTTTTGCATCCATTTATTTTCCTTTACATATTAAGTAGAGCTTGGGCATGAGTAAGGGGCATGTTTACTAACATTGGAGATAAATATCTGGAGAGATTTCTGGAGATGTTGCCCATAGCAACCAATCAGATCTTTGCTTTTGTTTTCTAACTTGGCTGTGGCTGTTTAAATCTAATTGCTGATTGGTTGCCATGGGCAACATCTCCAAAAATCTCTCCAGATATTTATCTCCAATGTTAGTAAACATGCCCCTTAATATGAAAAGTTATGAGCTATTAACTAAAAACGCATGAGTGGAGGGAAATGAACCTAATGATATTTCCATTTTTTTTAACATCCCACATGTCTAAGTTTTGTCTTTGCTGTTTTCAAAACTGAGAGAAATAAGCGGTGTGTCCTTAATAAATTAGAATAATCTGATTAGTGTCTGAAAACGTAGGTGCATCTGAATAATGTTTTTTTGCTTATGGATGATTTCCGTATTAATTTCAGGACACATTTCTTATGTACAATGTTAATACAATATATATAATATGCCTGTTGAAAAATTATAAGGATAATAGTAGTCACTGAGAGGTTCTGTGACCATATACAGTACAGGCAGAAGGCTGCAGGCTGAGTTATAGTGTATCACTCATGTATTATAAGGGATAATGTACCCCCTACTGTAAATAAGGAAGTCACTGAGGGTGTTCTGTGACCATATAAAGGTACAAGGCTGCAGGCTGAGTTATACAGGGAACTCTGAGTATCACTCATGTATTACAAGGGATAATGTACCCCCTACTGTCAATGATAAGGATATTAGAAGTCACAGAGGGGTTCTCAGACCATATAAAGGCACAATGCTGCAGGATGAGTTATACAAGGAACTCTAAATATCATATAAGGGATAATGTACCCCCCCTACTGTAAATGATAAGTAGTAACGTAACTAGAGGGGGCAGGCCCTAGTGCGTGACGCGCAGCCGGGCCCCCCGCCCCCCTCCATACGTGATTTTCAGGCCAGATTACAGTGGCGCATGAGCTGCCGGGGGGCCCTGAGGGGGTGCTTGCCCTGGCCCGCTCGTACCCCCTGCTCCCCCGGTATTTCCGCCACTGATGATAAGGATCTTAGAAGTCACTGGGGGGTTATGTGACCATATAAAGGCACAAGGCTGCAGGCTGAGTTATACAGGGAACTCAGAGTATTACTCATGTATTATAAGGAATACTGAACCCTATACTGTACCCAACAAATATAGCAGATCAACATAGAGACAGTAGCAAGATCAGTGTTGCTGCAATCCTTTAGCTGCTGTTGGAAGTACAATATCCTGCAGCCACTGATAGTGGCTCCTCTCCAGTAATAAAGAAATCCCTAGATTTACCAAACAGCTCCGCAAAAGACAGATCTGAATTTGATAATTGGGCTTCAACCAGTTGCTTGTAAAAATAATGCACATGAAAATAATTTGTGTCTATATAATCTTATTTAAGTGTCTGGAAGTAGTGAAGGGGATTTCCTGTCTGCTCCCAAATCTACATGCCCTTATTTCCCCTACGAGTAGGAAACAGGAAGGATAATCAGGCAACTAGAGGCCCTGTCCTCAAAGTCAGGAAATGAATCAAAATTATCTGAAAAACTTCTCATTATATTCAATTGACTGAGTATATGCAAAGCTTTAGGGTAAGCTTATTCCGGGTTTTCTGTTTTTGTTTTTTTTAGTTTTTGAGAGGTGACCTAAATTGTCACTTACATGGAAATGAAATTGCTATAAAATGCCTTTTTGTGATAAAAATGGAGTTGTTGACAGTTTTGTAACTGTTTGCCTTAATTAACGTTCATAACTAATAATATAATACAGAAGCCACTGGCCTTCAGTTGAAAAACATAAGCTTCTAGACTTCTCTAGAACCAGTTCTGCAGCTAGCCAAAGTAGCAAATAAACGAAATTTTGCCCAGTTTGGCAACCAAGCTGGCTGCTGGGCTGGGGGGACATCCTACAAAAGTATATTTATGGGCACAACCACCACCCATGACCTGCTCTCAACTTCCCATAGTCCACAGGAGATGGAGAATAGGGTCTACTCCTTCTACTGTGACTGCGACTATGATTAATTATTTAATCCTAGTTAGTTTATCTAGGTTATACCTTTTTTGTGGCCACGCATAATACCAGAAATAAGGGCAAAGTGTATCATGGGCAAAAAAAATTTATTTTTTTTGCATTGAGCTTTTAGATCACTAACACATTTTGCAGAAAGGTTAATCTAGCAATGTCCCACACAGTACCTGCCTTCTTTATTACAGCTTAGTCAGTACCCTCATTTACGAGAGGAAATGGAACGAATAGTCACCACGCACATCCGTGAACGAGAGGGGCGGACAAAGGACCAGGTAAAAAATTTTTATAGAAATATCACCAAATAGAATAGCATTGGAATTTCTAGTAAAAAGAGTTTTAAGTTAAGAGTTTGTTTTTTTTTTTTTGCTTTGAATGAACTCGCAACTCGAATGGTATCTTATTTAAGTCTTAAATGGTTCAAGGGACCTCAAATCATTCGAGTTCTTTTTTAACCCGAAAATGTGAGTTTTGACCAAAAAATACAACTTGAATTTTTGTGGAAAAAAGAACTCAAAGCTTAATTTGCACCAAAGTGCATGGCAGCCTACAGCAGACCTTCTTGCATTTGCAACCATGTACAGATTTTCAGTCCAGGCCTGGTACACCCCTTGTTGGCAGTAATAGTCTGTATACCAAAAACAATTGACAAGGCTGAACCCTAGCTCAGCTCTGCTTCAGAAGGGGAGTTTCTTCTACTTTAATGCTCCAGGCACACAGACATCCAGTCCCGTAATCTACTTAAGAAGCTGTTTTGTCTAAATAAAGGAACTGTGAACTGTATGTGGAGCATTTAGATAAGAAAGAATGCCTTCCTATATATTTATCTTTTTTCCCTATTAATAACATTGGGATCAACCATCATTTTTACCGGCCAGGTCGGTAAAATACCGGCCAGGTGGCAACCCTAACTGCCTCAGGTCTCTAGTTTTTGAACCAAGTCACATAGAATTATTGAAAATAAAATGCACCCTCCAAGCTTGTTTACCATATGGCTACATTGTGTAATTGAATGCACCATGGCAGGGGTAGGAAGCATTCCAATCAAATTCTCCTTTCTGTTCCTTCTGCAGGTTATGCTCTTGATTGATATAGAACTATCCTACATGAACACAAACCATGAGGATTTCATTGGCTTTGCTAAGTAAGATCCTGTGTATTTGGAAATTTCCTTACATAAAAACCAGTATGAGTCAAAAATTAGGAAAGGTGGAACACATGAAGACATGACTGAGAAATAAATTTGGGGATTTATGTGAATACAACCAGAATGGGGTCAAGAATTGGGAGAGGCTTAACACATGAAGATACAAATGTACATATAAACAACAAGCTGCATTTTAATGACTCATATCCAGATTGATTTTCTGGAGCAAGTGTTTTGGATGTGTACCCCCAATTTTAATGTTGCCATTAAGAGTTGGGTTGAAAGGGCGATAATGCTTAAATTCATATCTCTCAATGTATGAACCTGGCCTGTCCAGGAATAGCGTGTTTAACACATGAGTCTAAATCCCTTACTCTGTCTTGGCAGCGCTCAACAAAGGAGCAGCCAAACTAACAAGAAGAAGGCATCTGGAAATCAGGTGAGTAAAAAGAGTTACATTCAGCACCACAAGGGCTTCATGAATCTCTGCTAATCACACTACATCCATTTCTTAAATCTTTGGGGACGAGACTAGAGACATGGGATTCAGGAAAACTAAAATTGGAAATTAATTTATTTCTCTCATCTCTTAATATTCCCATTAAATACCAAGGGGAAAAACACCCAAACTGCATGGTTGCCTTTAGGAGATATTTTTTAATTAGTGCTGGGTTGATATACTGTAGGTTATATTTTGTGATTTTGCCCAGTTTTTCATGCTAATACTATGCCCTAAGGTAGAGGGATTACTTATTACAAGATATAACAGCCAGACTCCAGGCAATATGGACATTACTAGGCCGGGAGTTAAAGATACTGATTAAGCTTGGATTCATCACTGCCATACTGTCACCAACTAAGGGTCTCCCTCATTTACATAAAAGTATGTCCTATATGCTGCCTTCTGTATTGTGTCCTGAGGCTTTTCTAGAATTGCACCTCACTCTAGATACAGCATTGTGTGCCTTCAGCTGGGCTGCATACAGAAAGGTCAAGAAGGTGGGTGACTAATGGGCATTCCATAGAACTCCCCTAACTTAAACATGGTTCAAGACCTAGGTAGCACTGAGGGATGCAAGGTGCTGGATAAACCATGCTTATAGCATTTAGAAAATACATAGTTCCCTTTGCTCTTGATTTTTAATTTGAAACAAGGTGAAACACAACTTGAACCTTCCAGTGGCACAAGTATAAGAGCTTCTTTCCTTTTGTGCTGAAGCTCCCTTCCACACAATTGCTGATCCTCATGTTCAAACTGATGCCTATTGTAGACCCGGATATATGTTTCTGAGAGTCCTGAGTTCATTATCAGTGGCCGTACCCAAGTTAGTGTGTAGGTTATGGGGTCAGTCTCTTCATGTCATTACTCTGCGGTCATCATTCTGCAGCGCCTGAAACCGCAGGCTTGGCAAGTATGTATGATGGTCATGTGTGACTTGAATTCGCATGTAGTGCACGGGCTGAGGGTTCTGCATCCCCCAAAGCTAGTAATATATATCCCTCTTCTTGTGCTCCTCTTTCTCCTCTCTGCTGCTGTTGCTATGGTTACCCTGTGTAGGATGAGATCCTGGTGAGTAGACAGGCAGTTGCTATGCCCTTAATACACCATGGTACATCTGGGAAGGGAGACCATAGACCTTTAACACTACTGTATTAGAGAGACCACTACAATTATTCTTACAGAAATATGCACAAGGAACTTTTCCATCCACAGTAGGTGTCAATGCTATGAATTATAGTTCAGCAATGGCCGGAGGGCTGGGGACTTCCTTGTCCTGTTATTGTTCTATTATTACAGTAACTTTACTTTACAGACACTATTAATTCAACATAATGATTTAACAGACAAAATAAGGTCAGAGCTGGCTTTAGAGGTGTGTAAATACAGGCAACTGCCCATGGGCCTTTTATAACATTGCCCTGATAACTAGCAATTTTGTGTAGGGGATAGCAGGTGTATTTTGCAGAGTCTGTTTTGCTGTGGCGCTTCTCAAGAAAACCCTAAGTAGATTCCTTCTGAAGTAAGGTTTGAATGAAGGTACATTCAGTTTGCAGTATATTCTACTAAACTTTAAATACACATGATTTAGTTTGTAAAGGGTCTATGGTGTTTTCTAAAATTGGTCCTATGGCTTCCCCAGATGTACCATCTCTGTGCTCAGTAACCCCCCCCCACTGTGTTTTTCTACCCTTCCCCACACCTCTTCCTCCTTTGCCAACTGCAGTGTGGGCAAAAGTAATGCTCCAGCCTTCTCAATGCATCATATTTCTTGGGGTGAAAATTAACTGCAACACTCTGGGTATATTTTTTAAAAGAATCAATATGTAGGGTACCACAGTGTATCAGATGGACATGTCATAGACCTTGATACAATTGTAGGGGCCAAACTGAGAGTTTACCCCTTGATTAATATGCCCCTAAAAAACCCTAAATAAGTGAAATTTAAGAGCTCTCTAAATGTTCCCTTTAAAACCCTTTAATACTGTAAATGTGCCACCATGTTTCTTGTTAAATTCATCATATTGTTTCACGGTATGTGCCATTCCTGGGTATCATTAAGCAGACACAACACTGCTGTATTTGATACATTTGATAGGTTCAATTTGCAATATTCGTTATGATAGAGCTGACTCAAACAGATGCAAGTCTGGTAGTCAGACATCCCTGAACTAATCTTCTGCCATTTTCTTAGGCAAATGGATGCAAAACTTTTTAAATTCAAGACCTGCCTTGAATGTGCAACCTTTGGCCAGGACCCTCCTTGAAGGAAAATAGTGTACCAATTATTCAGTCATAGTTCCATAAATACGTAGGACAGCAAATACATTTTCACCCAAAATTTCACTGTAACAGATCTTCACGTAGGATTCTGGTGTATCAAGAAGAGTAAATGACCATGCTCACCAATTTTCAAGTTAAGCCCCTATACCACTGCTCCAAGCCCCATAACGACGGTCACATCACACTAAGCACAGTATTAAGAGCTTAGGTCAATTGCTTTGTTTACTCCTTTGTGCTGTAATGAGACTGGAGAATGCTTCTTGCACACATTAAGCTGCTATTCCATCTCCCCTCCATATTTAACTGAAAGGGAGTGCTAACCAGATGACAGCACTGCTTTCTATCACTTTCCTTCAGCTGGGCTGCAAGAAAACCAAGATTTGCAGTTCCCACCTTGAAGGGAAAGGAGATCAAGGCAAAGCTGCTCCTCTGCCATGCCTTTGTCTTCGTTTGGCCTTGCACTGCAAAAACATGGCAGTCATCGTGCTCTCGGAATGTGTGCTGATTTTTGTCTGAAGTGTGTGTGCATGCGCCTCTTGTTGACGGCTTATCATCTTTCTCTAAAAAAGGTCATTTTCACCCCATCTTTTTTCTTATACTTATTCCTTTTGTGGTCTCATAAAATGTGATATTTTGGATCAAGGGAACCGGTGGTTTATTTCTATTAGTTTTCCCATCAAAAGATCCTTTGGCCTTTGTTAAATATTTTTTTTAGGATGAAACAGACAAATGATAGTCATTAGTTATTGTGCACCCATAGTCCTTGTAACTGTTTGTTAAGCAAAAACACTATCCATCCCTTGCTAAGTGCCCTCCACAGGGAGTATCTATAAAGTTAAAATAAATTCCTCCAAAGGAATGATGCCAAGGTTGGTTTACCTTCCATTTGTATCATTGTATTTACTGGCTGAAAATCCAACCCCACCGGTTCTTAAAGGAACACTAGACTTAACAGTATTTCTTGCAAGAATATGAAAACCCATTACAGATAAAAAAACTCTGCATGGTGTGGTCACCTGTTGGTATTGCAGTTTGTGGCTTCCAGTGGTTTCAGGGTAGCCATTTTCTTTTCCGTGCCAACTATGTTTTATGACATATGGCATCCTTGTGAGCAAGGAACACACATAAAATGGCTTATTCTCAATTTACCTTAAAGAGTTCCTGTGATAGTTATTTAAAAATATATGGCCTAAATATTTGTTAATGGAAATATTGTAACATAATTCTCCATAGATGTGTAGTGTTCCTTTGAACAGCTAACGTTACAAAAAAACTGATGAAAATGTTAAAAAGTTGGTTTCGGGGGAAGCAAATCCATGGCCAAACAAAACTCTCTTCCCAGTTCCTGTGCATGGCCAATATAAGGCAGTCTGATTACTTGGCATGAGTGTGGCCATATTTTGCAACAATTAAGAAAGAAAGGTGATATTAGGAGCAAATAAAGTGTAAGAATATATTCCATATGTGCTGTAATGCTCCACCCTCTCTTGGACAGGTAATTCGCAAGGGATGGCTGACGATCAACAACATTGGCATAATGAAAGGTGGTTCCAAAGAGTACTGGTTTGTACTAACTGCAGAAAACCTTTCCTGGTACAAAGATGATGAGGTATGTGCGGCTATTATTCACCTATAATATGTATTTATTGGCTTATTTATTATTTATATTATTTAAACCTTACTTTATTTAAAAACAGTGTAAATATGTGGGGGTGGGCACCTTTCTATAGCATTTGTTATACAAAACATCAAATAATTGCATAGAGACAGGGAGAGGCAGCACCACCATCACCTGATATTCTTATGTCCTGGAGCCAAGGGTCCTATAGTACAAGACACTATTTATGTGTATTTTTTACCAAACAAAAAGTATTATTATCCAGTTTATTATTATTATTTATTTCAGTTTGTTATGCAGTGTATTCATTGGAATGGAACACAATAAGGTTGAAATGGCCTTACTCTCTGCAAGCTTGTATGTTTCTTGGCTGGCCTGCTGCTCTGAATCATTGAGTTAGTTTTAGTCAAGCCAACATGAGGTAACAGCCCTGATCTTAAACATAACCACTCAACAGAATTCAAAATGAGCAACAGATGTCCCTGCATCAGGGGACAAACAGGATTATATAGTAAGACAGCGTAAATCATGGGATGTGAGTGGGCAGGAGGAGTCCATGGATCCTTACCGGGCTCTCGCTATTAGTATCACCACTGGGCTGGAGTAATATTTTCATTTATATATAAAGCCGTCTTGTAACCTTAAAATCCCTATACTGAGAAGGCCTGAAATCCTGCAAAATGCTGATGCATCGGTTTCTTTTCTGCTTGTCATACCCACAACTACTCACAGCTGTAAATGTTGGATGTCTCCTCCCTGGTATTTCCTTTCAAAGCCCCCTCAGGATAAATAAACTCATTCTCCTGACTTGCACTCTGCAGACACACATGCGTGTTTGTTTTACTATATCTACCAGCTTTCTCTGCAAGCCACAAGTAAGGTTTGCCTGTTGCCACTGTGCTACCACAGAGGATTTTGGGAGGTCTAGGTCACCGGTATGAATGCCATGCACAAATCAAATCCAGAGGTGTAACTAGATATTACTGGGCCCCTTAGCAAATTCAATGTAGAGCCCTAAAATATTGCTAAATTTAACTATTCTACCAAGATATATTCAATTTAGAGCCCCAAAATATTGGTGGATTGAACTATTCTATCATGATATATTAAACATACTCATTAATTAGGGCTTCGCTCTGTACTTCTGGGCCCCCCGCAACCACAGGGTCTGCCTCCTCTGTACTTACACCCTAGATCAAATCAGTGGTTCCTGTTGGAGCAAAGGTCAACCCTCCCGCAATTTTTAGGTGTCACCTGCAGTAACACTCAGGAGCAGAGCAAGAGACATGGCTTAAAAACCTCCTGGAATTCAATTCTGGGAGGTTGACATGTGACTTTAATTTTTTCCATATAATGCATTTTTAAAAGAAGGCCTATCCCTATAACAAATGCAGCTGCTTTACAGCTCCACCTGCAGGTTTTAAAATGATACCTCAATATTGAACTGCCTATATTTTTTTTTCATGGCTTGAAACAAAGCTTGTTGGTGGGAATAATAGGGCCCCATACACCTGTATCGCCACACCCCTGATTCTCCAACCTGCCCTACCTGAAACTCATCACTTGCATGACTCTATTTTGTCTCTCTCCAAACTGTAATATAAAAGGATTTGCATAGCAACCACTGAATCCCTACATGGAGAGCCAAGTAAATGCTCTGTTCCACAAGACCCCACTTCACTGTTGGAGATTCAGTCATGGAAGGTTCATGACATACAAACTTTCTTCAGAAAACTCTAAGCTGCAATTACAGTAGATAGAGCCCAACATTTTCCTGTGGCTGGAATGCTGCCACCATTAGTAATTAAAACTATGTCCTTGGTCAGGTCAGCTGTTAATACTGAGCTGCTTTTTTTCCATCTCTGTCTTATGCTCTGGAATCACTTTTTACCCTATGGATTTACCTTTCATTATGTGAAAGGATGGTGTATAACAGATACGGTTAAGCTGGTCATACATGGGTCAATAAAAGCTGCCTACTTGGCCCCTGACAGCATCTTATCGGGCCAAGTATGGGACGTCTGTCCTGATCAAAAACTATCAGGTCTAAAAAATGAAGTTGGGATAGGGCTGCTTCAGTGTGTTTATGCAGTCCTCTCCCGACAGTTCTTCCTAGACTCCCATAATGATTTAATTGTTGGTGAATGATTAAATCAAAATGAACTATGTATGCCCAGCTGTAGTTACAAGCAGCAACAGGAACTTGTACAAAGGTATACAGTTCTATTATATGAACTAATGTACTTCATATTGAAAATTAAAAGGATATTTGAAGTCACCGAAGATCTGCATATACCTGATGTATAATAAGAGCTATTATATCCCCTACTGTAAATCATAAGGATATTAGAAGTCACTGAGGGGTTCTGTGACCATATAAAGGCAAAAAGCTGAAGGCATATATTATAAGGAATAATGTATCCCTTTCTGTAAATAATAAGGTATAAATAAGATAAATTATGAGGACATAAGATCACTTATAAGGATATAAAATAAGTCACTGAGGATTCTGTCACTCACGTTTCTTGATTTATGTCTGTAGGAGATGGAGAAAAAGTACATGTTGGCAGTGGACAACCTGAAGCTGAGGGACATTAAGGTGGTATTATAATGACCCCCTACTATAAATCATAAGGATATAAAAAATCACTGGAAGTTGTATCACCATATAAGGCCACAAGCTACGATATACATGTCAGGGATTATGACATGTATTATAAGGGATAATATACCCCTATTGGAAATTATAAAGATATAACAATTCACTGAGAGTTGTGAGACCACATAAAGGCACACGTTTGCAGGCTGAATCATTTAGGTCAATGATCTCTGATTGTCACTGGTGTATTATAATGGATAATGTACCCCTTACTGTAAATTATAAGGATATTAGAAATCACTGGGAATTCTATCACTCATGTTTCTTAATTAATGTTTATAGGAGAAGGAGAAAAAGTACATGTTGCCACTGGACAACCTTAAGCTAAGGGACATTGAGAAAGGATTCATGTCCAGCAAGCACATCTTCGCACTATTCAACACTGAGCAAAGGTAGGTAGAGACCTAGCCATCTAGCACATCCCATGATCCAAACTGCTAAAACAAAGTACCATCACACAGCAATTGTGAGAATGTAATGGATGGCCACTACATCACACAATAAGACTATTTCCTCTAGTACCAGCATCATTCAAATGTTGGTGAAGTGTGTAATTGCTATGTGCAAAAGAGTCATAATCCCCTAAAAAAACTGTCAATATCTGAATTTTCCATCCACTGATCATTCAGTATGATAACAAGCAGGCCTCCCTCGTATGGCAAAATTGGATTGGAGATCTCTCTGTCCTCCTGAAATAGTGGCTCAGTAGGAAATAGCCAAGTTATGGATCTCCAGTTGACTTTTATGATATTGTGCTAAAGCTAGGGGTCGACACCAAGGCCATCACCGCTGTTGAGCAGGTTTACTGTATTCTCCTGTATCTGTACAGAAATGTTTACAAGGACTACCGTCAACTGGAGTTGGCCTGTGAAACTCAGGAGGAGGTGGATAGTTGGAAGGCTTCTTTCTTGCGTGCTGGGGTCTACCCAGAGAGAGCTGGGGTGAGTACAAAGAAAACGAAGAAATGCATGGCTACATTAAAACTTGCAATGCCCTCCTCTTTGGCATATCAAGAGCTATGGATTTTATGCCCTCCCTTTCCATTTTATCATGGACCCTGCCAACTCACTTCCTCCATCCATAGGCATTATAGGAACATATACACAGGTCCTTATGTATGTACCATAATATAATCTCAAGAGAGCAGATTTTTCACACAAAATAGAAACTTGAAGATTGTCTGGAAGGGTGACAGTTCCTCTTTGTTTTCATGGTGAGCCCCGGCAAAGAAGCACAGACCTTCAGCACCTTTACCGACATAAATTCACCAGTTTAAAAAAAACAAATACACCAGAATCAAAATCTTTACTACTGATTATGAAACAATTTCACCCCTTTCAAGGTTGCTGCATTTCCATTTCTGTGATAGATATAACAGGTCACTTTTTCCTGAAGGCATGTCCTGAGCAATATTATGTTGGCTGCCAGTATACACTAAGGACATGGGGGGTTATATGTAACGTAACTTTCCATGTCCCAGTAACCCACAGCAATGAATCAGATATTAGCCTTTGCTGGGGCAAGCAATGGCCATGTTACTTATGAAGTTAAATGTCAAGGAACCTCTTACAGTTGGTCTTGTGAACTACATATCACTCTCAGGTAGAAGATTCAGAGACACTCTAGCCAATATTCAAATACTATAAGTGATGCTCCTTTAGGAGGAAGTCCAGGAAGCGTCATGTATACCCAATCACCACCAAAATTCGTCACATATATATGCTAAGAATACACAAGGCCCTCTCCACTCGACATTCATTTTAATTCAGCTCTTCTCATATCAAATCTGATTGTTCCATAGTCCATCCCCTCCTTTGACATTCCTATTCTTTATAATATTGAGGCCAAAGGATTCATCTTTAACATCTAACAATGGTATTTTTCTATTTTGTCCCTTTTTTGTGTTTTTATTTGTATTCTGTTTGTGGCTCAATCTGACCTCAAAGGACGCAGATAAAGTAAGTTTTGCAAACAACTACAAAGGAGTGCCGAGTCTCCTCTTCTGCTTCTGTAACCATACCCTCCTTTCACCCTCTGCTTGAGAGGAAAGCCCTTGAGGGGGACTAATAACTTCCTCCCGCAGTTTTCACAATTTTTATTTTCAGTTTGGTCTTTTTCTGCATCTAGACAGAACATTTAAGTTGGGGGTCTTTCCCCACTTTTCTATCATGGCTATGCAGTCCTTCCAAGCTTCCATTAACATTAATTTTGTTTTGCATGCCTGACACGAGACGTTAAACCTTACCAGCAGGTGCATATCTGTACCTTCTTCCCGTATGAGGTTCCTTTAAGGGTTGTTCTGTGTGTACCTGAGCCAAACTGAGAGATTTAAAGTGGAAACTATACCCTATGCATGCAGGGTTCATCTTCCAATTTTCTTTTTGCAAAAGTCTTCTCCACAGACTTGTAGATCAAGGCACTGTCTATTTTTGGCCATTAGAGGTGCTGTTGTGTACATGCACATACATGGCTACATATAACTCTCACTTCGGTATCAGAGACCAACATCCAAGGGAATTCTCAGTCTATGACTACTTTAAAATGTAATTACCAGTGAAGTCAGCTTTTATTGTAATGGGGCTCATTTACTAACACATGCCCATCTACAACATGTTAAGCAATGAAAGCAAAGATATGATTGCTCGCTATGGGTGGTGGTGCAATTTGACACCTGTGTAGGTATATTACAACCTTTCTAATTTCTTGGTCATCACCCAAAACGCTGGCTCACTGAACAACATAAAGTGCTGGTAAATTTGTGCTTCTGGTTCTGTAGCTAAATCCATGGCACAGGAGGACACTTCAGGTACTGAAACCTGTCTCTCATTTCCCTCTGTGTTTCCTACATGGTTCTGCAGGCGAGTGAGTCAGAAGAGAACGGCTCAGACAGCTTCATGCACTCCATGGACCCTCAGCTGGAGAGGCAGGTGGAGACCATACGCAATCTGGTGGATTCCTACATGGCCATTGTCAACAAGACAATCAGAGATCTGATGCCCAAAACCATCATGCATCTTATGATAATCAATGTATGTAGTTCACCTTTAAGTTAAATGTTAGTATGTTATACAATATTACTGTAACATTACAATGAAATATTACAATGTTACCTATTACTGGTGACTTAAAATCTTAAAATAAAAATCTAGAATTATCCAGGTAGTGAATGCTAGGTAGCAATTCGAGTCACGGGAGTGAATAATAAATTGCCATCCCCCAGTGATTCTACCTTTCCTGCCCTGTAACAGTAGCCAGATTCTCCAGTCTTGTTTTAGAATATTATAGTTTTACATTTCCATATGTGGCAGACCAAGGATTTCATTCATTCCGACCTCCTGGCCAACCTGTACTCCTGCGGTGATCAGAATACATTGATGGAGGAGTCAGCCGAACAGGCTCAACATCGGGATGAGATGTTAAAGATGTACCGTGCCCTGAAAGAAGCTCTGAGTATTATTGGCGACATCAGCACAACTACAATCAGCACCCCCATGCCACCACCAGTGGACGACTCTTGGCTACATGTGCAAAATATGCAAACGGGCCGCAGGTAATTAGATCTCCTTATTCAGGGGCAAAAAAAAAAAAATTAAATTAAAAAATATCAAGAGACTTAGAAAATGTGTGTCACATGCCTTTCAGGTCTCCAACATCAAGCCCTACCCCTCAGAGAAGAGCTCCTGCTGTGCCACCCACAAGGCCTGGCTCTAGAGGTCCTGCTCCTGGTCCTCCACCTCCAGGCTCCACACTTGGAAGTGCTCCCCCTGTACCCTCCAGACCTGGAGCATCACCAGACCCATTTGGGCCTCCCCCCCAAATCCCATCAAGGCCTAACCGTGCACCTCCTGGTGTCCCAAGGTAAGTGTACCTAAAATATGAGCAATAATGTACCATACTTAAATCCCTTGTGCCTCAGAAGGTGAATCACTATCATGCGACTGCTAAATGGAGCTTTTTGTTACAAAATTCATCAAAAGTAAATTTCACACTTGAATAACATACTAAAAACAGACACAATCGTCGTGTGCAATCATGGGCTCAGAACTGCACTTATTATCATACCACCAGTACTTGCACATTGAAAGGCATCAAGAACAGAGCTCCCTTAGAGTGTTGTGCTCTCTCTTGCGCCTACGGAATAGCACACATGTAAGGGGCTTTTACAGGTGATTGTCCTTGTCCAATCCACTTGCCAATCCTCATGTGGCAGGCATACAATGCACCCACCTGCAACCTGTTATTAACCAGGCATACATACATGCACAACATTTGCACCTGATTAAAACAATAATCTTGAATATTGAGAAAAAAAGTGCATTGTAAGGGAAAATGCATGGCCATTTGTGCCAGGTCTTGCAGACATTTGATAAATGAGCCCAACTGAATTACAGCACTTGATTCTTAACCATGGTACTAGGGTCCTTCTTTTTAGACTTGTGTCTCTATACACCATTGTACTTCAACTGTATGCTATAGTAATGACTATGAAAAGTGATTTTATGCAGAACAATTTTTAAATGTTTAGATTTATCTACGCAGGTTATCATCCTCTAGATATATATATCACTGCCTCCATTACCCCACTCATTCATTGTCTCAATCCATTCCATTCTACACCAACGTTCAAATTATGGATCATCATTTTACTAATTCATTAATCACTTTCTCTATTCTATATATATCTCCCTCCTTAACCTCCCTGAGCACACGTTGTAATTGTTTTTCTTTAGAGAACCCTCAGTCCTCACAGTGATATTCAGTAGCATGTAGGTAGAACCCTTTGCTCTCACTGTGACTCCCGAATTCTTCCTCATTAAGCAGAACCTTCAGTCCTCACTGTGGCATCCTAACCTTTCTTCCTTGTGTAGATCCTTTCTGTGACCTCCTAATCTTTCTTCCTTAGATAGTACACCCTACATGCAAACTGTGGCCTCATTATTCTGCCTTAGATAGAACTAAAACCGTCAACCCTTGTTGCGACCTCCAATTTCTTTATGCTTAGATAGCTCCTACTCCTTCATCTTCAGGTAGTCCTCTTAGCACCTTCTATTATCTTGTAATTCACTCGTCCTCAGTCAACACGCTTGGCAATTAAAAACCTTGGAAAGTGCTGTTGCCTTCTATTTTTTTTCCTGTGGTAGAACCCTAGGTCCATGCTATCCCACATAATATAGAATCATTGGCCTATGATGTAGTGTTCCACATGACCATTCCTAAATTAGAACTATTTTGTACTGGCTTTAAAGGAAGGGGACCCAATAGTGGAGCAGTTAGAATGTTACTGGTTAACGGGCGACATATATAAAACCATTTTATGGCCAGTGCTTCACTGTTTTGGGATAGGGTTATTTTGTATGCTATACATACAGTATGTACCAACAACTATAATAGCACTGCGAGTTATTTTGGTTGCTAAACACTTCAGGGAAATAAAACACACTGATCAAAATGCCTAGAAAACATGGCACAGCAATATGTGGCACTAAGTATGACTTACAATCGCAAATTTAGTAAAAGGAATGCCAGTGTCTTTGTACAATCATGCTTGTATGCTAAATTGGACCAGTGCAGTTGATCTCAGCAACCAGAGTCTTACTTTAATTTTCTAACTTGTAGTAGACTCATCAGAAATTTTGGCCATTTGGTTGCTGTCGGTAACAGCAAATCTGTGCTTTTATGTCTCTTTACACTAACCTCCATGCTAATATAGAAGTATCGATCCTTGCATCCCCTGACGTTCTCTTGTATATAGAATGAGATCTCATTGCAACCTCCTCCCCTCCCAGTGCCAATGTTATCAATGACATCAAGGTAAGGGTCATTGATGACATTGTGGTGACCTTGCTTGTCCTCAGCAACTGAAGAACGTCTGGATCATTCTGTTGTTCTGCATCAGGCAATTAGCTGTACATGTGTGATGTATAGAATGGGCACTTCTAGTCACTTTATTGTAGTACAGTTATGTGTTTATAAATACAGTAGTCTTTTATAGGAGCAGATTTACAGACTCTCAGCTCAGGGGCATACATTCCCAACTGATTAATTCCCAACTGCTTCCAATGCATAAGTGATGTGTTCAGATACATTGCAGCATATCAGTAGGTGTATGTGTTTTTCATACGATTGCTCTGATTGGCTATCTTAATTGTTACCTATGATCCTATTGGCAATGTAAAATTTTCCTGCATAAAGAACCCTGATTCACTAAATTTATGAAAATAATTGAATCACTATACAAAATACATTATTTATAGGGACAGACTGTGAATTTGTTGTGTATCATAAGTACACAGGAAAAGCCATCAATCACTGAAAGGTAGAGGTTATATCTATATATAGTAGCTTTACTATATCTGATACTTTTTGTCCCTATTAATAACATTGGTATCAGTATCAATCTTTGTAGCCAAGATGGTGAAATACCAGACAGGTAGCAATACTAAGAGCCAATGTGGCCACAAGGTAAGCAGCCAACACGGAAGATCCTATGTCCTGTATATGGGACCCAGTTCACATATGTCAGCTTGTTCTGCATTTCACAGACAACACTATAGCTTGCTCAGTTTGTCTCTCCATGCGTATTTGTGCATGCTTCTGCACTTGTACCTATTCATGTCTGTGTCTAGCCAAGGAATATCCACTGTTGTATTTCGGTAATGCATTTATAAATAAAAGGATTCGGTGTGTATGGAAATGTGTGTTCTGTCCCATAAACACTTGTCCGTATGTATGTTTCTGCACATATGGGCATTTTCTTTTCTGGGAATGCTGGGCAGCTGGAAAGGCACAAGTGGCATCCATGTGTTCTCCAGCTGTTGCTAAAGAACTACTTAACAGCCTGCCTCTCTCAGGCCATTGTAAGAAATGTAGTTTAGCAACATCTGGAGGGCTATAGGCTACAGAACTCGGCTCTTACACATCAGTTACTTGACAATTACATGTTTCTTGCACAGGCATGCAGTATACATATACATTGTCCTTGGAATGACTATAGCAGTACAGATTCACTCCAATTGCTGGGCATATATATTTATATAAATGTGTTTGTGTGTGTGGAGGTTAAGCTTTAGTGGAGTCATTGATAGCTGTGTGTATGCATGCATGCCACCCCCATGTATTTGTAGCTTTGGCTGCCGTCAGCCTCTGACTTCATGTTATCTTTCAGAATAACTATCAGTGACCCTTGAGGAACAATCGTTACGGTATGTGTCACACATCTTCAGTCATGTGACCTGTGTGCTTCCTGTCCCCCTGTCGTGATTTTCATGTGTGTGATGCATAAGTTCCTATCCATTTATTGTCTGATGCCCTGTTGCCAGGCAGATTTCAGGAATTGTTTTCTTACAGATTCATACCTTTTGGTATTTACATATCAGGGCTGAACCCAATGTACT
Organism: Xenopus petersii; assembly: GCA_038501925.1. Taxonomy (NCBI): domain Eukaryota; kingdom Metazoa; phylum Chordata; class Amphibia; order Anura; family Pipidae; genus Xenopus; species Xenopus petersii. The sequence continues at coordinate 137,578,020 of CM076686.1, read as the reverse complement.
GGATGATAGATGGATATAGAATGGATTCCAGACAAATTGGGCATTGTACTGTTACATTGGCCTGTAGTGCAGAAAACTAGGCTTAGAAAAATGTTGGCTCAGTTCAGATCCATGGGGCAAACAATTAGAAAGATCCTTACTATCTCCATTACATGGTCCTTAGTCACCCAAGAACCCACCTACTGTACAGTGCCACATAGCTTCCCAACTGGTGTCTAAATATAATAGTTTATTGTGAAAACGGAGGGATGATTTCCAATTAGAGGGCGATTGAGGTGAGGGGAGAAAAATATCTTGGATCATATTCTACTTGTGAGTATGTTGTAGTTCCTATTCTTCTTGTAGATGTCTTTCTGCTTTTTGGTTAAAAGCTCTCTTAACTACTCCTCTCTCCAAACTTGACTCCCGCATCCCTATTCTACATACATTACTTATCCTAAAATCAGACCTTCATCCTTCTCTTCCTGTTACCTTTTTCTCTGTGTTAATTTCTTGTGTTACTTTCCAAAATATCAACGGTGCCTGGCAACTCGGTCACACAATGCCCCTTTCAACTTTATAGTGCTCCCAAGACCATCTCAAATACAGTTCTCCTCCACTCAGTACTCCCTTGCTTGCCTCAGCTCACCTCTTCCTTTCCTTTCTCCCACTCACTACAGTTCACTCACTCAAGTAGTAAACTGCATGTCCTCGTGTTGGTGTTGACTGTATTATTGTGCCCTTGGCTCAGTGCTCAGCTTGCTTAGTTAGTCTCCTAGTCCTGACAGTGACAAGACGGCTTATATTAGGGTTACCTAATCCTGACAAAAGACAACACAAGCAGATCACAATTGTGGCCCGCACAATAAAGACACAGAGAGGAGCTTGTTAGTACTAACAACTAAAACTATTACAACCTCAATGGTTAAATATTTGTAGTCTTCAAAAATTGAGCAGTTAGTTTCACTCAGCTTAACAGTGTCATTCTTGAGCTTTCTGGGTGTGTTACTTTAACATTTTTCAAGTCACATGGGACTTTTTTTTTAGCACACAAAATCCCATAAAAGTTCACCATGTGGGGAAGCTTCTATTTTGCAAGTCCAGGATAGGCAAGGGTTCCTTTCTATTCTGTAAATGGCTATTGTTGATCTCAGCACAGAGCCAATATAGTAGTATGTGACTATTCCTACAGCTGGACACAACAACTGATTACATTGATAATGTAAAGTCATGTAATTGCTCTTTGGAGCAATTGTAAGAGTTGATTGCCTAAAATAAAAAATATTGATTGGCTGATGGCCCATCCAACTACTGACACAATGGATAAGGCAATTTGGCCATTTATGCATCTGACCAGTTTGCTTGTATAGTCAAAACAGTGCTCCTGATGTGTGGCTAGTTTAGATCAGATCTTTTGTTGTGAATATTTGTATTGAATATTTACCCTTATATACCACCACCACCATAGCATGCAGCATCTTTATTTTTCTAGTGTGGCTATATCTCTTTGCTTTTATTATCAGTTACTTACTTTTCGGTGATAAATGTCCACTCCTCTGAGGGCCTTGTACAAGCTTTAGGCTCCACTCCTCCTCCAGACAGGCTCCACTCTTCAGCACCAAGCTAAATTATTTAGTGCAGCAAGGCTCAGTAGTGTCCCATCCCACAATCTGAGGAGAACAGAAAACAATGAAAATCAGATCAAAAAAGCTTATATTTCAGTACACAAGCCAACTTTTCTCTTTAATAAATAGGACATGACACGCTTTTTAGCGGCAATGTTTTACTGGCTCCATTACTGCTTGCTCCATACAAGTAACTGACACAAGGAACAGCAATAAACACTGTTCATGTCCATGGCACTAGCTACTGTACAACACCCCTATGTCTGTGCACCGCTCCAACTCCAATGGCTACCTTGTGTGTGAACAATATTTGCCATGATATGATTTTTTTACTTCCAAACTCCTGGCATGACTTGAAAATGCTTCATTCAAAAATTATTGTACTTAAAGCTGAAGATTTTTTGGGTAAAGTGCCAGTTAGCTCATATATACAAATAGATTAAAACATCATTCGAGTCCCCCTTCTATTGTTTTAAGGAGCACCCTAGACAGTTAACAAGGGTTCTTCCCATGTGCCCTTCAGTGTGCGACATCCCTTACGCACTGCTTTTGGACAGAACAGAACCTCAGGTTATGATTTGTGCTGTAGGCAAAAGAAGCTTACCATCCATCCAAACTGGCAAACCCCTCATTATAAACAGGGATATCTCAATGACATGACATGTTACACCCCTCTTTATCTATATGGCTCCTTTATCCTTTTTATGTCTCAACTTTCTTCTTTTTTTGCCAATGGCTTAGAAAGCCACTTGCACATGTATTTAACATCAAAATCTCCATAAGTGGTTAAAGGTGTCTTACCGCCTGCCTGGGGAATTTGGGCTGACTGCTTCTGGGTGTAAACAATGCTAATCACGTTCTGTGTTCTCTTGTCTGTTTTATTTTTTTTTTCCATCCAGCAGGAAGGCTCCCGCATCACCTACACGACCCACCATTATTCGATCTGCCGATCCGTCCCTCTTAGATTATTAAATGGAGGCCTGGCCGCTGAATACAACTCTCTCACTCCCTTTCTGCTCACTCATTACACCTCTCCCAGGCATGGTGCAATCTCTTGCTCTCTCTATCCTCTCTTTCACTGTGTTGTAAACACTGGTTCAGTGTCGCACCAATGTATTGTACTGTACAGAAGTGTAGTGTTGTTCCTTCCACCATATTGTAATGTTAACGTGCCAGCAATCTCTGGTTAATGTTTTTTTTCTGTTCTCCTCACAATGCCCTTATGCATTATCATTTCACTTGCTTACAAAATTGATTTACCTTATTACCTCCACCACTACAGCAGAATTTTTTGACAACTGTCAAAACAATTGAATTTCTAGGCATATTCAATAAGGAAGAGACAGGAACTTGGCCTGTGTTTCCTTTAACATATCCTAAACTGTGCTCCTTTTTAATGTGACTGATCTACCTGCTGCTTACTGTGGTCTATAGCTCTTGTTACGTACCTTCTTCTTCATGGCTCGATCTTGAAGGAGCAATTTACAATTCTGCACTCCATATATTAAGGACTGTGGTGCCAGAACCTAAAAGAATTAAGAGTGAAAAATTATCAGGAAAGCTGCAAGAAGACCAGGACTGGATGAATATATCACTTAAAATAAAAAATACCAGTACTTGCAGATTAGATATTATCAACGTAACCAAAAGGTTAAAGCAAAACGGAATGTTTAAAGCACTCTAGGGGTGGGTGACAATGGGTTTAGAATTGTGTGGTTTGACACTCCAAATGTATGCTTCTGTCGATTTGCGTATAGGTTGGTAATAAAAAAAATCTGTATTTGATCATTTCTTGCCCAACACGTGCCTCAGTACAGTACCTCACCGGCTGAAAACCAGCAGCATACTCAGTACTAACCTTGTTTTGCTATCCCAAATCATACTATAGATAGACGTATAGATATATATTTTTAGAAAGGATTTCATTTTTATGCAAACCATATATTTACCAGATTCGCATATTCAATGCACACCTCCTACTGAATACCTGCCCCCACATTTTTAATGGTGGTATCTGCCAGCTCCTTTTCACTTTAAGGCTGAACCCCCATTTCAGGGTTGGAAATTCAAAAGCTTGTATTTAAAGTGTACAGCCACAGGAAACACAGTGCCGGAGAGGTTTATATAGTCCAGAGTCTCTTGCCATGTGAGAATCAATACACTCACCCATTACTAACCAGCAAGTGACTTGTGAGATCTTGGCATATCAAGGGATCCTTGAGGATAGCTCTTCTGAAGAGTACTACATTCAGTGTGAAAGGGCGCACAAATGCTGGTACTAAATTGTTTTTTTTGTCCCCTACAAAGTTGATCACTTCTTGTCTTTCCTTCCTTTTCTTATCTTTTCCCATCTTTGGTTCCCACCAGGGTTAGTCCTTCAAGGCCAGAATCTCCTAAGACTCAGTATGACCTGTAACCCTCCTCTGGCTCAGACTGTTGCCTGCTTTCTACCTGTTCTGTCTTGGACTGTGTGACATTCACCACACTATTTGTTCTGTTGTACAATAGTTGTGCTACACACATATGAAATGTGATTATTGGTATGAATTAAACAAGTCATCCTCTCAGTTGCATTACGGAAAATTATGTCTGTGGTAGTATGATATCCTTATATATACTATAAATAATCCTATATATATATATATATATATATATGAGAACTTAAATATATGTTTCATGATACGTAAGCCAATGTGCTTCCATGTTGATTTGAGTCTTTAGTATATCATAAGTCTGGGGAAATGACTAATGTTGCTCAGTTAGCAGCTGGTTCTGTATCTTTGCATGTAAAGAAGCCTCAGTTTTTGGAAAAAATGTTCTCGGTGCTGGTGTTTAGCTGTTATAAATGTCAGAGCGTTGAATAAAATATGTTTCTTTAAAAAAATTCAAAGTGATGTGCCCATTCTTTTTAATGCACCCACATTGGAAAACATTTATTTTAATGATATACATACACTTTAAAAATGCTTTGTTATTTTCTGTCATGTTAAAGGTTCAGATTGCTTATATATTTGGGTGTAAAAATGGAATGGTTCTTTTAGGTGACCCACCCCCCTAAGCCTAGTCTTACCTTTTAGATAAAAGCTAAGCCTGTTTTCTGAAATCTTTGCGATGATCCTGAGTGTCAATCGACTCTTCAGAAGTACATTTTTAATTGGATTAATTCTGATATTGCTTGTTCCCTACAATCTTGGGACTACAGTGGGGAGAATGAAACTACATTTCTTATATCTGTAACCATGTTACAGTATCAGATAAAGGAGGCCCTTACTAAGTGCCCTAACTTGTGCACAAAGGGCTCTATAGTTCCAAAAACCTCAAAGGTTCCTAACACAGTGGAGCTTACAATCTATCTTAGCTCCCTATTACCTACACTATGATTCATTTTTAACAGAAGCCTATTAACATTCATGTATGTTTTTGGATTGTAGGAGGAAATACATGTAGACAAGGGGAGAACACACAGGACGCAAGGGAAAACCAGAAGTTCCACCAGCCTGAACACCACAATATTCTCCTGTCACATTGTAACACATAGAAAGAGGCAGTCCAGTCTACAACCTCTTTCTGGATTTTGCACTTTCATAAAACCACCTATACCAACCACATTCTTCTAGCAAAATACAGACCTTACAAGCAGACAACAACTAGTAGGCTAGCAGAATGCATACATTTTTACCAAGGTATCATTTCTCAGTTATGGTGCATGATAATGGGACAGATGGCTTGCACTCAAGCACCTAGTTAATACATCCAAACACCATTACAGCCAATAAGTATGGTGAAAAGGCATGGTGAGTAAACAATAATATGGATATCAAGCGGACATTACATGCAATATTTGCCTTTCTACCTCTCTTAATAAGGACATGACAGAATCAGTCTGAAATATATATATATATATATATATATATATATATATATATATATATATATATATATTTCTCAAGTTCTCAAAGTGTTGAAAGAAACTGGAGTACCCAGATGAAACCCACGCAAGCACAGGGAGAACATAATCACTCCTTGCAGAGGCCCTGGCTTCAATCAAAGCCTAGGATCCCAGTTCTGTCCGGAAGCTAATCCACAAATAAACACACACAAAAACACTGGTTCCATAAAATATATGAAAAGTGAGAAAAAAATTAAATTCAAAATGTTATCTTATCAATGTACAAGGACATCTGCTATGTATTTTACCACACTGGAAATATTTACTATACATTTTAAAAATTGTTAATGGTTTTTGTGTATATATATATATAATATATATATATATATATATATATAATAAACAATCACATACATGGATAGATATTTTACAATGACAGTAGGCTAGATTAAGCACATTGATAGTTATATTTATGCATAGTAGTTTGGAAAGTTATCTATAAGAGCAGCATCTACTTGCAATATCAGGTCAGTGGCACTCACGAATTATAACAGATGGGTGTTCATTCAGGGAATTTTCATTTGTGGTGCATTTTCATTGCTCAATAGTTGGCGATTGTCAGAATGAGATAAACCATTGGCAGGAGACTGTCTGAATGGCATGGCGCAGCTGTCAAAACAAAATAAATTATTTGAATGTTGTATTATACAGAAATGCAAAATGGATAATTAAAAGCTCTTTGGTGATAACCTGCATTAATGCTGTAGGGTATCATAACTGTAAATTCCATAGTCAAACTATACAGCATTAAATGACCAGTTCACCTTTTTTCAATTCAATTCCTGTTGTACAAGAAAATAATGACTATATTCAAATGTTTTCTATTTTTGTTTAGCTTTTCTGTGTAAAAAAAATCATATTTTGTCCTCCTTAAATTGCTGTTGCTTTTTACATGACCAATTATGGCCACATAAAGATTTTTTCCTTCAATCGCTCCCAGTGCCTGCCTAATACTAGACAATAATCATATACATTACCTGCTGCATTTTACGTGTTTAGATTTATAAAAAAAAAAAAAAAAGAGGGGTATAAAACACAAAATAGAGAACATATAGGAAAATATTGTACATACAGTAATCTACTTCCCAGGTATAGGAACCTCCACTACTTCCATTCCCAACATGCTTTCAGCTCAATTTTATTACAAGTAATGACATTTGTTTGTAGCATAGTACCTGACTGTTGTACTTGGAACCAAATTTTGAAATTGAGAATAATAATGATAAGAGAGAATTTTCAATTCAGACATTAGATAACTGCTAATAAAACTTCCTGAGGGATTAGAACCTAAATGAAAATTTTGCAGTTCTATGGACTTACAATTATGTACACAAACCTAATTAATATTCGTATGAATGTGGCACAATGTTTTCAAAAATATTCAGCTTAAAGGAAAATTATACCCCCCAAACAATGATGTCTCTTTAACAATATAATGCATAAACTGCTCATATGTAAAACCCTGCTTCATGTAAATAAACCATTTTCATAATAATATACTTTTTCAGTAGTATGTGCCATTGAGTAATCCTAAATAGAAAATTGCCATTTTAAAAAATAAGGGCCGCCCCCTGGGATCGTATGATTTACAGTGCACACAAACATACCAAACAAACCATACTTGTTAGGTCACATGAGCCAATTAAAAGAAAGAGTTCTGTCTTTTGCTTTCACACTTCTTCCTGTTACAGTTAGAGTTGTAGTATTTCTGGTCAGGTGATCTCTGAGGCAGCACACAGACAATCACAAAATGGTGGCTCAAGGCAGGAGATATAAAAGGGCAATATTTACTTAAAGATATATATCAGTTTGGTGAGATTCTTTAAAATAACACTTAAAATGATGTAAACTATTTGTTGCATAAATATTCATTTTGGGAGTATAGTTTTCCTTCAAGACCCAATAAAACCTGATGAAAGAGGAGGGAACTTGTTTGGTAATGGAAGTAGAACCTCTTACTGATGTTTTAAAATTCCCTTTAGAACAGAGCTGAGTCAAGGAAATTTGGCAAACGAAACAAGTGGTGTGTCGGTAATATCATACATTTACCTCCTGTCTGGCAGAGACAGTGGCAAAAACAGTCCTACTTACACAGATAAACATCAGTTTTTCTGAAATTGCTGATTCCATTTTCCCAAAATGGTTGTGTCATAGGCAGGTGTCAACTACATATGGGTTTGATATATAAACGATTGACTAAGTAACGGTTTGGACTAAAATTCAATAACCCCCGGCATGTCAACTATACAGAGACCTAAACAGCCTTCCATGGGGTGAATAAATGGTTACTGTTTATGGCATCGTACGGTACCTCCTACAGATTGCCAGTCCAGGCCTGTGACTAACCAACAAACATACACAATTCTGTTTAGATATTCTTAAAAAGCCGTAAATGCAATAATCCACCACAATTGAGCACAAGTTCCTAGAATTCCCCATAGTGACAGTCCATGCCCACAATTCCCATAAGTGGCAACGCAGCTTTTTACACTACACTGAAGCAGCAGAGCCACACCCCACAATTCCCCTAAGACAAATGAAACAACTCTGTGCTAGCTGTAATGTCGTTTTATTTAAACTGGATATATTTTAGCAACTATAATAAGCCACTTGCACAAACCAAGAATGACTCAATAGAACATTACGTTTTCAACACCTAAAATGCAAAGCCCCATAATAAGAGCTGCACAGTAACAAGAGAAATACACGTTTCACAAGGCATAGAAAAAACAAACTACATTCCAGGCTTCCAATCACTTTCCGCTGTCTATATAAAATTAACAACAAATTAATCAGGGGAAATCTCGTTAACCCCTTTTAAGCGGTATCGAAAAAACAAATTACCTTGCTACTGTGAAAACTCAAGTGGTCAAAGCTGTATGAAGATGGAATGTGGATGAGAGCAAAACTTACAAAGAGTTCCTATTAGGGATGCACCGAATCCACTATTTTGGATTCGGCCGAACCCCAAAATCCTTCGTGAAAGATTCGGCCGAATACCGAACCGAATCCTAATTTGCATATGCAAATTAGGGGTTGAAAGGGGAAAATATTTTTTACTTCCTTGTTTTGTGACAAAAAGTCACGCGATTTCCCTCCCCGCCCCTAATTTGCATATGCAAATTAGGATTCGGATTCGGTTCGGCCGGGCAGAAGGATTCGGCCGAATCCGAATCCTGCTGAAAAAGGCCGAATCCTGGCCGAATCCCGAACCGAATCCTGGATTCGGTGCATCCCTAGTTCCAATTTCCAAAGCAACTTGCTATATGGTAAAATGTCCTTGATTTGTTTGCCTTTAAACTTGATTGGGAGTTAGCTAAGTCAAAACCAGCTTTGGGTGCCGAAGCAGGTCAGGGGAGGCAACAAAATAACTATTGCACTTGTACAATTCACATTTCTACTACTATAGTTCTCTTCTGTCCTCAAACCCATTGAGCTTTTTTTATCTTCTATTTTTGCAGCATTCTCACTTGCGAATCTATTTTCCTTTCCCTTTGTTGCACTTTTACTCCCCTTCTACTTTTCTATTGTCCACTCTTTTTTAAGGCAATCTTCTCCCCTTGTGCCCTTCTCTGACATTTTTGTGACACTCTCTTCTCTTCTTATGCCACCAGGCCCAGACTGCCAATCTGTGGGTTCTGGCAAATGTCAGAGGGGCTGCTGAATGATTCCATAGAAAGTTACCATATAGTGGGCTGGTAGGGGGCTGTTTAGGCCTCTGTGTACTTGGAATGGCAGGGCCTATTTTGACTCCCAGTCCAGGCCTGTATGCCACTCTATAATCCTTCCCTTGAGGCAAACTTCTCTTCTGCCTATGTGTCATTCTGTTACTTGTCACTCACTTCTTCTCTCTTTGTGCCATTGTGTTATCCTTCCCCTTTATGTATCTCTCATCATGTCCCTCACACCACTTTCTTATTTGCTCTCTTTGTGGCACTCCCTTTTTCTGCCCTGGTGTAATTGCATTTCCCTCTCTATTTGAGGGACTTTTCTTTTACCCTTATACCATTCTATAATCCTTCCTTTGAGGCAATCTTCTCTTCTGCCATTGTCATTCTGTTACCTGTGACACCACTTCTTTTCTCTTTGTGCCATTCTGTCATGTCTCTCATCATCTCCCCTGTGCCACTTTCTTATTTGCTATTTTTGTGGCATTCCCGTCTTCTGCCTAGGGTTGCCACCTTTTCCGAAAAAAAAAAAAAATACCGGCCTTACTGTATAGTTATCTTTTTTCCCTATTAATAACATTGGGATCAACCATTATTTGTAACCACCAGGCCAGTAAACTACCGGTTAGGTGGCAACCCTATTTCTGCCCTGTGTCATTGTCTTTCCCTCTCTATGTGATAATGTGAGACACTCTTTGCATCTCTCCTGGTGCCCTTCTCTTATCATTTTGTAACACCCTCTTCTTGTCCCCTTATAATGTCCTCTAATCTTTCCCTTGAGGCAATATTCTCCTCAACCTATGTACCATTGTTGTATCTTCTCCGTTTGTGCCTTTTATCCTCTCCCCTTTGTGACATTCTTTTTTCCTTCCCAGTGCCAATCTCATATTCTCTACTTGTGGCACTCAGTTCTTCTCTTCTACAGTCTCTCCCTCAGCTTCACCCCTGCACCACTTCCTTCTGTGCTCTCTTTGTGGCACTCTCAGCTTCTCTCTCAGCTTTTCTCTCAGACCATTTTCTTTCCTCTCTCTCTTTGTGGCAATCTCTTATTTTGCCTTTCATTTAGCCTCTTCCTATGTGGTTCTTTGCATGATATATTCTCTCTTTCCCCACACACCCTTGTGTCACTGTCCCCTCATGAAGCCTTGCCTCGTTTATTTACTTCCCAAGAACGGAGCACTGTCCGTCACGTGACTTTATCCTTTCCCAACCTCCCTTGCGAACCAGCTTGCGTCTGTTACCAGGCAACGCCGCGGAGCTTCCGGCTAGCTAATAGGAGAGCGCGGAAGAAAGCGAGGGCTTTCAAACCGACCAATCAGCCGCCTAGGAGTAGCATCCCGGAAGAGAAGCGAACGGAGCTAAACAGCGGTGGGCATCCAGAGGGTCTTTGGGAGTTGGATACGGTTGGTAAGGTAAGCGATAGCCGCCAGGCACTCTCATGCCAGTCACCTTTGTTGAAATGGATCAGTTCCATCCGTTCCCGGTTGCTCTGGATGGAGTCCTTATCTTGTCATTGATACGGACCCATTGGGGCGAATGTAGTGTTTTGGTGCTGCTGCTGCAGAACCTCTGGGGCAGTACAGATCGACCCTCTGTAGTTTCCCTGTTTTGCTCCAGTCACTGCACTTCCCATTCATTAATACATACTAGAACTTGCTGCTGCTGCAGAACCTCTTGGAAAATACCAATTAACAGCAATTATTTCTATCACCTGTGTTATGTCAGACACTTGCTGCTGCAGAACCTCTTGGGCAGCACAGATCGACCCTCCGTAGTTTCCCTGTTACGCTCCAGTCACTGCACTTCCCATTTATTAATACATACTAGAAATTGCTGCTGCTGCAGAACCTCTTGGAAAATTCCAATCAAGAGCTGTCATTTCACCTGTGCTACGTCAGACACTTGCTGCTGCAGAACCTTTTGGGCAGTACAGATTGACTCCTGTCATTTCCCTTTTATGCTCTGGTCACTGCACTTCCTATTCATTAGTAAATACTAGAACTAGAGCCTCTTTGGAAATGCCAGTTAACAGCTGTCATTCCTTTCGTATGGACCCCTGCCCTAGACCCTGAGCTTACAGTTCTTTACTAGCTCTTGCTGCTGCAGAACCTCTTGGAGAGTAACAGCACCACATTATAGATGTGATTGATAACTAAAGATCAGATGTTCTTTTCTGTTCAGCATTGGCTACTGCAAAAGCTTTTAGAAATTATTTAAAGGGGTTGTTCACCTTTGCAATAACTTTTAGTATGATGCAGAGAGTGATATTTGGAGACAATTTGAAATCGGTTTTAATTTTTTATTTTTGGTTTTTGAGTTAGTTCGCTTTTTATTCAGCAGCTCTTCTATTTGCATTTTAATCAAACTGGTTGCTAGGGTCCAAATGACCCTAGCAACCATGCATTGCTTTGAATAAGGCACTGGAATATGAATAGGAGAGACCTATGTGAAATGTGAACCACCCCTTTAACAGCTTCCCAGATCATAGCTCTGTTATAAAAGGGGTAACATGGGTCCCTTACGGTAATGTAGACTGCACTAATGGATTGTAGTTTATTTCCACTTGCTGCATGGTAGGAAGCTGCACTCTTATTAAGATTAATTTAATAAGCTTCATTTTGTGCAGTTCAGTTTGTACAGTATCCGCCTGATTCTTGTTACCCATGCCCTTCATTGTAATTAATATCAGTTGGTTTCCTCCCTTTGAGTTCTGACATTCCTCATCTGCAGTGTAAGCTTGGGTTTGTGTTAGACTAGTGTAGGAGTATCCATGGGAACTGTATGCTGGTAGTTTAGAGTCAATTGAAAGTTGGTCAACCCATGCAACGGTAAATCACCCTCATTTAGCACAGACTGGGATGCTACATTGTTGCTTGCAGCTTTTCTGTGGTTTTAAAGTTTTATTCTGTTTTCAAAGGTAGAAAAATTCTTAATTCTATTATGTTATTTTGTCATGCTATTTTGGCTAATATGGGAGTTGGAAACACTTACGGATATACAGTATGATTGTTATTTCTTGCTGCCTGGTAGCAATTTAGCAGAAAAATATTTTTTTAGGTTTCCTATGCTTTTAGAATGCATTATTTTTAATTGATATTCATGTGTGTAACCAAGTTTGAAATGAGTGGGGGGGGGAACCTTTTAGCATCAGGTAGTTACTATGCCGGCCCACCCCATGTCTGTTGTTTTATTTTCCATTAACCCCACCCTATTTTGTAGTCTCTAGTTCTAGTTTTGTTCACATATGAGATCTGTATCTTGCCTAGGTTTTTCCTTTTATATTATGTATATTGCCAAGAGTTTGGATTTGTATTCACAGATGAACATTCATGCTCAATAGCGATTGGTATGAATTTGAAATTGAGTAACTGTGGTTTAGCCTTTTACTGAGTCTTGTGTTTCCTTTGTGTTTAAATGACTCATTTCCAAAATCCCAAAAGAAGAAGAAAAGTCTCCTCTGTCATATTTCTGTGCCTTGGGCACCAACACCCTTGGTGTCAGCTCAGTGAAACACAGACTTGCAATGAAGGAAAATTTACATGCAAGAACTGCACAGTGTATGATATTCCTGTTCTCCTCACAAAGCAGGGGACTGAAATGTCATAACACAGGAGGTTCCATAAAGCCTGTCTCAATGCAGTACGTAGGCCCAAAAATAATGTAGAAAAATTGAGGCAATAGTAAAACGATGGCCGCTGAGATGTCTTGTTAATGACCAGATTATTCTCTTGTAACTTCATATTTTGGGCTGTAAGGCTGCCAGGACCAGGAAGTATGGACATAGGACTAAGATACAAGCATCAAAGTATCTGCAAAGTGCAAACTGCAGGGAGATGACAAGTATTGTCCAGAACAGGCAAAAAGTCAATTAATCAGAGATCAGGCAAAATAATAGCCCACCTAAGAACTCCTGGGCACTAATACAGGGACAAGCCAGGGTATTTTATAGTAATTTAGCACCAAAAGATGTCCTCTCTGTGATGACTCCATAATGTAGCACCAGAACATTGAATGTCATGCTGCAGGCATCATAAAACCACTACTCCCAGAAGTGACATTTGAACCCAGCAGATGAACACCTTACCCTCATCAAACTGTTTCTTTTTGGGCATGTGTTTTAGATCTGCCACCTGTTACAGCTGATAGTACTCCCTCCAGAAGAGGGCTATGAAAAACCGCTCTCCCTCTCCACCGCTGCATGTTCATGTTGATGAAAGTACTCCAGTCCATGTCCACATTAAAAAGTCTTCCAGACCACCTGCAAAGACACAGGTGGGAAATAACCAGATACTGATTGTCATCTAGATCCATCATATTATATTGAGTGATGAACTAAAGCAACCTGAACTATTTTACCTTTTTTTGTGCAGCAAGGAGCCAAGCTAAAAAAGAAAGGGATGGGAAATCTCAGGAGGAGTGCAACTGTGAAGACCAAGGTTCCATGGATCCCACCTGGGAAGTCCTCTTTGCGAGATGCTGGTTTAAAGTGGGAGGTACATTGCCTTCTTCTACCTTTGTTTTACACACATTTTAACTCTGCGGTATTTAGGGCTTTGGGAAGGTACAGAATTACTCAGGGTGCTGCTGAGCCATCTGGCCTTCAAACCTGACCAGTGAAGAGACAGTTGCTGCTTCTTTTAATGCAATTAAATAGATTCAAATCTATGTAACATGAATTTTTAGTGAGTGATTGCAAAGTTACCTTGATTATATCCGCCTTCATTCAACATACTGAAAGTTTAAATTCAAGTGAACTTCTTTAAAATGGCAGTTGCTTATGCCTTCCACCTCCAGGGCTTAACCCATCGCTTGGACATCACACCTCCAGATACAGAAAGAATGTTTTCAGCTCTGAGAATGAGTGACCTGTCTACAGACGAAGAAGAAATGAAGCGCAGCAAGATGAACTCTTATGAGGAAAAGATTGCCACTTTGATGAGTGAAATGGGAACTCTGAAGCATGAGGTGAGGGTAATGGGTGGGCTGCAGACTTGCTTTGGTGTAGTCAGAGCATAAATAAGAAATGACCATTGTCCCTGCCAACATTTTCTGCTGTTAGTTAGAGCTACAGAAAAGGGAAAAATACCTGGGGAAATGTGAGGAACAATTAGCTGCATCCAAACGTTTACTGGAGGCACAGCAGGAGGAGCTGGCCGAGGTGTCCCAGGAACTTGTAGAGACAGAGAATGAGAACGTCTGGCTAAAGAGAAGCCTTGACCGGATCCAGGAAGAGAAGGGATTAAGTATGTAAGTATCTGCAGCAATTATATGCCAGAAAATTCCATGGCAGCTCTTCCAAATCAATCTTCAAATCACTTTCCATAATAATCTGTGGAAATGCTCTATGAATGTGGCACTTATTATCTGAAAACTTTCCCATTACCATTTTAGGGGAAAAAAACTGTGTGTAGTAAGGTTGGTAATGTAATGAATTTTTTTTGTTGTGGCTGTGATCTTGATAAATGGCTATTCTTTAGGTTTTAATATTGTAATGCCTTTATATTTAGACTTCAGAAGCAGCAGTTGCAGGAAGAGAAAGCTCACCTTCTGGCTAAGCTATTAGAGGCTGAAACTGATGGGGCAGAGGCAGCGAAGCAAGTGACCTTGCTGAGTGACACCATCCAAAGACTGAAGCATGTAAGGAGCCCCAGGGATACTTACACTCTTTTTGCACTTTAAACAAACTATTCCTAATCCTCCCTGTTGTCTGCAGGAAAAAAGAATGACAAGTACAGATATTAACCTGCTCACTAGGCAAAAGGAATTGCTGCTACAGAAACTGAACACCTTTGAGGACACCAACAGGAGCCTGCGAACGCTACTGAGAGAGCAACACCGCCAAGAGGTAAGCACTGTATACTGGTTGGTAAATGGTGAGGCAGGCACAGACTGGCAATCTTTCAGTTCTGGGCCAGTGGGGGGCTATTTGTGCCTTTGTCTACTTGAAATGCCAGGGTCTAATTTGATTCTCAGTCCAGACCTGGGGTGAGACAGTGCAGGTTGTTATGGCTGCTAATGACTGTGAATTTTGTTCTGTCCCTCTCAGACAGAGACATACCGACTGATGGAGCAAAAGGAAATGCTTTTGAAGAAACTGTCTGATGCTGACACAGAGAAAATGGTAGGTCTACAAAGTGGTACACATAAGAGATAGATTTCTGAGAAGTCTATTCTATGTGCAAGGCATCCCATCGATTCCAGCAGAGAAGGACAGACTAGGGAATCTCACAACAGAATTGCCTGCCATACTATATAGGAGATGAATTGGGGTTTATGATTTTAGTATTGATAAGTTGACTTCATATCATCAGTAGTTAAGTGCAGAAGTGGCTGGGTATATACTAAGGGTTAGGTAAAACCCCATTTAAATATTGGTATCGCTTCTAGAATGCAGGAAGTTAAATTAATGTATAAGTGATATATAGATTCTTGCAATATAGATCTTGCTGTATAATGATCCCAAACTAACCACTTCTACCATGTCCCCAACACAGCATCTACAGTTAAAGCTTCATGAGCAAGAAGAGAAAGTGGAGGATCTTTTAGCACAGCTGAAGACTGAAAAGGTTTATTCATATTCTGAGACCTGATTATTATGTTTTTATGTCAGACCTTTTTAGTTACGGTTGGTAATTTATTTAACAGGATCTGTCCAAAACTGCATCTGAAGTCTCCAAGTCCATAGAATCTACAAAAGCACATTTACAGGGACAACTGAGAACGCGTGAGGCTGAGAACAATCGCCTGTCCGTGCAGATCAGGGTAAGATGAATGAGGCCTAGTGCATCTTGCCCTCTATGTACAAGAATACCTATAAATAATTTTGTAACCTTATGCCAACTATGCATGGCTCAATTAATCATCCTGTTCAGTAAAGTTGTGATCTTTGATGCATTTTTTTGCTAGTGAATGTCTTCCATAATTGATGGACTGAATCAAAGAACTAATTTTTAGCTCATGTGTGTAGCCATATGGCCTATGTGATAACAGCATTCATATAAGACGCCATTTAACAGTTCATCGGCTCCATAGTGTTTGTGTGTGGGTGTGTGTTTCATTTGGTCTTTTAACACCAGCTATTCTTTTTCTTTAATATGCAGAATTTAGAGCGTAATGAGGCTCATCAAAAAGAAGAAATTGTCAAACTGATGGAGCAATTAACAGAGTTGAAGCAGAAAGTGGATTCCGAGAAGGAAGCCCTAAAGAAATCTGTAAGAGCACAGAAACAACGAGCAGAGAGAAGTGAGGAGACCTTAGAGATGCTTAACAGGCAGCTCATGGGTAATGTAAGTGCAGCCATCAGAGTCAATTTGGTCAAGCCAACACATTCCTATACAGAATATATTTTCATTAGATTGCTGCAATTCTGCCTGGAATAAATGGAGACCTGAGTATGAGACGCATATACATAGTATCTTTTAATGATCGCTTAGTAGAAAGATTTTTTTAAATAACCTAGTGCATGTATCTCTAAACAAACAACATACGTATATAACTGTACAGGTACTTGCAGCTGATGTGTACTCCTGTGCTGTGTAGGACTTACTGCACCTGCTTACTTTGTTTTTTTTTGTTTTTTTTAACTTGCTTTCCTTCTGTTTAATGTGGCCAGCGTGAGCTTTATAGCATGTTCCTATTTATCTTGTTTCAGGACTCTGAGCTGGCTAAGGCCTTATCCAGTGCTGAAACGTGGAGGAGTCGATACAATAAACTGATGAAGGAGAGCAGTCAGCATGAAGAAGAGGTTGCAGTATTGAGCAAGTAAGGCAATGGTATAGAAAAAGAAAAGGGTAACTGTATCCACCAATTCCAGATTACAAGACTCTGTCTTTCCCTACCAGTCGACTCAAAGGCCTGCTTGGAGAGAGTCACGGTATAGAAGAGAGGGGCCGCTTGGAACGGGAATCCCTGCTGGAGAAGCTGCATCAGCAGACCACAGAGAATACATGCCTGAGACTAGAACATGAAAAGCTGAAGGTTAGCATTCTGCATACCTTTATGCTATATTCAGATATTTAATATTTCTTAAAGGACAATGAAAGGTTAATAAACATGCTGTGTTAAAGGGACAGTAATATCAAAAAATACTTATAAACAAGCTGCTGTGTAGCAATGGGGACAGCCATATAAAGGAGAAATGGCTCAGGTCACACAGCAGATAGCAAATAAGCTCTGTAGCACAGAGAGGCGAAAGGGAAGATTTTAGTAAGAAGATGGCTGCATTCCCTTCAGCAGCCAGCAACTTCACAGCTTGGTTTTATTAAAAGCATAAATATGCTTTATAAAAATAAACCTAGCAATTATGGAGGGGTATATGAGGACTACCAAATGGGACAAGAAGTATGTTTTGCCATTCGTTCTCCTTTAAAAGTTACCTTAAAGGGGTTGTTCACCTTTAAATTAACTGTTAGTATGATGTAGAGAGTGATAGTCTGAGACAATTTGCAATTGGTTTTCTTTTTTTATTATTTGTGGTTTTTGAGTTATTTCGTTTTTTATTCAGTGACTCTCCAGTTTGCAATTTCTGCCATCTGGTTGCTAGGGGACAAATTACCCTAGTAATCATGCATTGATTTGAATAAGAGACTTGAATATGAATAGGAGAGACCTGAATACAAAGATGAGTAATAAAAAGTATCAATTACAATACATTTGAAGCCTTACAAAACATTTATTTTTAGATGGGTCAGTGACCCCCATTTGAAAGCTGGAAAGATTCAGAAGAAGAAGGCAAATTATTCAAAAACAATAAAAAAGAAATAATGAAAACCAATCAAAAAGTTGCTTAAAATTGGCCATTCTATAACAACATACTAAAAGTTAATGTGAAGGTGAACCACCCCTTTAAAGAAACCTCTGTTGTGACTTCCAGGAAGCTTTTACATTTGATTTAATGCTTGTAAAACCACAGTATAAATTTGAAAACTGGAGGAAGAAGTGCAAGAGCTCTAAGGGATGTACTTTGCAAACTGCCTTGGAGGTTGTATATGACTCCTGTTGTGTTTCTTTCTACAGTTTAATATGCAACCTGTAATAATTAATGGCGGGATAGGAATTCTTACAGACACTCTTTGCTCTTTCTGTAGGCAAGTCTGACAACAGTAGAGGAAAAACTAAGTCTGGCCCAAAGTGAGGTGCAACAGCTTAAAAACTCACTAAGGCAGTACGAGGGTCTAGTTGATACCTACAAAGAACAGGTATGTACATTTATAGTCAGTCATTTTTGTCCTGGGTGGGGGTAATTTTACTAAAAATAAGTTTTGTGCAAAAGCCTCAACTTTTTCTCTGTCAGCCCAAAAGCACTGCACTGGTGTGGGGACTGGAGTACAAATTGGGAGCAGGTGCTACTGTCTATGCACTGTTTTTGAAATCCTGATATCATCATTTTGTATCTGTCTCCTCTAACAGTTACAAAAGAGTCGCCAGGAAGCAAATAGTATAAGCCTGCAGCTGGAAATGTCTGAGAAGGAAAACAAAAACATAAAAGAAGATATGAACTTGGAGCTGGAACAGGTGATCATCATTCTACATGCAAATATAGGGCTCTGGCATATCCGTAGAAACCACACATATGGTATTTGGAAATGCATGGAATTAGTATAGAATAATATAATGAACACCTCATATCAAGTATTGTACCGTTTACAGACTCCACCCATTTACCCTAAAAAAAAATAGAAATTGTGTGTACTTATACAACCTTGTATAACCTTGTGAATTGGGTGCAAAAGTCCAGAAACCCTTGCCAGGGGTTAAGTAGACATACTAGAAAAAATACAGCTTTCCCTGTTGTCCAACCGGTCCAGTCCTTTCCTGGGTCAGACAATCATTTACCCATTGTTCTCTTTGAGAGCTATCTTTGTATTTGAATGTGTGGGCTTGCCTGGACAAAAGTACGGTATATAAACAGTGTGACCAAGCAGGTACACTTAAGGTAGAGTAGAGTGGTATTAGTGTTCGATTCATTAGGTGCAAGTCAGTACAAGCATATGTAGGTTTAGCTCACAAAGGTAACCATTGTCTAGGGAGGTGTTCATTTTATGGCTCCCTTGCTTCCATGCACCCTAAAACTAATACTGAACACAACTGACTGTTAAGTTTAAAGGGGATATAAAGGCAAAAAAAATAAAATCCCATTTTTGCTTTCTCCAATCTATACTTTTAGTTAAAAAATGTGTACAGTTTTTAAAATAACCCTGACTGTATGCAGTGAAATTCCACCTTTGTTTTACTTGCTCTGACGGCTGCAGATAGGAAAGTTCAGACGATCCCTAACTGCTGTTTTCCTCTAAAGCAGCCAGTGACTGTGTAGAGTTTTGTATCCGCAGACCCAGTGCAGTCTGCATATTCTGATTATTAATCAGTATTGCTGTATCAGCTTCTATAGCAGATATTATTTGACTTGTGCTGGTTTGATAATTTATGGCGATCCCTAAGCTTAACCTCCCAACTAAAGCTGAGACCAAACTGGGCATGTCCGCAGTCTTTGTTAAACATCTTTGCAAGACCAAGTTACAAGATGACAGCCCCCTGCGGCCAACTTTGAAAGCATAAATGCTTTAAATTATGTTTAGTATACAAAATAGAGCATTTCTAGCATTATTCTATTTTAGACTTTAGTTCCTCTTTAAGGCAAGGCAATGGAGTAGTGTGCATAGACACGAGTACTTGCATTTGAATGGACACAACGCAGTAACCAATTTTGTGCTTTCCGCAACTCTTCATTACCTTTAATAAGCCCTGTTATCTTTAATCTCTAGATGCGTAGGAAATTTCAGAATCGTTTGTCAGAACTGGAGCACCTCCCAGAAATTCTGAAAAGCACAGAGTTGGACCTGCAGGAGTGTCATCAACAACTGCGCTCATATGAGCAGAAGAGCAGTGAGCTCTCATCCACCATTTCTGACCTGCGAACCCGGGTAAGAAATTGGCGCAACTGTGCCCTGTAAACCAAGGTGCAGAGACAAGGATTCAGAATCATTAATAGGAACTTTCTGAACCAGATTCATAGCAAGGCTCTAAAGTCAGAACTTCATGGCTCACATCAACTGCCCCTATTCCTAAATAAAAATGTCTGTGCGATTAACTGTGTCTTGTTTTCATGTCTAACAGTACTGTTTAATTTTCTCTGCATGTGTTCATTACTAATAAGCTTCATAAGGTCTTTCTCTTCAACCATTTTCCTTTGTGCTTATTCTATGAACTTTTGCAGGTAGACTTTCTCTGTCCTTGATGAGACATCTATTAGCAGTGTCATGGTTGTAGACCTTTATTATCTGTTTGATATTACAAATTGAACGCAGCTTGCTTCTGTGACTTTGCAATGTGAGTCTTGCCTAAATTGCCATGGTCTTTTAAGAAGGGAAGCCACAAGGGTTTTATCACCTCCCTTAATCCACCTGCTGTGTTATAATCTCTTTACGAGAAACCAGAAGGGCTGTTGTGACCTAGAAGCCCAGGGGCATGGCATAATGTTACCAGAGTGTTGTCAGCCAAATTAGACCATAAAGTAAACTCCATAGCAAGGGGCAATTTGCTAGGTTTTGTAATACATTAGAAGTATTATAATTGCATTTTTGCTACCATGGATTGTCCTCTGTCCTAAGAACAATTCAGCTTGAAACCCAAGCACTAAGCTGGGTATACCTGCAAGTAACTTGTTTGTGGACACTGCTCTCCTTTTGTTAAAGGTCCCTTTTTACCAGCAGGGAACCAGAAATCCTCTTCTCTCCCCATCTTGGTCCATTTTGTAACCAGATTATCTATCCACATTAAGGGTCCAATCCTTGCTTTCTCCAGTAGACTGCAACTTTTTCCTTACAGGAACAGTAACACCAAAATTAAAGTGTGTTGAAGTAATGAAACTATAATTTACTTTTGCACTGCACTGGTGCAAAAAAGGAGAAAAGGAACAGGTAACACAGCAGATAACAGATAAGCTCTGCAGTGTACAATGTGATTTTTCAGAACTTATCTACTGTGTATCCTGTGCTTGAATGGCTGCCCCCATGGCTACACAGCAGCTTGTTTATATAAACTATAGTAGTACTTATCTGTTATCTACTGTGTATCCTGTTCTTGAATGGCTGCCCCATGGCTACACATCAGCTTGTTTATATTAACTATAGTAGTACTTATCTGTTATCTACTGTGTATCCTGTGCTTGAATGGCTGCCCCTATGGCTACACAACAGTTTTTTTTTATATATAGTATAGTTGTGTTTCTGAAGCAAACACACCAGTTTTACACCAGTTTTACAAGTGCAGGACAACAGTATTGTCACTTTCATTTTCTTATGTTATTGTTCCTTTAACAATTATTGTTTTATTAGGCAGTAACTAACTACAAGATTGGAGTAGGGGAATGTATTTCACTTCATGTGCTGTCCATCCCCACTGTTTGTTTCCATGCTCTTCTGTCACCGGCAAGGCAGGGGATGACAGGTCTGTTTAAAGGGGAATGTATAATGTCTCAGTAAATAGGAAAAAACACACTATACTGAACAAGAGAAGCCTAAAAAGGTCAAATGTCATCAAACAACTTTTTGAACATTCGCCTGAGAAATAAAATGTCTAGTTGTCAGAGTGTCTGCCTTGTAATTTGAGTCACAGGCCCATCAAGGGGAACTGTCCTTCACAGTGCTACCTATCGTCTATCCTGCAGCAGTTCCAAAAAGAATCTCTTAATCCTTCATATTGAAAAAAATACATATGAAGGTCCAAGCTTTTACTCGTGCTGTTTCAGGGTTCTACAGACATTTGAAAATAATTTTTTGGACTTTTGCTTAAAATGTTAACCTTTCAGATGGAACAGCAGGGAGACAAGATGGAGTCGACAAGGGACCGATATCAGTCGGCAGTGGAAGAGAACAAACATTTGGTCATGAAACTTGAAGAACTTGAAAGGTGATGGCTGTAGATGTCTACTAATATTATAAAATACACAGTTTCACACAGGGGTCTTATTTACAAATCCCACTGGTGCAAGTTCTGGAGCCCTAAGGGGCCCAGCACTGGTGCAAATGCTGGAGCCATAAGGGCCCCCCCCCCTTGCCATTGTAAGCTGCTTTGTTATTGGTGAATTCACATCTACTGTACAATTACATTTCACGTCCACTTCTGTGTAGAACTACAGGGTGCAGTGGGACAGTTTTAAAGAGGGGTTACTTTGATCCCCTAGGCTAGTGTCTGATGGTGTTAATTGCTGCTGGAAGGCTTCTAAGTATTTGACCAATATGCCTGAAGGAACACCTGTGTTTGCATCAGTTGGGATGCATTGTTCTAGCTTCCTAAAAAAAAGATGGAATGTGTCTTGATACTGAGGACGCAGAGAGGGTAAAATATGACCCTCTATGTACCTTGTATTGCTCAAAGGTGAATTTTAATATGAGTACTTTAGCTGCATAACCAGTTCACCCTGAGTGCCACTTCAGCCATGGAAATATTCAGCAAAACTATGTAAAGATTGCTCTAAAGTGGAGGGTAGTACAGTGCAGCTCCATTGAACATTATAATTGTTTGATCAGAGCAATTCTACGGGTGCACAGCCTGTGTAATTTTGTTGATTAATAAACATTGTGCCAACAGTCTGCTCCAAATCCAATGTGCAAGTAATAGGGATAGCAAGGATGACTGCATTTTCTTGCATCAGACCGCTGCTGAGGAACAGCCCAGTCTGGCTCTGCATCTTCCCTTTCTCCATATACTAATTCTATAATATAAGTGAGTTTTTGTCTTGGCTGAACTAGGAGACTGGAGGATGCTAGCACCCAAAACAGAGAACTTCTGCAGGCTGTAGCCAAGCGGGATGAATCCATGCATCAGAACCAACAGCGGCTGGACGAGAAAACTCGCGAGTGTTCTGCCCTTGCTCGCCAACTAGAGGCAGCTATTGAGGACTCCAGAAGGCAGGTGAGACTTTCAAACAAAGGAACCATTTTATTTGCTACCATGAAGCAGTACTGAGTCCTTTTTCTGTTGCACACAGGTGGATCAGACAAGAGAACGCGTCACATCCAAAGAGAGAGTAACTCAGTCTAAAATCTTGGACCTTGAAACACAGCTGAGCAAAACCAAGACAGAACTGAACCAGTTCCGACGTAGCAAGGATGATGTGAGTATTGAGGGAAGAAAACTGCCATATAAGTGTCGCATTCATATGGTCTGCAGCAGAGATGTTTATTCCATTATTATCACTAGATCCATAGGCAACGGGTGGTCTGAAATAGGGAACCATGATCAAGTACAGGAAACCATCAGTACTACAAATAATACTGAAGTACAACTTCCAGAATACTTCATTTTTCTAACATAGTGGAATTCTGGGAGTTCCTGTCTGAAGTCAGATAAGTCTCATTTGAAAACAGGCCAAATTGGTTGTTTTTGTTAAATTTACAATATATACCTTTTTACTTTTGTTTTGTTTTTTAACCCAATTTAACCCCCGATACTCTGGATGTTGCAGTGGGAAGAGTTCTGGCAGGTGATTTTTGCATGTGTGTCCTAGGACACTAGAATCTTAATTTTGATTGGCTTTTTGTAACTATCCTTTATGTGCCGTCTGGCGGTTGAGTGGCTTGGAGGGTATGTTGTCGTCTAGAATGAATTCATGAATGCTGCAATTATTTTTCTGCTTTTGTTGTTTTCTTCCAGGCTGAGCGAAGATTCCAGAGCCGCCTGCAAGATCTTAAAGATAGACTGGAGCAGTCAGAAAGCACCAATCGAAGCATGCAGAACTATGTTCAGTTCCTTAAATCCTCCTATGCCAATGTGTTTGGTGATGCCACTTTATCCAGCTCCCCTATTCGACCTCGCACTCCACTCTAAGGGTGCTTTGCTTAACTCACACAACAAAGTGATCACCATCTCAATTCCCTGTTGGATTGTTTTATAGATAGATCACTAATCTAACGAAGTTCTGGTAGTGTGTGACAAAGATCTGGCAGCTGATTTTATGACTATTATAAGATCAATAAGCCCTCCTTTCACTTTTTCATAAATCTTATCAGCTCCCATCCTGCTGCCATCCACAAAAGGTTAATCTAAATGGACTGTTACAATAAGAACTCATAGGACTACCATGTGCTGGTTGAAGGCCCTCAAGATAAATAAGTCTTTTAAACATGCATGTTTGATCATTTGGATTTTTTTTCTGTGTATTTTTCAGTATTTAGTTTTGTTCCAGTTTTAAATAGTTCCAATATTGCCCCCTTTTTGAAAAGCTCATTCAGTTGGGCTTATGTAGAAATGTTGCATTAGACACTATCTGACATGCCAGAAATAAATATAAATCCACAGATTAAAAGGAAGCCATAATTACCTGCCTCTGACATGCAGGATCACAGGCTCACAGAGTCATTCAACAACTCCCTTGCCTTTTTTCCCTGGCCCCACAGAGTTAAAAGAAACCACAATAGTTTTCCTTTCACTCACACAAACCATTGATCAGCCCCATCAATGACTGTTGGGGTCATTCGACCTCTCCCTTGTCCCATTGATTTACTCTGATACTTGAAATTCTTATGTTCCTTTATTTTGGTGGTACAGATAGTGTTTATGCAACTTTTTTTTTTTTTTTTTTTTTACATAAGCCTAAACAGAAAAAGTGCATGTCAAAAAGGGGGGTATATTTTCCTTTAATGGCAACCAACAAGTATAGTTTTATCTCCAGATTTTTATCTTTTAGTGTGCTTGATTTTAGGGGCATAACTACATGGGTCATAATTGTAGCACTAGGGTTAGGATGGACCAATTAATGAAGCTGGTGCTGAACAAACCTTTTGCTTAAACAAAAAAAAAAAGGCTGACATTAAAGTAGTATAACAGAGCCATTGTACAATCCCGTTGGTATTGAGGTATATGGGTGTACAAAGGTAGGGTTGTAAAAAAACATTCCTTCTGGAATGATGATAAACTTCTTACCTTCTTTGCTCTTAATTGTGTCTGTTGGATGCCACTAAGCACTGGTTATAAAAAATGCTGCTTTAGAAAAGTTAAAGATCCGCTGGAGCCCTAAAGAATCTTGCCTAGGGTTGCTTTACAAGTTCACATGTACTATGCAAGCAAATCACTCTACACAGATATGCTTGTTTGGGACTTTAGTGGCACTTTACAGCTGCTAAGGAGGGACTTTTTTCCATTATTATCACTGAGCCATGTGCTGTGAACATGATGAAGCATAGCCTTAATGGGATATGTTGTGTGCTTATTGTGTGTCTTTCTTTTACCAGCTCACTGTTTCTATCTAATGAAATGGATTGTGATAACTGTAAGTGTTCCCATTTATGCATTAATGTGTGCTTGTTTATCACATATGAGTTGACATTATACAATAATTGTGTAGCTTACTGCTCAGGGATTCAAATCATTGTGTAAGTTGACTCAGACTCAATACAATTTGCCTTCTGCAGAACACTTTATTAGCAAGGTACAATAAGTGGCAGTAAGTTATGGCTCAAGGAGCATTTGTCTGGTGCTGCTATCCAGTGGAACCAACCCCCTTCCACCAGTTATCACTTTAAATAGTAGTAAATTAAATGTGCACTATGGCTGCACATAGAGCGGAAACGAGCAGAATTCAACACAGGCATTTCGCCACTGAGGTTCATCCTCTTCCTGCTCCATATGCATCAGCCAGTCTAAATTTAATTCACTAGTGTGCCATAATACCTGCAGTATAAGGAGATAACGGCATTAAAACTGGCCCTGGGCATTTCCAAGATTAAAGCAGCAATATATCCCCTTGTTTAATGTGAGTGAAATGAACTCACAAACAAAAAAATCACCATTCCACTGAGATGCATGAGTATAATGTGCTGCTCACTGTAGGAGAAGGGTGGGTTTGTTTATCTAGAGGCTTCTTAGTGGACTGCTGATTTGTTTTAACTGTGCTCATACAAACCAGTAAATAAAATGAGATTTTACTTTGTTTCAAATGTTGCCCTGTTTAGTGCAAGACAAAACAAAAACAATACATACATTTTGCATATTGTTTTAATATTGTTTTAATCAAAAATATGTTCAGCACAAGCCCTGTTCATTAAGTGGGTATACTGCCCTTTAAAGCTAAAGGGAGGCAGCTATCGGTCATAACTACCCCAGGTGTCATAGAAGCACCCATATGTAATAAAAATGCATAAACAAACACGTACAGATGCTTAAATGAGAATTTATTTTAATTGTTATTTTAAATGAATTAGATATCAACAATGATGTTTTAAAACAACAATAAAACACAATCGGCACTCATCGTCATTTCCCTTCAATACTAATCATACTTGATTTTGTTTATCTCTTTTTGTAGGATACAAATCCGTGGACTGTACTAAAATGTGAACGTTACTCTTGTCCCTACCCTGACATACTAAGTTAGTCTGTGCTTCTCACTGTGTGTGTGTTTTTGTACGTTGTGTTTTATATGTATATGTTTTATTTATAATCAAGCCGTGGAGTAGCGCTTTACAGTTTTACAACAACCACATTTTTTTAAATTGTGTATTAAAAAAGGAAGGGGAAAAAATACAAAATATCTGAAGGTGCTATAATAAAATTTTAGACATTTTTCACAGACGCTTGTTTGAGGTGTTTTCAATTTCATATACCCAGAGAATTGCACATGGCAATAAGAACCCCCACATTCTGCTTCAGCCTCACCAGCAACTGATTGGTTCTCTTCCACATGTCAACCTACTCCTGAGTTTTGTGAATTCTCAGAGCACTGGGTGCACAGGAGAGTTAAACACCTGTTATAATCTCCTGCAGTGCTGTTTCTGGGGCTGCTGCCACCTGAGGCATGATGGCGTCTGTGAACTCTGATGCCTGAATCTGCATCAAGGGGTAAGTAAAACGTTAGGGGCATTGACTGGGGTAACACTTAGTCGAAGAGGGAGGGGGGTCTATGTAGGGTAGGGGGTAGGCGTTTTTTCAAGTTTAGGGTTGAACTCTCCTTTAAGAGCCAAATTTCTATTTTTTAACATAGAAATTCGGCTCTGCTAGAGCAGTGAGCAGAATAGCTCTATCTGCACTAGCTATACCACCCCCTGTACCCTCCCCGGTGCAAAAAAATCAAAAGCGTGGAGCGGGGCAGCAGCCCCTGAAATGCTGCTGCCAGGGCAGGGTCGGACTGTCGTTGGCACACCCGGAAAAAACTTAGTGGGCCATGGCGACCCAGACCCACTACTTGCTTGCTTCCTGACCTCCCCCCACCCTAGGGCTGCCACCTGGTCGGTAAAAATGATGGTTGATGCTAATGATATTAATAGGGAAAAAAAGATAAATGGATAGGAAGGCCGTAGTAATTTGCGGGTCAGGGTTTTCCTCAAGCCCGCGCCCGCCCACGTTTCCAGGGTCCTCCTGGCACATCGACGGCACAATGATGTCTTAAAAGGGGTGGGGCGAGACTATAAAACCGGAAGTCAGAAGCCGGCATTTGAAGGTGGCGAGGAGCAGTGTGAGGTCGACCTGTGGGTATCGGGTCGGCCCGCACATCAGTAGAAGGCCGCTGTTTGTTTCCAGAAAAGGTGGCAACCCTACCCCAGCCCCAAGGAGAGAAGGTATGTGAGGATAGGGTTGACACCTGGTAAGTCTTTTACCGGCCTGGCTGGTAAAAATGATGGTTGATCCCAATGTTCTGAATAGGGAAAAAAGATAAATGTATAGGAAGGCTGTTTTTTTCTGGAAAAGGTGGCAACCCTATTTGAGGCGCAGGAATGCCTGAGGGGGGTTGCGGCCATCATTTTTACAGGCCAGGTCTGTAAAATACCAGCCAGGTGGTACCCCTAGATGCGGCTGGGGTGCCTGATGCAGAAGCAAGTTGGGCCCTGGACCCCCCCGGTTTGAAGCTGTATCAGGGGTGTAACTTCTGAGCCATTTCTTCACCAAACACATCAAGGGGCTGCTGTAGAAATGTTACAAGGATGAAGGGGACTGGGAGACACCTGCCAATTCACTGCACAAAAACTGCCAGTGCCAGGATGAAGAAGACACATTTAAACAAGTGGTATTATAGAGTTAAGGGAGGACATGGGAGCCATAAGTTGCACCAGTGGGGAGGGCAGGTGGAACAAGGTATGGTACCAAGAGGAGCAGTAACATTATTTATTTCCACAGAACACGGGGAGGGGAACAGCACTGACTGCTTCATAGGAAGACACAGCAACTAGGCAGTCACATATTCAGCGTCTATGACACCAAATACTCAGTGACTAGCCGTTTTATTTCCCTTCCACAACAAATCCACCTCAGCCATACAAGTGACAGGAAACAGCGCGCAGGCGCGGTCACGTGTGTAATAACGTGACCCGGAAGTGAAAGCGCGCTTTTTTCCCCCCTCAGTTGTGTGGCTGAGTTTTTCTGGTGCTTGTTTTGGAATCTAAGCGATCATGTCGAGACGGGATTGGAAGACTCTTAAAGCCCTGCAGCAGTCTCCCAAGGCGAAGCTTAGATATGATACGGAATGGAGCCTGGATGAGGAGGTATCGTATATATTTACCTCTAATCATGAGACATACTGGGGCTCATTTATCAACACTGGGCAAATTTGCTCATGGGCAGTTACCTATAGCAACCAATCAGTGATTAACTTTTTGAAACCAGCTGCAAGTAGAACAATGAATGCAGCAATTTGATTGGTTGCCATGGGTTACTGCCCATGGGCAAATTTGCCCAGTGTTGATAAATGACCCCCACTGTTTGCTTGGTGTATATCCACACTATGCATCAGCCAATGGGTCCCTGTAACAGTGGCTTGTTAACCTTTAAATTAACTGATAGTATGGAGTAAAGAGTGAGACAATTTGCATTTTTTGTTATTTACTTCCTTGCTCTGCGGTGTGCAGTTTCAGCAATAGGGTTGCCAGGTTTATATTTCAAAACCAGCCAAAGGATATCAATCTACAAGCCCAAAAGTAGCCAAAACCATCTTAAAAGTAGCCCAAAAATAGCCCAATTTGTGCACTGCAAAAAAAAAAGGGCATTAGTGTATAAAGTAAAACAATGCGGTTATCAAATCCATTAAAGGACCAGTAACCACCAACGCATGTTAAACTTTAAAATCGCTATGTCTTTATTAAGAAATAACTTACCGAAACTCCGCTTGCGCTCCTCTTTAGAAACAGCAACGATTCATCGAATTTGTTTGCGTCTTTTTTTCGTAGCATACTAAACTTTTTTTTTTTTTAATGTTGCTGTTACTGATCCTTTAAAGGATTCGCTACTATACAATGAAAAAAAACACTAACACAAATTACATTTTAAAACAGCAAAGCCTTTATTAAAAAATAACTTACAGTAAGTCCTCTTCTTGTCCTCTTCAGAAAAGGCGACCATCCATCCTGCAGCAATCGATTTCTCCTCCCTGGCTTTTCTAGTGACAGCATGCGGCTTTTTCTCCTCCTTGATTCGGGGGCCCAGCAGATTCTCAATGAAGAAAGAAGACATCCTGGCTGTGGTGGTGTGCTGGGCTTCCGTGGGTTCGCTGTGTCACCTGATTTGCAAGGAAGGGTCGCTGTTGTGCAGGAGCATGGCTGTCTGCTCAGGGGCAGCCATACGCGGGAACGGAGTCTTGAAGGCACAAGGGAAATCCCCAGCCCTCCCCTCTGTCCTCATCTCCAGCTCTGACGAGGAGCCGCTGCTGGGGAAGCTGCGCACAATGGTGCCAGGAGAGACTCTGGTATCAACACAGGGACTGGGGAGGGAACAACATGCGCTCATGCTCTATAGGCATCTCTGGAATGTACCGCAGCCTCCCCAGAAATTCAAACTATGTTCCTTCACGGGCGAGACTCTGTTCCCGCATATGGCTGCCCCTGAGCAGACAGCCATGCTCCTGCACAACAGCGACCCTTCCTTGCAAAGCAGGTGCCACAGCGAACCCACGGAAGCCCAGCACACCACCACAGCCAGGGTGTCTTCTTTCTTCATCGAGAATCTGCTGGGCAGTTATTAAAGGGGTTGTTCACCTTCCAAACACTTTTTTTCAGTTGAGTTGTTTTCAGATTATTTTCAGTTACTTTCCATTTGTTACTTTTCACCCTATTTCAAAAATGTAAAGTTTAATGTCCCTTTCTCTGGTGTTTCTATCTGGCAGTTCGGTAATTAAGGTACTGACTCTAAACTGTTACAGTTTTGCAACATTTAGTTGTATACATTCTCAGCAGCATCTCATTAGCAACTGTTGTATCAGTTCTAACAGCTGCCTTTAATAAAATTTATGGATTCTGCTCAGCAGGGGCAAAGATAAGAAATGTATCCGCTAAATGTATCAGTCAATTTACAAAAGTTTACAGGGTCAGTGACCCCCCCCCCCACCAGATAAGGTTGCCACCTTTATTCTAGCTATTATTTTTTAATAGTGCATTTTTTCAAAGTGGCATGGATACTATCATGCCCATTGCAAGCAGCAGCCCTGTCCTGCTTTATGGCTAGGATTCTAACTATCTGTATAACATAGCATTCTGTTTCAGTGACTGCACAGATCCTATATGCCCATTGTAAGTAGCACCCCTGCCCTGCTTTATGGCAGCTGAGATACTAGCTATCTGTATAACAGCGCATTCTGTCCCAGTGGCTGCACAGATCCTATCTGATCCCCATTGTAAGCAACAGTCCTGTCCTGCTTTATGGCAGCTGAGATTCTAGCTATCTGTATAACAGAGCATTCTGTCCCAGTGGCTGCACAGATCCTATCTGATCCCCATTGTAAGCAACAGTCCTGTCCTGCTTTATGGCAGCTGAGATTCTAGCTATCTGTATAACAGAGCATTCTGTCCCAGTGGCTGCACAGATCCTATCTGATCCCCATTGTAAGCAACAGTCCTGTCCTGCTTTATGGCAGCTGAGATTCTAGCTATCTGTATAACAGAGCATTCTGTCCCAGTGGCTGCACAGATCCTATCTGATCCCCATTGTAAGCAACAGTCCTGTCCTGCTTTATGGCAGCTGAGATTCTAGCTATCTGTATAACAGAGCATTCTGTCCCAGTGGCTGCACAGATCCTATCTGATCCCCATTGTAAGCAACAGTCCTGTCCTGCTTTATGGCAGCTGAGATTCTAGCTATCTGTATAACAGAGCATTCTGTCCCAGTGGCTGCACAGATCCTATCTGATACCCATTGGAAGAAGCAGTCCTGCCCTACTTTATGGCTGATATATTGATGTAGACACAACAGTTTTTCCAGATGCTATATTCCCTTAACGACACAATGGAATTAAAATTTTAGATTCTTGTATTATAGAATGGTTTACCTCTTTTCCTCAATTTCCAAACTCAGATTTTCTAACCTGTTCTTTGTCTTTCAGGAATTGCTTGAACGCAGTATGGCGTTGTGCATGCTATCACCTCACTCAGCTCGGGTGCTGGATAATATAATTTCACCGGTGCAACGCAGAACTTCTAACACCAACAGCCTGTCCGCTCAGGAAATCGAAGACGATGACTCCTTGAAACCAGTTTCATTGGACTCTAGAACAGATTTCTCAGACCTTGTTATAAAGAAGCCCCCAGAGGTACTTCATCTTCATCAAAATCCCATCACCCTGCTACAGCCAAAGACAATAGCCTTTTCTTAAGGATTCATGTCAGTTTCATATATATTTATCCTGTTATAGAGAAAAATATTTTTTTCCTCCTACAAGTCCTGGCTTTAGTCCATTGCATCTGTTTGGGTCCTGCCAACTAAAGAGAATGAAGCCCTATTTAAAAAAGAAAAAAAAACTATATATGTAATGTTTGAGCACTCCTGCCCATGTTCAACCCAATTCTGTCTATTCCCTACACGCCTCATCCCTTTTCTGGTCACTGAATCATACTGTAGCACCTTTCCAGGCCTCTTACTGCAACTTGGCCCCTGAAAGTGTCCCAAGCTATCCCCCTGATGGTGGCCCTGTAGGGGAATCATGAAAGTTCCACTTGAAAAGATTTGATTGTTTCTAACCTTAGAACCATAGGGCTGTTGACTATGGGACTGATATAGCAAATTAGCAATGTATTTTGTAAAGTTACTCATTATGAAATAATAATCTTTCTTGGAAATAATCCTATAATTTCATTTTTTTTAGAGCCATCAACCCTCATTGATGAAGGTGCAAACATCCCTCAACTTGCATTCGGAAAGATTAGCAGAAGTGGAAGGCTCCATTTATTTGTACAGGGAGGCTGAAAGGATAAAAATGCAGGTAAGAGGAGTGTCTTCTCTTTACTCAGTATCTGCACCTAAAAGATGTAATTTCCTTCATTATGCAAAAAAAACAGTTTATAGGCTGGGAAAAGGTTTATTTTGGGCAGTTGCTGGATAACCTTTCTCCTTCCAGAATCAACTGCAGAAGCGCCTAGAGATGTGTGTGCAGTATGAAAAGAACTTTGCAGACCAGGCTGCAGAGCAGCTTAAGCGCTTTGAGGAGATGATGGAGCTAAAGCAGAGGCAGGAGAGGGATAGATTGCAGGAGCAGTTGGAGGCAGGGTAAGTATGGGCAGGAATCTCTGTCTTCTGGACCTAGAAACTGTCTTCAAAGCTCACCATTTTTTCTGTCTGGTTTCTAGTTCAAAGGAAGCCTTGGGGCAGCAGGAAAAGCTAAAGGAAGAACACCGGACCAGGGCCAAGGTTAGTGTTTAGAACACACCACCAGGCCCGGACTGGCAGTCTGTGGTTTCTGACAAATGCCAGAGGGGCTACTGTAAGATGCCATAGACAGTCACTGATTATTAGGCCTGTGTGTATTTGAAATGCCAGGGCCTGTTTTTCAATCACAGTCCAGACCTGCACACCACACTACGTTTACTACTTAAATCTCACCTTTGTTTTGAATATATTGTGTATACTTTCTCCTCTAGCTCTTGAACAGGAAGTTGCGGGAAGCAGAGCTTCAGAGGTACCAGGAGCAGGAACGCATCCGCCAGGAGGAAGGCCGTGAGCGTAAACGCAGGTTGTGTGATTTGCAGCAAGAGGTGCTCCAGCTAGTGCAACAAATTGAAATGGACTACAAACACCAGGAGACTCTCCGCGTGGACCTCTCTACCTACAGCCAGCGCGGGAACCAGATATGTGGAATTCTGTCCAGCGTGGTGCGCTCCAGTGAGGTAATCATTTATCAGGGGTAATATTTTACCTTGTATGTGCACACTTTGTATTAATGCTTCTGCTTTATCTTACAAAGTAAAATCTCCTCTCCATTAAGCATACATACCAAGCAGGCCCGGACTGGGAATCTGACCATACGGGCAAATGCCTGAAGGGCCGCTCCATTTTCTGTTAAAATGGGCCGCGTCTGCGATTAAGGTTCTCATGGGCATCTGCGCAGGGGTAGAGAGTACAGCATGCACGCTGTGCTTCTTCCTTTACAAACATACCGAGCAGCCTTTTTTCCTCCACCCTCCTATGATTGGCAGTCAGAGAATAAGAGCTCTGGGGAGAGAGGAGGTAGGGGGGAGAGAGAGAAGTGTGGCTGGAGGGAATAATACTCGTAAATGCGCTATGCTAATAAAAGCACTAGCAGCAAGTTCTGCATTTTGTCTTACTCTTCAATTGTGTGTGTAGAGGGGTGTGTGTGCTATCGGACACTCTTTGTCATTTCAGGAAGGTAGTCTGTTTGCTCATAAGCACACAATATCACTGGTGTCTCTTTATTTGGCCTACAGGTTGTTTACATTTAATTTAACCACATATCCTACCTATGCTTATTGACATCAAAACAAACATTTTATCTAACTTACATTTATCTAATTTACATTTTTCCTATTGCACCTGCCGCGCCCAATACAGGTATGGGACCTGTTATACAGAATGCTCAGGACCTGGGGTTTTCTCCTAGGTCTGCTTGGGGGACACAGGAACTATGGGGTATAGCTAACACCACTAGGAGGCAGGACACAACAAAAAAGAACTAATCCCTCCTCCTCCTGCTATACCCCAGCTCCCAGGCGGAGCCAGATCATTCGGATAACATCTTTCTGTACTTTGGATCTTCATACCTTAAGTCTGCTAGAAAATCATGTAAACATTAAATAAACAAAATAGGCTGGTTTTGCTTCCAATAAGGATTAATTATATCTTAGCTGGGATCAAGTACAAGCTATTTTATTATTACAGAGAAAATCTTTTTAAAAATTTGGATTATTCGGATAAAATGCTATATTAAAGCTATTGATTGATTTATATAGGCAACTATGAATTATAGCATCTATGTCAGTGTATCACAGTTATTTTGAGGATCATTTTTATCGGCAAACATGGAGGGTGAACAGACCGACGAGGTGGACACGAATATATATGAATATATATGTTCTAACCCTATATGTGTCGCTGAATAAAAGAGCATTGTGTGTTTACATGTGAGCTGCTTTGATTTTTTTTTTTTTTTTTGCCCGGGCTGCTTTTTACTCGCAGTCCGGCTCTGATCCCAAAAAAAAAAGATATATATTTTGGCATTATTTTGATTGCTCAAGCAAATTCTGGCTTGTTTATCCCAGCAGAGCGGTTTTCCTACCCAGGAGGATGTGAATATTGGGGAGCGATTCTTGCAGGAGATGCAGGCTCTGGTCAGCGCCATGCAGCAGACAGTTAGTGCAGCTGAGGAGAGAAGGAAAGCAGAAGAAGTGGCTGACAGAGAGAAGCAGAAAGAATTGGAGAAACAACAGCAGACAAAGGCACAAGCCCCTACTCCTGCCCCTGCTCAGACCCAGAAACAAAGCCAAAAAGAGGGTGAGTATGTGTTCAGGTCACATAAATTTGTGGTACAGAATACACAAACCTGCTCAGTAGAGCTGGTAGAGATGCACTTAACCTGGTAAATACCCTACAAAGGTTTAAACACATCTTCATATATTGACACATAAGGTGTTGGTAAATTATTATGTCTACTTTAGTTGCTTGTGTAGACCAGGTGTGGGTAAAACAAACAACTGATATTGTATGGCTCAATGCAATAGGCTGCTTTGAGGCTGCAAGCTTTGTTTTGTGTGGGCATTCCAATAGAAATCATCTGTAGTAAAAGACAGCCATTACATTTTGTGGTCCGAAGTGTGCAGGCACCCAGCAGATGATTGCCCATGCCAAAAACTTAGAACGGCTGAGCTATATCTAAAAGTCGATTGCAGTGACCAAATCCATATAACTGCCTGTAATTCTCTTTCTGTAGGACTGCAGGTAAAAGCCTCTCCGTGTATAATGAAGCGCTATCAGCAGCTACAGAGTTTGCTTGAGCAGACTCTGAATGACATTGCCCCATTCCAAGACTCCAAAGACTCTAAGGTACAAACCCAGAGCAAAGCCACCCTCACATCCCTGACAGAGTTTCCACCTCTGTCCAGCTGACATAATTTTCTCTTTCAGGTTAAGGCCGTCAGGGTGGAACTTCAGAAAGCTGTCTATATTCCAGTCAGCCAGATCTCTACAGAATCTGGTCAGTGAAGAAGTATCACATTTTAATTTTTTTTTATATTGTCTTGTCGATTATCTGTTTAGATATAAACATATATATATTTACAGAAATAGAAGTATACATTATATCACCAAGTCCGCTGCTTTAAAGGAATTGTTCAGTATAATAATCAAAACTGGCTATTTAGGCGGTGCAAAATAAAAAAAATGTTTCTCTTGCCTAATTGGGGGACACAGGCACCATGGGGATGAAGATCCTGCAGCTTGGAGAAGGACACTAACTTGTTAACTTTTGACTCCTCCTCCTGCTCTGGGCTTCATCCCCTGCCTCCTCCTACTATACCCAGTTTCTTTTAGTGTCCTCAGAGGAGAAGACACAGGAAAGCTTGTGGCTGGAGCAGTGATCAAGGACCACGGTTAAGATCATGCCACAGATGGGGACCATTGATTACACTCACGTGTCCCACCAGCTGTTTAGGTTCCATCCTAAAAAACTCTAAGTGCCCAACAGCCTTTCCGCTCTACGGAGGTCTGCAGGCTTGCTCCCTTCATTCCCTGTAGCTGTGTTTCCGCTCCACGGAGGTCTGAACCAGCTTTTATAATCCATTTTCTATCACTGTACATGGATTTATGCTTATATCTACAGGGAATCCAAATAGCCAGAGGCACCCAGCGGCTGGAAGGATTGGGTGAGTAGTTTTGGGTCACCTATTTCCTACCTACCCCCTCCCAAGGGCGCCAGCTTACCTTGCTAAGCGTTACTCACGCGGCGCCCTCTTTTCGCTGCGCGCAGCACATAGCCGCGCACTTCCGGTTTCTCTCTGCTGGGCGCCATGCGTTGGTGACACGCAACTCGTCACTGGCGCCAAATCTAGAGAGCGCGCTTCCGGTTCTTCGTATTCTGCCGGCATCTACTGCGCTCCTCAGTCTCTCGGCGGCGGCGCTCCCACGGCAGCCACTACGGACTGGACCTACTGGTTGAGCGTCGGATAACCACTATCCTGCCGCATTTACAGGCGAGTAACTCCACCTGCTTTTATGCGCATTAGGTTGTAGAGTTTTCTTCTATGCTGCACACGGGTTTTGGGGAGTTGGGATAATCAACATCTCCCTTCTCTCTTGCAGGCTCTATTTCTAAGCCCTGCGCCAGGATATCCCCTGCCCCTCCTTTTTATACTGTATACCTTAAGGAGTTCTGGCTGTATTGCCACTAAGATGGCAGACAAAACAGAGGAGCCCAGGACCTCAAAGTCCTCAGCACCTTCTCGCAAGGCTACACAAATATCTTACCTTGCATGTGCAGCGTGCAACACCAAATTTCAGAGTGTTTCGTCTGAATCTGTGTGCGCAGCGTGTAGAAACCCTCCCACTCCACCTGTCGCTAACACAGCCAGCACTGCCAGCACTGCCAGCACATCTGACTCTGAATTGGTTCGTGCTCTCTCTCTCTCACTTGCTGGATTACAAAATTTATCCCGCATTCCTGAGACTTTAGACAAGGTTTTAGAGAGATTGTCTGACCCTGCAAGGTCACAAGACAGCAGACCTACTGCCTCCAAGCGCTCCATTATTTCCCCTCCAGACTCCCCTGGGGAACAGTTTAGCCCATCTGACGAAGAGGGACAAATCCCTTCAGGTGACGAGTCAGAGGATCAACCTGACCCAGATCAGGACACTCCCAGAACTCAAAGGGAGGTAGAGGGACTTATACAGGCTGTTCTTACAACGCTTAACATCGAAGACACAACTTCGACTGTGGAACCAGCTAAGAACATTTTTAAGAGACAAAAGAAAACCTCCTACATCTTCCCAGCATATGAGCAATTGGAGGAGATAGTCAAATCTCAATGGAAGACCCCTGATCACAGACTGCAAATATCCAGGCGTTTTTCTCAAACCTATCCTTTCCCACAAGATTGCATTGATCTCTGGTCATCACCTCCAGCTGTTGATCCACCAGTTTCCAGGCTATCCAAGGCCACCACTATCCCGGTGGCAGATGCTGCGTCCTTCAAGGACCCTATAGACAAGCGTCTGGAGGGATTCTGCAAGGCAACCTTTACAGCTTCCGGTATGGCTTTCAGACCGATATTTGCTATAGCCTGGGTGGCCAAGGCAATGGAAGTCTGGGTAGAACAGACAGCTCAACTTATTGGGTCCGAAGACCCTTCTACCGACGCTCTTTTATCGCAAATAGCAGATGCCACATCTTATATCTGTGACGCCTCCTTAGATGCTGCAAAACTGGTGGCTAAGGCTTCAGCACAATCGGTAGCCGCCCGAAGATTCCTGTGGTTGAAGTCTTGGTCAGCTGATCTCACTTCCAAAAGATCTCTTGTTAGTCTGCCCTTCCTGGGAAAACAACTCTTCGGAGCAGAGTTAGACAAGATTATATCACAGGCCACCGGCGGTAAGAGTACCTTGCTCCCTCAGACCAGAGCCAAGAGAACCACTTTTAAGAGAAGACCGTTTTTTCGGCCCTTTCGCCAGGGTCAGCGGACGAAGCCACCAGCAGACAAGTCCACCTCTAACTTTCGCCAACGCTACCACAACAAGCAAGGTGCCTCCTGGTCGTCCTCAAAGGGTCAGGCCAAGTCCTCCCAGGACAAGTCCGCCACGGCATGAAGGCGTACCCACCCTCGGAGGGACCCCCTTAGGCGGCCGGCTAATGTCCTTTCGAGAGGTGTGGAAAGCCCAAATAAGGGATCAGTGGGTCATTCAAGTGGTCTCTCAAGGACTGCTCATAGACTTTGTACGTCTTCCCCCCCGCAGATTTTTCGTATCCCGCCTACCCCTCAACGTTCCAAAACGGCACAAGGTCCTCTCAGTAATCCAAGACCTCTGTTCAGCAGGGACTATCCAACCGGTGCCTCCAGGGGAAAGAGGTTGGGGATACTATTCCAACCTATTCACGGTCCCCAAAAAAGACGGTTCCCTGAGGCCAGTCTTAGACTTAAAGGATCTCAACCCATTCGTCAGGAAACTCCATTTCAAAATGGAATCCATACAGTCTGTCCTCGCATCCATGGAGGAAAACGAATTCATGTCAGTCATAGACGTCAAGGACGCCTACCTCCATATACCGATCCACCCAAATCACCACAGATTCCTCCGGTTTTTTGTCGATGGCAACCATTGGCAGTTTGTGGCACTGCCATTCGGACTTTCGTCTGCCCCCAGAACCTTCACCAAGGTGATGGCGGCGGCGCTGGAACAGCTCAGGCTCAGGGGCATCTCAGTACTACCCTACCTGGACGACCTTCTCGTGAAGGGTCCGTCTGCGGCAATCACCCAGTCCCACACCTCGCAGACGCTCCAGGTCCTGGAGAATCTGGGTTGGATCATCAACTACAAGAAGTCCCACCTCCTTCCGACACAGACCATAGAATACTTGGGGCTGATTCTGGACTCCAAGCGAGCGACAGTCTTCCTTCCAAGAGAAAAAGCCAATACCTTACAGAGCCGCATTCAGACTCTCAGAACAACCACCTCGGTTCCTCTTCGCACAGCTATGCGAACACTGGGTACAATGGTCGCCTCATTCCCGGCAATCCCATATGCTCAATTCCACACCAGACCTCTCCAACACCTGATCCTCAGGCACCAACGGCGGGACCGACGAAACTTGGACCGCCTGATTGTGATCCCAGAGACAGTTCAGACTTCCCTGCTCTGGTGGACCCACCCCCTACGAGCCTCACAGGGAAGACCCTTCCCCAACCACGTATGGACGGTGGTCACGACGGACGCAAGCTTAACGGGGTGGGGCGGTGTACTAGGAAACAGAACAGCCCAGGGCTGCTGGAACCAGGACGAGAGACGTCTGCAGATCAACCTGCTGGAGCTAAGAGCAATACTGTACTCACTACGACACTTCACGCCATTCCTCCGGGGCATGGCAGTGAGAATTCAGTCGGACAATGTGACCGCAGTGGCCTATGTGAACCACCAAGGGGGCACAAGAAGCCCTGCATCCCTACAGGAGGCCGCCAAGATCCTGTCTTGGGCAGAAAACAACATCCCAGAATTGTCAGCGGTGCACATCCCAGGGGTCGACAACTGGATGGCAG
The DNA here is from genome assembly GCA_038501925.1 of Xenopus petersii. NCBI lineage: Eukaryota > Metazoa > Chordata > Amphibia > Anura > Pipidae > Xenopus > Xenopus petersii. Next base: position 137,538,356 of record CM076686.1, on the reverse strand, counting down.
ATTATCTGAGCAGGGAGACCTTAGACCACGGCGAATGGAGTCTGCACCAGGACGTCTTTCAACTACTAGTGGAAAGGTGGGGTCTCCCAGATGTGGATCTCATGGCGTCCAGATGCAACAGGAAGGTGCAAAGATTCGTGGCCAGGAGCGCGGACCCGCTAGCTCACGCGACAGACGCCCTAGTAGTTCCGTGGGACTTCGCCATGGCCTACGCCTTTCCCCCACTGGCTCTTCTCCCGAGACTCTTAAAGAAGATAAAGAGAGAGGGAACTCTGACCATTCTCGTGGCGCCATACTGGCCAAGAAGGTCTTGGTTCGCCGATGTGGTGGGTCTGTCCATCGACGAACCGTTTCGTCTGCCGGACCGAGAGGATCTGCTGACCCAAGGGCCCATCCAACACCCGAATTCTCATCGCTGGGCTTTAACGGCGTGGCTCTTGAGACCTTAGTCCTTCAACGATCAGGGGTCCCCACGGCAGCCATCCCTACCTTGCTTCGGGCGCGAAAGCCAGTTTCTGCGAAGGTATATCATAGAGTGTGGAAAACCTTCATAGGTTGGTGCGAACGACAAGAAGTCAATCCACAGAAGGCAACTGAGAGTGACATACTCTCCTTCCTCCAAGATGGGCTCAGTAAGGGGTTAGCATTGAGCTCGCTGAAGGTGCAGGTTTCGGCCCTTTCCATTCTCTTCCAGAAGAAATTGGCGCTAAGGACCCACGTCAAGACTTTTTTGCAAGGGGCAACTAGGATCGTACCTCCTTATCGATGCCCAGTTCCCCCTTGGGATCTCAATCTGGTTCTCTCCGTCCTTCAGGAGGATCCGTACGAACCCATAGAGGCCGTGCCCCTGGCCACGCTTACTGAAAAGGTTGTCTTCCTACTAGCAATTACATCTGCGCGACGGGTTTCGGAACTGGCAGCGCTTTCTTGCAGACCTCCGTTCACCATCATCCACAAGGATAAAGTAGTACTCAGGCCCACACCCGACTTCCTTCCTAAGGTTGTCTCAGAATTTCACCTCAACCAAGACTTGGTAGTTCCTTCTCTCTGTCCGGTGCCCCGGAATCCCAAGGAAGCTAAATTGAACAAGTTGGATGTGGTTCGAGCAATCAAGGCCTACTTGGAGGCTACAAAGGATATGAGAAGATCAGATTCGCTTTTTGTGCTCCCGAGTGGTCCTAAGAAGGGAACTAAAGCTTCCAAGGCTGCGGTAGCTAAGTGGATAAGATCCACCATCATCAGAGCTTACTCGGTGAAGGGCAAGGAGACTCCACTGCGGGTGAGAGCACACTCAACGAGGTCCTTGAGTACGTCCTGGGCAATTCGCCACCAAGCCTCCGTGGAGCAAGTCTGCAGAGCAGCTACCTGGGCATCTCCGCATACTTTCACGCGATTCTATAGGCTGCACACACAGGCCTCAGCCGAAGCCAGCTTCGGGAGGAAGGTGTTACAGACTGTGCTTGACTAAACACCTTTTGGGGTTACAGTGTCCCGCCCTCAGGGGTTGCTTTGGGACATCCCCATGGTGCCTGTGTCCCCCAATTAGGCAAGAGAAAGAGAGATTTTTGTACTTACCGTTAAATCTTTTTCTCTTGTCCTATATTGGGGGACACAGGCCTTCCCGCCCTGTTGTACACTGCTGTGCAATGTTTTTTATTGTGTATAGTTGCTCCGAGTTGGGAGTCCTTGTTTTGAAGGTTATGAGGGGGTTGAGAGACTCCTTTTCTGTTTTGGGTTGCTATATATCTCACTCCTCTTCGGTTTGAAACTGAGTATAGTAGGAGGAGGCAGGGGATGAAGCCCAGAGCAGGAGGAGGAGTCAAAAGTTAACAAGTTAGTGTCCTTCTCCAAGCTGCAGGATCTTCATCCCCATGGTGCCTGTGTCCCCCAATATAGGACAAGAGAAAAAGATTTAACGGTAAGTACAAAAATCTCTCTTTCTCTGTCATCACTTACTAATAAATTTGTGGGCGTGCCTAACCGGCTTAACCCCCACACTCCAGCTTATCCAATCAGTTTTTTAAGTGTCCTGCTACCAGGAGGATGGACGTCCAGCGACATGGATATGTTAGTCAATGATGACTATTTTCTTCCTGGGTTCTTACTCTGGCAACATATGTTTGTCGTTAGTACAGTCCCAGTATTCTCCGCCCACCGGGGTCATTTCCTAGCCACTAAAGGCTATAACGACCACCCAGACATATCCTGGCTAAGCTTGGCGATGGCAGACGGTCTGGCCGGGATGGGCACGAGATGAGTATCTGCCTTGGGCATAACAGCTCACCTCACAATTCTGGCTTGGCAGCCTCCCCCCTAGCGTTACTCTGGGTCATTGGCGGAAGCCCTCCCCCCGTTCCCCCCTTCTCCCTCTCCTTACTGAGCGTATTAGGGTGCAGGACGTGCTCTAGTACTGGCCAGGTTTTCTCCCTGCGGGATCAGTGCGTTCGCTGCGCCTTCTGGCTAAGTGAGGGAGACGGCTGAGGGGGGAGACGGCCGGATCACGCTGCGCTGGAACGCATGCTGCGTATGCGTTCCAGCGGCCATCTTGCGTACCTCGTGCGCATGCTGCGTATGCGTTCCAGCGGCCATCTTGCGCACCTAGTATTTCGGCTGCGCACCGGGTGGTCCACTTCTCCACTCCTGCATGAGTTTAGCCGTTTTTGTAAGCGGTTGGTGGCTTGCTCTACACTCCTACTTATCCTATCTCCATGGCAGAAGGTAGGCCAGAGGGGTTATTCACCAGGGCGGGGGGGAAGGCTGCCAAAACAGCGCAGATTAAATTTTTTGCCTGTGCCAATTGTAATGTTAAGCTGCCTCGAGGGCAGGGGGAGCCGCTCTGTAAATCCTGTTTAGTGGGGCAGAGTACTGCGCTGATTTCAGAAGATGTTTCAAGCCTACCAGCGGCTCAGCCAGAGAATCCTTCAAGGGAGAGTATTTCTCAAGGTCAGGGGCCCAGCTCGGATACCGATGTGCCAGCACCATTGTGGGCCATTCAATTGACACAGTCCCTTGCTTCCTTGCAGGGTCTTCCCTCTATTGCTGACAATTTAGGAAGAGTGTTAGCCAGACTTGACCAAAAGACTAGCTCTAAGCGTAAGCGGTCTGAAGAAACTAAAGTGGCCACTACTTCTGCTCATTATTTATCTGACGAATCTGCAGCTGAGCAGGCATCCTCACATTCTGAGGGAGAATTACTTCCTTCTGAAATTTCGTCTGGTGAGGAGGAAGAAACTGTGGAGGACCACAGAGATCATGATAGTCAGCATGCTGTGGAGGGTATTATTAAGGGTGTTATGGATGTGTTGAATATATCACAAACGCCCAAATCCCAGGATGATTTAGGGTTATTCAAGAGGAAGCAAAAATCCGAAGTTTGTTTTCCTTCTCATGAGCATCTTCTTCACATAATACAAGAAGAGTGGAGTGTTCCAGAAAGAAAGTTTCAGACTACTAGAAAATTTTCTAAGTCTTATCCATTTTCTAAAGAGCTGGTGGAAAAGTGGACTAATCCCCCAGCAGTAGATGAAACTGTATCAAGATTGGCCAAATCTACTACATTGCCGGTCACTGATGCGGCATCCTTCAAAGACCCATCCGACCGAAGATTGGAAGGTTTTCTTAGGTCAATTTATTCTTCGTCTGGGTCAGCTCTTCGCCCATGCCTGGCCTCGGCTTGGCTGGCCAGAGCAATTCAAGCGTGGTCCGAATCACTTGTCAAGGACATCCAGAATGCAGTTTCCAGATCTGATCTGTTATCGTCAGCCAATGCGTTGGCAGAGGCATCAGCTTATTTGTGTGATTCCGCACTAGACACAGTTCAAGTCACGGCACGTACATCCGCTCCTTCTGTTGCAGCACGTAGAACACTGTGGCTGAAAAATTGGTCAGCAGATCTGAGTTCTAAGAAGTCCTTGACATCTCTTCCATTCAAGGGACAGCGTCTGTTTGGTGAGGAGCTCGAAAAGATTATTTCGCAGGCTACGGGAGGAAAAAGCACTTTTCTTCCACAGGCCAAAAGTAGAGCAACTACATCTACCAGACGGGGAAGGTTTTTTCGTGGCTCAAGTAGACGATACACACGAAGAAACAATTCACCACAGCGGTCACACTTTCGAGCCAAAACAAACGACAAAAGTCGCATGCATTGGAAGACCAATCGACCTATTATCAAGCCCGCAGCAGATAAATCTTCTTCAGCCTGACGGGGCAACCCTTCCGGAGTCGGGGGAGCGTATTGGGGGCAAGTTGCTCCGATTCCGGGAGGTGTGGAACAACCATGGGTCAGACATGTGGGTGAACGAAATCATTTCCGAAGGTTACCACATAGATTTCTCAACCATTCCTTGCAAAAGATTCATCATGTCCAGGGTACCTGCAGACCCAGACAAAGCTACTGCCTTTCTAAGTTGCATCACAAATTTAGAACAAACTGGAGTGATTGTTCCAGTGCCACATTCAGAGAGATTTTCCGGATTCTATTCCAACATTTTCATTGTGCCAAAGAAAAACGGCTCGTTCAGGCCGGTACTAGATCTCAAACAGCTGAACAAGTTCGTCAGATCAGTACGATTCAAAATGGAGACCTTGAGGTCAGTGATAAGGGGGATGGAGAAAAATCAACTGCTGATGTCTATCGATATCAAAGATGCGTACCTCCATGTACCAATCTGGCCGCCACATCACTCCTTCCTTCGGTTCGCATTCAGGAATCCACACTACCAGTTTGTGGCTCTGCCGTTCGGACTCTCTTCAGCCCCCAGAGTGTTCACAAAACTAATGGCAGTATCGGCTGCAGCATTACACCTACAAGGGATTTCAGTCACTCCTTATCTGGACGATCTGCTTCTGAAAGCCAGATCAGAGGAGAAGGCAGAGGAAGATCGGAGCAAAGCAATCAGTCTTCTGCAGAATTTTGGCTGGACCATAAATTGGTCGAAGTCCAATTTGCGACCCAGTCATCACATGACATTCCTGGGTCTCGAGTTCAATACCATTACACAAATGGTGCATCTTCCGTTGGACAAGCAATTGAAGGTCAGGAATCAAGTCCGTCTACTCCTCCGAGATCGGAGTCCAACTGTTCATCTAGGAATGAGAGTGCTGGGACTCATGGTTGCTACCATAGAAGCCGTTCCATTTGCACAGATTCACTTACGACCGTTGCAAGCGAACATTCTAACATCGTGGAAAGGAGGAGCTCTCACTCGCAAGCTCAATTTATCTCAGTCGACAAGAGTAGCCATCCAGTGGTGGCTGCGACCGACCAATCTCTCCAAGGGTCAATCCTGGGCATCGCTAGATTGGAAGATAATTTCCACAGATGCCAGTCTGAGGGGTTGGGGAGCAACCTGGGACAACTTGTCTGCCCAAGGCCTATGGTCTCCAGGGGAGTCCAAACTTCCCATCAACGTTTTAGAACTGAGGGCGATAAAGCTAGCCCTATCCGAATGGACAGAGTTATTACAAGCAAGTCCGGTTCGGTTACAGAGCGACAATGCTACCGCAGTGGCGTACATAAACCGCCAGGGAGGTACTCGCAGCAAGGCGCCACTGATGGAAGCTCAACAAATTCTCAGTTGGGCGGAAACCAACGAAGTACAGCTGTCCGCGATTCATATCCCAGGAGTTCTAAATACCAGAGCAGACTACCTCAGCAGAATTCGTCTAGACCCGGGAGAATGGGAACTTCATCCAGACGTGTTTGCAAGACTAGTTCTCCAATGGGGACAACCACAGGTCGATCTAATGGCATCAAGAAACAACACAAAGGTGCCTCGATTCTTTGCTCGTTACCGAGAGAGTCTAGCGGCGGGGGTCGATGCCATGACACAGAATTGGCAGTTCAACCTAGCATACATATTCCCTCCACTACCCATGCTTCCACGAGTCCTCAAGAAGATCAGGCAGTCCAGTATCACGGTAATAGTAGTGGCTCCTTACTGGCCTCGAAGAACTTGGTTTTACGACCTTCAGGAAATGTCAATAGCACAACCGATACGTCTCGGGAACAGGCCGGACCTTCTGTTCCAAGGGCCCGTTGCACATCACAACCCAGGGCTGTTCGCTTTGACGGGATGGCTGTTGAGGCAGACATCTGGCGAAAACAAGGGTTAACAGAAGAAGTTATTGCCACATTATTGAGAGCTTGTAAGTGTTCGTCTTCAAAGTCATACTACAGAGTCTGGCAGTCCTATCGGAGTTGGTGCGAGGTGTTCAATCTATCCTTTCGCAAACTTAGCATCCCGAGAGTCCTGTCTTTCCTGCAGCGCGGGCTCCGGCGAGGTCTAAAACTCAGCTCTCTGAAAGTGCAAGTATCAGCTCTGTCAATCCTATTTCAGTCCAAACTAGCCTTGAATGATACAGTACGTACATTTCTGCAAGGAGTGGCACATATAGTTCCTCCGTATCAGCCTCCAGTTCCAGCATGGGATTTAAACGTTGTTCTCGAGGCCCTTCTTGACCCACCGTTTGAACCGATGGGATCTATTTCAGATACCTGGCTTACCTGGAAGGTAGTGTTCTTATTGGCAATTACATCCACTAGAAGCGTGTCAGAACTGAGTGCAGATCCATCTTTTCTAGTGTTCCACAAGGATAAGGCAGTCCTACGCACAGTTCCATCTTTCCTTCCTAAGGTGGTCTCGTCATTTCACATCAACCAAGACATTGTTGTTCCCTCTCTCTGTCCAGAACCAAAAAATGATAAGGAACGTCGACTACACAACATAGATGTAGTTAGAGCCTTACGATGGTATATTGAAAAGTCAGTCTTTTCGACGGTCTCAAACTCTCTTCGTATTACCATCAGGGCCCAGGAAGGGTCATCCTGCATCTAAAGCTACCATTTCTAGATGGATCAAGGAGACCATCAGACAGGCATACATGGCCAAAGGGAAGATCCCACCGGAGGGAATTCGAGCTCATTCTACAAGAGCAATCGGAGCTTCCTGGGCTTGGCGCAATTCGGCCTCATTGGACCAGATCTGCAGGGCGGCTACCTGGTCCTCTGTACATACGTTTACAAAATTCTATAAAGTTGATATTTTTTCTTCAGCTGAAGCATCTTTTGGGCGCAAGGTGCTTCATTCTGTGCTGAAGTAATGGTTAGTTCGTTTTCCCGCCCTGCTGTTTTTGGGGGCTGCTTTGTTAAGTCCCCATCGTCCCTGTGTCCCCCTATGATGACAGAGAAAACAGGATTTTTTATACTTACCATTACATCTGTTTCTCTGTGATCAATAGGGGGACACAGGGCGTCCCGCCCTAAAACTTTTGTTTATTGACCATTTGGTCATTTCGGGATAATTCCCTGATTTACCTTCTACGTGGGTTATTATTATTTTTGATTATTACGTTATCTTGTTACAGCATCTTTTGTGACAAACTGATTGGATAAGCTGGAGTGTGGGGGTTAAGCCGGTTAGGCACGCCCACAAATTTATTAGTAAGTGTCCTGCCTCCTGGAGGGTGGAGCTTAACCCCCATCGTCCCTGTGTCCCCCTATTGATCACAGAGAAACAGATTTAACGGTAAGTATAAAAAATCCTGTTTTCTGGCTGGAGTGACTGTGTGTGTAATAATAGAGAGACTTGAAGGGGGGCACATGGGTCTTATCTGTTGCTTTTGAATCTGAGCTGAAGGCTGAGGATCAATTGCAAACTCACTGAACAGATATGTACCATGTGGCTCCCCTTCAAGTCGCTGACTAGAGAGCTGAAAAGCATGAAGTTGTGTTCTGGCTATTATATTAGACGTCCAGTCACTCCAGCCTTCATACATTACATTTCTGGCTAACTAACTATGTTAGAAACATTTTTTATTTTGCACAGCCTATCTATTTACACAGTTTTTGTTTTAAGACTGAACTGTTCCTTTAATGGCCAGTGTATGACAAGCTTTACTAGTAGAAGTACAGGTATGGGACCTGTTATGCAGAATGCTTGGGACTTGGGGGTCCTCCGGATAACAGATCTCTCCGTGATTTGAATCTTCATACCTTAAGTCTACTATAAAATCATTTTTAAACATTAAATAAACACAATAAGTTGGTTTTGCTTCCAATGAGGATTGATTATATCTTAGTTTGGATCAAGTATAAGGCACTGTTTTATTATTACATTGAAAAAGGAGATCCTTTTTTAAAAATGTGGATTATTTAGATAAAATGAAGTCTATGGGAGGTCCCATACCTGTATTTGTGTATATAAGAGTAGATACGAATTTTTTCATTTTAAATGATTTACTGATTTTCTAAATGTGCTTTACTGTAGTTTTTTCTTTGTTAATGTCCTCTTTTGTAGCTTCTAAAATGAAGGAGACTTTTGAAAAATTAAATAACCTGCTTATGGGTAAACGGGTCTCCTCCTGTGGCTCCACTGTGATCTCCGTGTCTCAGCATCCACAAGCCCTGAACTTTGTATACTACAAGCTAGCGGAGAAGTTTGTGGTAAGTCAATGAATGGGAGAGTAACCAAAACAAGGAGTATTTTTAACTCTAGAATACTAATCTAGAGCAGCCAATTGGAATATTGTATTTCATTGGCCTTGAGTTAACTGGTTACAAATAACTGCTGTTTGCTATGGGTTATAATTAAAATAAAGATTTCAGTCCACCCCTGCAGTTTGTGTTATCTTATATTTGTTTGTCTGCCCCCTTCCCCAAGACCAGCTTACAAAAAAGGCAAAAGTGCTTTGGTTAATTATCAGCATTAACCCACAGGGGTTGTCAATATGTTGGGTGACTATATAGTGACTATAATATCTTAACTTAGACCCTCTTCTGGCCTCCTTGCTGAATAATTTGGGGTGAGACCTGAGACAGCATTCATCTGTTCTCACTGTGTCAGTTCCTTACCTTTCCACTTACATGTGGAAAACAAGTAACATGGCCACTTTTATCTGTTTCTTATTGTAAAGTTATTGGAATAGATTTCGGTCCGAATGGAGGGATGTCTAATGGCAGGAATAAATCAAGTGCTCAGCATACATATATTTTCTGTTGTTTTAAATACCGCGCTTCACCATATCACTAACATGCACAACCTTAACACATGCACACAAGCACCCACATGCACAAGCACACAGGAAACAGAAATAGACATGCCCAAACTAAAACTTGAAGCACCAAGTATCCCAGTCAATCTATATAAAGCACTTTTGTAATTTCTCTTACCTAGATTGGGGGACACAGGCACCATGGGGATGAAGATCCTGTTGCTTGGAGAAAGGTCACTTCATCCCCGCCTACCGCCTCAATCCTCTGTTTTCTTTAAGTGTCCTCAGAAGGAAGACGGACACTTTGTGGCTGGGAGCAATGGTACAGATTTCAGTATCATGCCACTACTGGGGTCAGCGTTTCTCTTCCAGAACCCCTCCAGCCAAGGACTTCTGATCTAAAGATGCTCTGTAGCCTTCCCGCTCTACGGAGGCTGCAGGCTGGGGGACTCCCTCCCCCCACTGCCCTGGTCACGAGGAGGCAAGTCAATTCCCTCTCTCCTACCCCCCCCATTACTTGCTGCCTGTTCTCTCTGCAGAAAGGCATTTTGTTTCACTTTCACTTCTATTCTCTGCCAGAGAATTTCCTACAGGGGGACATAGGACACAGCGTCTTCTATCCCTCTCCCTCTTGCGCCTGTAACTGAATTTTTACCTTCCTTCCTGGGTTCTCTGTGCCATTTCCCAGCAACCTATCCCACCGCTATCTGGTGCCGCGCCTACGTCATTGCCTAAGTGTCACTGCGCACCTGCCTCACAGGCACCATCTTACTAAGGTACTATACCGAAGCCCAGGAAACCTCTCTGGCAACACACACACTCTCTATAGCCATGATGGGCAGAGGACTAGTCCCTTCCCAAGCAGGCAGCTGCAAGTACCACAAATGCAATTTCGTATTTGGCATGTGCTACTTGCAAACCTAAATTTGCTAGTGTTTCGGCTGAGCCAATATGTGAAGCCTGTAAGCCTGCAGCAGTCACTGCACAATAACAATCCCACACAGCCCTACCAGCCAGCTCTGCTACGTCTAATCAGCAAACTAGATCGGATTCTGAATTGGTGCGCGCTCTTTCTCTAGCGGGTCTACAGAACCTAGCCAGAATACCAGAGACTCTAGATAAGGTCCTACAGCACCTATCTACACAGCCTCCCAGACCGGTCACTCAGCAGTCGGCCACAAAGTGACCTCCCCCTTCCCCACCTGTATCGCCTGATGAACAGGAAGAGGCATGCGGAGAAGATGGACAGATCCTATCCGGAGATGAATCTGATCAGGATGCCCCTAGATCACAAAGAGAGGTTGAGAGGCCTGATTCGGGCAGTATTACAGGCACTATGTCTAGAAAACACCCTGCCTTCAGCAGAGCCAAACAAAAACATTTTCAAGAGGCAAAACAAGTCTTCTTGTGTCTTTCCAGCCTATTAACAGCTGGATGACCGTTAAAGCACAATGTAAAATGCTGGACCACATAGTCCAATTTTCCAAGCGCTTTACTCAAACTTATCCTTTTACTCAGGACTGTACAGACCCACTGGCCTTTAGACTGTGCAAGACCATCACCATTCCAGTAGCCGATGATGCTTCCTTTAAGGATCCTATCAACACGTCTTGAGGGTTTCTGCAAGGAGATTTTCACTGCAGCAGGCGGACCTATTTTTTCCACTGCATGGGTATCCAGGGCAATGGAGCTTTGGGTGGCACAGGTGGCCCAACTCATTGGCTCAGAAGACCTCTCCACAGACCTCCTTCTAGCTCAGATAGCGGATGCAAACACATATATTTGCAAAGCGGCCCTGGATGCGTCTAAGCTTGACGCAAGGGCTTCGGCACAATCCATTGCAGCCAGACATTTCCTTACTTTGAAGCAGTCTCTGGTTGGTCACCTATTTTTCAGAAAACAAATTTGCGGCACCAAATTAGAGAAGATCATTTCTCAAGCTACAGGAGGCAAGAGTACCTTACTTCTGTAAAAACAGACCCAAGAGGACTACCTTCACAAAGCAACCATTTTTTCGTCTCTTTTGCCAAAATCAGAGCCAAAGGTCCCAACGTGAAAAACAACAAGCTCCAACCTGTCCCAGATTCCAGTCAAGGCAGAGCACTTCTTGGTCAGAAAGCAGAGCTGCACCTAAGCCCACACAAGACAAAACAGCCTCCGCATGAGGAGACGCCGACCCCCGAACGCTTACTCTTAGACTGACACTTAAGTCACTTCCGAGAGGTGTGACGGCAGAGTGTACTGGACCCCTGGGTCCTACAGATCATACTCCAGGGCTATCTCATAAAATTTGCTCAACTACCCTCGAGGCGATTTTTCATCTCAAGGCTCCCTACCGGAGAACCCAGGTGCTCAGCGTTCTGAGGTAGTACAGGATGTCCCTCAAAGGGAAAGGTGCTTCGGCTTCTACTCAAACCTATTTATAGTACCCAAAAAGGACAGATATTTTTGCCCGGTGCTAGACCTAAAGGCATAAAACGACCATGTAAAGAAGCACCACTTCAAGATGGGATCCATCCAGTCGATCCTAATGTCCCTGGACTTAGAGGATCTCATGGCAGTGATCGACATCAAAGATGCATGTCCCCATACATCCCAAACCACCACCGGTTCCTTTGATTTTTAGTGGCAGGAGAACAATGGCAATTCCTGGCACTCCCTTTCGGACTATCCTCCGCGCCAAGGGTATTCACAAAGGTCATGGCTGCGGCTCTAGAGGACCTGCGACTGCAGGGAGTGAGTCTCATACCATACCTGGTAAAGGCCCCTTCCATGGCACTGGCAGCAACTCATCTCCAGACAGTGATGCAGACACTAACGTTGTTAGGATGGCAGATAAACTTTCAAAAATCTCTACTCATACCTTCTCAGAGTACAGAATATTTAGGGTTTGTCCTAAATGATTCAGTGGGAAGAGCCTTCCTTCTCCAATCCAAGATCACCTCAATGCAAGGGCTCCTGTCAACTCTGCAGAAAGCAGATCAGGTACCTTTACAATTTGCCATTAAAGAGTGCTGGGTGCTATGGTGTCATCCTTCCCCGCGATTCCATATGCACAGCTCCACACCAGAGCCTTACAGAGACTGATACTCCAACATCAGAGGAGGAACCGAGTGGACCTAAACCACAGGATTCCCCTATTAGAACTAGTTTGAACCTCAGTCAATTGGTGGCTTCAACCAACAACACTTCAGGAAAACCCTTCACCAATCACCAGTGGACAGTCATCACAACAGATTCCAGTCTACAAGGTTAAGGAGGAGTATTGGGAGACCTAACAGTACAGGGATGTTGGTCACAGAAAGAACTACTCCCCATCAACATCCTGGAATTAAGAGCAATCCACCGTTCATTGCTCCACTGGTCAGACAGACTTTGAGATCTACCTGTAAGAATACAATCTGACAGTGTGACAGCGGTGGCTTACATTAACCACCAAAGAGTCAAGCGGCCCTCGCAGAGGCACAGCGAATTCTTCTGTGGGCAGAAAGCACAGTACCAGCTATCTCCGCAGTTCATATCCCTGGAGTGGACAATTGGATAGCAGATTTTCTCAGTCGAGAGACCTTAGATCAGGGCGAGTGGAGCCTACACCCAGAGGTTTTTCAACTGATTCTGGCAAGGTGGTAGCACTCTGGAAACAGACTTAATGGCATCCAGGTACAACAACAAGCTTCCGAGGTTCATCACAAGAAGCAATAACCTGCTGGCCCTAGCAGTGGACGCACTGGTGGTTTCGTGGCAGTTTCACCTAGCATATGTCTTCCCACCGCTGGCACTTCTGCGAAGGGTAATCAAGAAGATAAGACAAGAAATTGTAGAAACACTTCTAGTGGCACCCTACTGGCCATGCCGCACTTGGCTCTCAGCATTCTACCTTCCAGACAGAAGGGATCTGTTATCTCAGGGACCGATCCTCCACCCAAGTTCACCGCGGCTGGCTTTAACGGCGTGGCATTGAAGCCCTCATCCTAGCCAGATCAGGAGTTCCAAAAAAGGCCAAAGCAACCATACTAAGGGCCAGAAAGCCTGTATCGGCACACATCTACCCCGAGCAGGAGGAGGAGGAGCCACTTTAACCTTTTAGTGTCCTTTCTACAAGCAACAGGATCTTCATCCCCATGATGCCTGTGTCCCCCAATGTAGGACAAGAGAAAAGGATTTAACGGTAAGTACAAAAATCTTTTTTTTTTGAGTATAATTTAGCCAGCTCTAATTTGGGTATAGTGGAGCAGCTGTGAACTCCTTCTGTGTTACATCAGAATGATTGGTTTTGTACTGTTCAATCCTCTTCTACGACACAGTTTGCACTCTGTACATGCACAGAAAGTCTAATAAGGTATAGGGTGTTTGAAGAACAAGTCAGGACACCTTTAATTAACCTGAACTCGCATGGCACTCCAGCTTGTCCTTTTCTCTTTATTGAAGTGGTTTCTCTCTTTCTACCCCCGTCTCTATTATTTTCACGCTTTGTACTGTGCTCTAGCCATAACCAAGAAAAACGTGCTGGAAATGATCATCTTCGATTCATTAGGGCGATTCAGGATGAATCCAACCCCTTTACAAACACTATTTGCAGACATACAATAGGCACTTTGAATATTTTCATATGTCCATTGGCTGGATTCCTTTAATACAATTCTCTCTCTCTCCCTAGAAAGCTACTTGTTGCACCATTGTAATGTATTTTTTAAATTTCAGAAACAAGGAGAGCAGGAAATAGCTTCCCATCACGAAGCAGCGTTTCCATTAGCAGCTGTGGCTTCTGGTATCTGGGAGCACCACCCTCAGGTGGGGGAGCTGTTTCTGGCACATCTGTACAAGAAGTGTCCATATGCTGTGCCTTTTTACCCTGCACATAAGAAAGGAACCCCCATTGAAGAATATCGGAGGTATGGCTTACTATTCACACTGGAGGTTTATAGACATGAAACAAGTCCTTCCTTCATATAACAAGGTAACAGATCCAAAAGATCTTACAATAATCCTCACCCCAGAAGAGCCTAAAAAAGACTTCAGAAATATCTGCTTTGCACATAAGAGCAATGGCACACCTGGAGATTTGTTGCCCATGGTTAAATCGGCGCTACAGTAGGCCATAAATCTCCCGAAAATGCTTTCCTGCCGACAATAATGTAAATTGCCAGTTGGGAATAAATATGATTTGCTTCAGCTTTCACACACAAATTCCGGTGAGTTCAGAAAACAGTCACACGTGTTTTCTCACTAGCGATTTATATTAATGCCAATAGGAAAGCATTTTCAGGACAGTTGTAGTACAGATTTAACAAGTCTCCCATAGCGCTATATTAGTAAAGATAATACTGTGCATACATCCTCCCATGAGCTAAATCCTAAAAGAAGATAAACATAGCAGCCCTTTAACATAAACCTCTCTTTTTCAAAGGTTTCTGTTGATAAAAGTGTTATGGAAGAACTCAGTCTCGGCCTCCTTTGATTCAGTATTTGGTATTTTCATGCAGGATTCTGGGATACGAAGTGGAGGATTCTCAGGTTGAATCACAGGACAACTTCCTTAAAAGGATGTCGGGAATGATTCGCCTCTATGCTGCTGTCATTCAGATACGTTGGCAGTATGGCTTGAAGCAAGAGGTAGGCACTGTAACGGTTTGTTTTGGTGGAGGATAGATTTATTTTCTTTGCTGTCGTGACAAGTAGGTGTTTGAGTGTTGAGTTGATAACTCCTAATCTGCTAAAATCAAGAAAATTTCAAATGTCATTATATGCTCTTGTCTTCTAGTCTCATCCTCATGGGCTGAATTATGCGTGGCAATGGCTGGCCCAGCTCCTGAACTTGGAGCCCTTAGCTGACGTCACTTCTACTCTTCTTTATGATTTCTTAGAGGTAAGGACCTTTTTTAAAAGAAGAAGGAAAGGCTTAATGACTGGAATGAGCCAATTTGTTTGGTACTACCCCACCAATAGCTACCCCACTACTAGTTAAGATCCCAGCCAGCTCTCCTCTTTGCTAGCACCCGCCTCCCTTATCATCTGTCCCCGGATCCCTTGCTGCTTCCAAAGGCTGTGCACATGTGCAGTAAAATAAGATGGTACCCTGAGCCACAGTGAGTGCCCTGCATTCATGTCATCTGTCCCAGGGATTATATGCTGCTGCTGTACCTGTAGAGTGAAATAGTACCCTGGGCCACCCTGCCTCTATTATGTCATCTATCCCAGGGATAACGTGTGGCTGCCTTAAGCTGTGTGCTTGTGCAGTAGAGTAAAATAGTACCCTGAGCCCATGTGAGCATCTTGTTTTCATCTTGTCACCCAGGGTTAGCTTGTGGTTTCTGTAGGCTGTGCACATTGCGCTGTAGTTAGTTTAGGGGACAAGATAGTGACATTAACTCGCTTTACAGTAAACCAGTCATTCCTGTCAGTGCAGACTTTGTAGGATTTGTCATCCTTCACCTCTGGAGGCAGGACCGGATAAAGTTGTTGACTCCTGGTCCCTCCTCCTGTATATATGGGCTGGCTCCACCTCTTATCAGTTTTTTGTCCTGCCTTGGAGGATAGGACAGTATATCAGACAGCACTGATGTCTGTTTTTGTTTTCTCTTTCTTCTATTATTTAAAACTATCTACAAGGATTAACACCTTGACATGCAGAGCTGTCTGTTAGGTGCAACAGGGATAAGTAGTCATATCTGAGGAGATCTCAGTGAGACACTGGAAGAATTGCCTGAAGCCATACGTGATACGCAGAGCTATCACAGGCTACCAACCTAGATGGTATGCAGAGCTACCCACACAAAATTAAAAAGGCTGTATTCACCCCCAACTTACCAAAACGGACAAAACCATGACGTTTCAGAGGGCAACAGAGCATACTGGGCGGATGCTAGCAGATCAGGAGCCTAGACGGATCTAAGAGTAACATGCAGGAGGCATAATACAACAGGGGTACACGGTAAGGGAGTTTAGGCAGCGGTTGTTCTGTAGAACTAGCCAGAAAACATATAATAGCATCCAGAGTTAAGCAGGCATTGGCGCATTACAAACTGACCAAGGTGCAAGCAGTTGCTAGGCAACAGTGAGCACAGGATACAGAGCGCGCCAAACCTCTTTGCGACATTTCGCCAGTAGCGCACTGACATCACAGGACGGCACCACATAACCGCACCAGAATCAAGGAGTGTAGAAGGCGGCGCAGCAGTAGCGACAGTCCCTACCAAATTATAACCGGACACAGCAGGGGGCCAAGAACAGAGACGCATCTCGGGTGAATACACCAGTGAACGCATAAACACCAGTCAAAGCCCCAGTATCATCGCACGGGAGGGCAGGCATCACGTGTATACAACCAATAATGGAGAAAACAGATTATCTAGCTGATTTAAGAGCAGACATGCAAACCATAAGGAGGAAAAAGCCAGACAAATTACTCAAATGTAAAAATTGCCGACGTTCTTTGAGAAAGTCTGAACGGAACTACTGCTCAGACTGTAAGAACAGTTTGAAGAGAGCAGAGACACAAGGGCCACCTGTATTGTCACCCCAACATATACCAGCACAAACTCAGGGAGAGACAGCTGAAGGGCCCATTAATGAGCAGAGGGGAAATTCACCTGGGCCAATTTTACCAGCACCAACTACATTAACCACTCCTCAGTCGGAGGCAGCGGAAGCCACTACATTTACACCATGGAATCAACCAGTACCCCAGCTCAGGTACCGCTGATGAATTCTTGCAGTGGATCATGAATACAGTTAAGCCACAACCCACAACTTCTATGGGAAATACGCAGTCAAACAGAAAAGCAAAGAAGCAAAAAGTCCCAGCAACACTAGAATCCTCTTCAGAATCAGAAGAATGGTTGGCCTCGGAAGAAGAGGATGACCCTCTTCTTGATAGGGACACCTCAGATCAGATTCAGTCCACAGATACAGAATCAGAGGACAAACACACATCAATCTCTAATCCAGAGGTATCCAAGATGATGCAAACATTGGAAGTCAAGGATTAGACCGTCACACTATCCAAGGCTGACCGATTATTAAGCGTTCATAATAAATCAAAATTAATGTTCCCGATATTCAATTCCATCACACAGGCTATTGAAATGGAATGGAACCAACTCACTCAAAGGTTCTTCAAGACCTACCCAATATCAGAGGACCTCCAGAAGAAATGGGACAAAGCCCTCAAAGTAGATTCCATAGTGGCCCGTCTGTCTAGGCATACAGCACTACCGGCAGAGGAGATGGCATTCAAAGGTCCGTTAGACCGCCGCATGGAGTCTAACTTGAAGAGATCCTATGTCCAGGCTGCAGCAATACTATGTCCAGAAGTGGCATCAGCTAGGTTAGCCCGCACAGCCAAACATTGGGCACAGGAACTAACACAACACCCCCTTCATCAAGACAGGAATTACAAGGAGAGGTAGACAAACTGAAAGTATAGTTGGTGGAACAGACCAAGGTAGACGCAGAGCTTTGCTGCAAAAAATCCTTTTATTGACACTACATGTTTCGAGCAAAAATGCCTTTTGTCAAGTGTACTAGTCACCATTAACACACAAAGAGCATTTTTGCTCGAAACATGTAGTGTCAATAAAAGTTTTTTTGCAGAAAAGCTCTGTATCTACCTTGGTCTGTTCCACCAACTATACTTTCAATTGATTACTAGTACCAAGGACGGGGTACATAAAGGTTATAAAAAATTGCAGGGAGAAATACCACATCCAGTGGAAACAGAAGCTTCTAGGTAGACCAACTGATGGCTGCATTTACATTCCAAGTGGAGGCCGTCATGGAAATTACCAAGCTAGCGGCCAAAGCAACAGCAAATGCAGTAGTCACTAGGCGTGCCTTATGGCTCAAACACTGGTCGGGAGACACCGCATCTAAGCTGAGGCTTCTATCCTTAAGCTTCACAAGCGACTCACTCTTCGGCCCAGATCTCAAACAGATTATAGCTGAAGTAACAGGAGGGAAAAGCACATTCCTCCCCACAACAAGAAAACAAAGATTTGACAAGCCAAACAGGTTTTCCAATAGAAAGGGGTGGTCAACACAAAACAGAACAGACCTTTTCAGGGGCCCTTTCACTCAAACTTCAGGACATCTACAACCGACCAGACACCCTCACACCAGTATTGACGTACCAATTCAAAGAAAACAACCACCAATAGAATGACATCGGCCTGACTCGCTCCAAGAAGGGCAGAGTCTTCAAGGGGGTAGACTGCAAAAATAACTCGGGGTATGGGAGACACATATAACAGACGCATGGGTCCTAAGATTAATCCAACAATGCTACAAAACTCCATTCTCACCCCACACAGATGTAGTGAAATCCCTAAGAATATACTTAAAATGATCCTTGAAGTAATGAAGAGCCAACACTTTTTGTTTCATATGTAACTATACACAAGGGACCAACTGAAAAGAACAATTGCTTGTTGGCTAGTGGAAAAAACATAGCACATTATATCAATGAAGGCCCAGGCCGTTTGCAGTAAAACCCCACTCTACAAGAGCACAGAGTACATCATGGGCACTACAGAATATGGCAACAGCCGAACAGATCTGCAAAGCAGCTACCTGGGCTTCACCAAACACATAAAGTTCTATAGGTTAAACGTTTTTGCTTCACAACCGGCCGCGTTTGGCCGAAAAGTTGCGAAACAGGCTACAGCAGCACAATAAATGGGCAAATTAAGTTAGGCATCCTAGAGTTATATCCACCCTGATAGAGGGACAGCTTTTGGGCGTCCCACAACGTCTGCACTGACGGGAGGGCCGACTAGAGAAAAGGGTATTTTATACTTACAGAAAAAAAACCCTTTCTAGTCGACCCGAACTGTCAGTACAGTAAGTCCCACCCAGGTGGATTTTAGTATGGGCACAGGGACCTTCTTTCTCGCTTTCAATTTTATCTGTTGTCTCTTGGTCTTCTTTCTGACTATACTGTCTCCACTGACTGAGCTTTATAAAACTGAGGAGAAGAGGTGGAGCCAGCCCATATATATACAGGAGGAGGGACCAGGAGTCAACAACTTCATTGTCTCCTGCCTCCAGAGGTGAAGGATGACAAATCCTACAACGTCTGCACTGACCGTTCTTTCTCAGTTTTTCGGTAAGTATAAAATCCCCTTTTCAGTAAATAATTGTTGCAGAGCCTGCAGCCTTGAGGAGTTGTTGAAGAACAGATCAGAGTTCTGATTGTGTCTGCTCTTTTCCCAGGTGTGTGGAAATGCTATGATGCAGACATACCAGGACCAGTTTGTGAAATTACTGCTGCTGATCCAAGAGGAATATTTACCCAGGTTTCGGGCTTCTCCCATCTGCTCTAAACATTCTGTCCTTTTCCATTATATAGTGACTGCATCTTGATACTCCTCTTTCCATAGGATTGAAATGATAAGCACTTCAGAACAAATGGGGTCTGTCGCTCGACTTAAACTATTTCTAGAGGTGAGCCTCCAAAGGGAGTGTGAGAAGTGAGGGTTGTTATTTTTTCTCTGTTGTCAGTATGCCCCTAATTCTGTTAGCTCTTGATTTATGGCGCAATCTGTTCAACACAACCAGTATGGCCATATGCGTAGCATGAAACAAGTCATGTTGCAAGAGTGATAAGGTGATCGAGAAGTAAGAGTGAATAGAGAGGGGGTAGGCACTGTAGGGTAAGAATGAGATACAGTATATTCATGGGTTGAAGGATGAGTGTCTGGAGTGAATGAGGAAGACTTCAAGTGTGGGCGAGAAGAAGAATAGCAGTAAGGATTGTGTTTGTGTTGTAAGAAAGGGATGAGCAAATGTACATACATTGACTTTTGGGGTCTCAGAGGAACCTTCTCTCCTAACCTTATTACGGTAGCGCCAAGTACAATGTTTGGAGGCCTCCCATATCCCTTCAAGGAAACTGACTTCCCAGTTATGTGCTTTCATTTTATTTTGTGTATTACAGAACTCCAGGAAGAAGAGAGAAATTCCCTTACCCAAAGGATATCTGAATCAGTCCTTCTGGAGATCCTGAGTTTGTGCTGTTCCTTTCTCCATGATGAAGCCTTCTCCGCCATTTATTTATGTTTTCATTTTTTTTTTTTTTGGTTGGGATGTGGCCTAACTTTATAAAAGGATGCCCAACCTGAGGCATTCTAGATATAGAAATACAGCTCCCAGTGCTTGCTCTCGGGGATGCTGGGAGTTCAGCAATGGCTGGAGGGCTGCATATACCGAAGGGGCACTAGGATCAGAAACATTTAGATCCTGGTTTTAGTCCCCTAAGATAAATGCAGCCTCCAACCATTGCTGAACCCTATTTCCCTAGAGCAAGCAATCAGAGCTCTATTGCTTTATTTCCCTTTCAAAATTGGCAGTCTGCATGGGCCTATGTTATGCAAAACTAAGATAATGCAGACAAATCTGAGTGGGACGTATGGGTTACCCTTATTCTAAACTGGTTGCATTTAAATGACACCTCCCCAGCTGAATAATTAAGAAATATCCCCCATATTTCACATGATCTGTTAACCCTACAGTAACCAAAGGGAATGCTGACCCAGCACAGTTAGATAAGCACTTGTTTGGTGAAGTGTGTTAGTGGGTAGGATGCGCTACACATGCATTAAAATCCATTAAGATTCCCCAGGGGCATAGAAATGCAGTGCTTCTGTCTGTTGATTGATTTGTAATTGGGCAGATCACTTTCTAGACATTTATATCCGGACCCTGCAACTAAAAGGCACTTTGGGAATTGGCCAAAAACTGCTTCCAGTTATCCTATAGATATACTAAGATGAAACTGAATCTGAAATGTATTATTAATGATATGCATAGTATAGGTTACATTGGCAGGAATTCTGCTGAGCCTTAGTGCTGGTGACCTAGAAAATAATGTATTATGTGAATACTGTTGGGTATAATGTTAAATTGTATGAACTGTTCAACTTTTCTACCACATTTATTTCTGTGTCACGTTTGGCGCAGCAGTAGTCAGAGTTCTATGTGTGCCGTAGCTATTAGGCAAATAGTTCCCATTTCAGTGTTCATTAATTCAGTATTCATTAAAGGACAAGGAAAGTCATTAACGGGGGCTGTAACTTGTTAGGGGACCCCTCAGGTAATAGTCGCTAGCCTTAGAACCTGGGCCACTACTTTTCTTTACTGAAAAACACACTGCCTCATGGTACCTTCTATGGAAGCTTCAGTGCTGCCATAATAGTAGTACTCTGATAGAAAGAACCCTGGGCTGATGTATTTTATGGTTTGGGGAAAGGGGTAAGATTCAGAAAAAATGGCACCCCAGGTTTCCTTCTCTGTAATCAGAGTGATGAAAAAGATACTGATAAGTAAAGCTGTTCAGACAGAAAAAACTGAATAGGAACTGTCTGGCTGTGATGTTTTTGTGTTTTTTAGGCTAGGGCCTGATGGGGCCGAAATCAGCCTGCTGAAATCCAAAGGCTCATTTCATCCCCTGACTGCTAGCAGAATCCTCTTTGTTTGCGTGTAAAATCCTTATGTCGGCTTCAGTGTGTGAATATACTTTGCAAATTTCAGCAAAGAAATGCAAAATTTGGATTTCACAGCAAAATTTGCCGGACAAGGCTTCCCGACGCGAACAAAGGCTAGCAGTCAGGTAGCCGATCTGGCCCTATCCTTAGCAGCTGAATTTTGTGAAGGTTTCACTGTGAATATAGTCTTAACAAAATAAAATAAAAACTTGATAACTTTCGATGTGGGCCCTTGTGTGATTTCTGCTTGGTGTTGGTCCTCCTGTTGTGGAATTTCAAGAGATCACTTGAGGTAAAAACGATTTATTTCACATGAACTCTTGTAGCCTAGAAGATGGCTCTGCCCTCAAGGCTAGGGTACTAGTGACCAAGGCTAGCTTGAGAGCAGAATCCATTCAAGTCAGGAGGGCTGTTATACACAGAATTTATTATGTTTCACTGCCAAGCTGTGCTATTAGTTGACTTAGCTGGGCTCCCATGGAAATAAATATTTTAGGTACCCCTCTCAATATATTATTACCCCCCCCATACACACACACACCTTTACTTGCCTCCTGCCATTGCAAGGTCTGTGTAAAGGTAGTTACACCACTGCTCCTAAGAGCACCATACACAGCCAATTAGTCTGGAGGGACTGCCGACTGCTCTTATTCACTTGTGTGGCCAGATTTACCCATTTTTATAAACCTGTATCAGTGGGCCAATTTCTAGTAGTTTGCAACCAAGCATTGTGGCACATTACAAATCCCAGCATGCCCTTGCAGCCTTAGCAAAAATGCTAAGAGATTCCTACTTGGAAAAGGCCATAAATGTGTCTCTGACATAATGCCTTGGTTTCTTCTACCCAGTACGCTTATCTGTATCTAATGTCCTACTGCAAATTATTTAGTCATTCCTTTGCAGGCTTCTAGGAAAACGGTGTCCCTGTCTGGTTGGTAAGAATCACCCTTGGCACCAATATAAAGCTGACCATAGAGCACAGATATAGTCGTACAAAATTAATATCCCACCTCCTAGTGCTTGCTTGTACCTTTTCCAGTGCATTATGTTGGTGCAACCGTTTTCAGAGATAGGAGACGGAGTGCAGGGAGCGGGTCTGGGCCGGCGAGGCCCAAAAGAGCTGGAGCCCACCAGTAGGGTTGCCACCTTTTCCGGAAAAAATACCGGCCTTCCTATATTCTTGCTGTTTTTCCAATTAATAACATTGGTATCAAGCATCATTTTTACCAGCCAGACCAGTAAAATACCAGCCAGGTGGCAACCCTACCCGCCGGCCCGGTCCCCAACCGACCCTGCCTCTGACTTACATAAACATATCAATTACCTCTGACATTTACACTAGGGTTGCCACCTGGCCAGTAAATTACGGTGGATCCCAATGTTCTTAATAGGGAAAAAAGATAAATATATAGGAAAACAGTATTTTTTTTTTTGCAGAAAAAGTGGTAAGTGGCAACCCTAGCTTACACTCACAGAGGAATTTCATGTACACAGGGATGTTTGTGTGCAGAATGTTTGTCCCCTATGAATTTTGTCAAGTTGTAATATAGCTTTGGCATTAATAATTATTAGAGAAGATAACTGAAATATGTTGTTCAACAACAAATAAAACATCCTTCACATAACGGTTTAAAAAAATAAAAGGTTATTTATGAATTGAGTGGCAGGGCCAACCCTTTTGCAATGAAAAAAACAAAACAAAAATTGATATCTTTATTGGCTAACAAATTTAGTCATAGCAAGCTTTCACAACATTTTAGTTCATTTTTCAAGCAGATTACAATGAAGCTGTGCTGTTCTCTGGTATATAAACAACATTCATGAATTGGGAAAAGAGAAGGTTGTGTCAAATATGTTCAACAACAAACAGCCTTCACAATATGAGCAGCAGCCCTATTTGACTTCCTTTTGAAACCGGAAGTCTTTAGCGGCGCCATTTTTTTTTTTTTTTTTTTGCGCTTGACCCATTTGCACTCGGCAATTTCCGGACAGCTTCTGCTTTCGTGCCGAGTTCTACTTGTATCCGCGAGTGGGCGTTGCGCTTCTTCTCTTCCAGCCCGCCCATCGGCTGTTCGTGCATTTCCGGATACTCTGCGGAGGGTGACGTCAGCCGAGCCGGAGCCCCTCCCGGAACAAAACTGAATTGCTGGTGAGCTACGAGCTCAGTCACACACGGACAGTCGGAGCTTACAAGCCGGATCCTACAATCCCTCAGAGCCGGTGAGGCCGCACCCATATACTCCTTTTCTTTCCTTACACCTTCCTAATTAGTGATAGAGGGATGCATAGGGGGCAGCAGCTCCTAATGTGAATGCTGAGACTTGCAGTTGGACTATATCTGTGTGGGTGGTGGCGCCCTGCTTGCTAAATGCTGTGAATGGACTAATGTTTAACCTCTTCAGTGCCTTGGCCTGAAATGTAGGGGCTAAAGTGTGAGGCTCTATCATTAACCCTTGCTTGCCTGTGTCAGTTGAATGGGCTGAGGATGCATAAATATATATCCATGTCTGGGACCTTTCCTTTATTTGTCCCATTGTTTCCTATGGGAGGCTTTGTTATTCATTCCATATAATAGATTGCCTTGCAACTGCCATTGTTTCACCCAGTGGGTGCTGTACAAATATACCCTGCTCATCTCCTATCCTACATCAGAGTCCTGTCTCTAGGAATGTATAGTGTCCAAGAGAATGCTGGGAAATGTAGTTTAGCAGCAGCTGCCAGTTACTAGCTCTATTTACCTCCTTATAACCATCATGTCATTTGCATGTTTGATGTAAAAAAAAAACCCTTCTGCTTTAAAGGGATGGTTCACCTTTCAGTTAACTTTTATTATGTTACAGAATGACCAATTCTAAGTATCCTTTCAATTGGTCTTCATTCATTTTTTTTTTTTTTTTTTTTTATAGTTTTTGAATTATTTGCCTTTTTCCTCTGACTCCAGCTTTCAAAAGGGGAAAGGGGGCCACTGACCCCATCTAAAAACAAATGCTCTGTAAAGGTGGCCATAGATGCAAATATCCGCTCGTTTGGCGACATCGCCAAACAAGCAAATCTTTCCCCAATATGCTATTAACGAGCATGGCTATATCGGGGGTAATCTGAACGTATGATCCGATTACGATGCGCAATGGGCTCCGGCAGGAACGGTCGGGTCAAAATTAAACCTGTCTGATCGACCGGACCGGACGAAAGATGTCGGCACTCTCCGCACACAATCTGAAAATTGTACGAATCCTTGATTCGTACAATAGGATCTGTGCGTATATGCAGGCCCGGATTTGTGGAAAGGCCCCCTAGGCCCGGGCCTAGGGCGGCAGGATTTAAGGGGGGCGGCATGCTGTCCAACCACACCCACATTGGTTCTAAAACACAGGGGATGCAATCATTTTTTACATTTCCCATGCGCCAATCCCCATCGTTCCAGTCCAGATGATGAAAATTTGCACGTATAAAGGGGAGGGGACAGGGGCGACGAACGGCAGTGGGCCTAGGGGTGTCCACTATGTAAAGCCGGCCCTGCGTCTATGGCCACCTTAAGGCTACACATTGATTGTTATTGTTACTTTTTATTACTCATCTTGCTGTCCAGACCCTCCCCTATTCATATTCCATATTCTTATTCAAATCAGTGCATAGTTCCTAGGGTAATGTGGACCTTAGCAACCAGTTTGCAGACATTGCAAATTGGAGTGCTGCTGAATAAAAAGCTAAATAACTTAAAACCACAAATAATAAAAAATGAAAACCAATTACAAATTGTCTCAGAATATCACTCAGTACATCATATTAACAGTTCACGTAAAGTTGAAGAACAACCCCTTTAAGGTAACTTTTAGTATGTTACAGAATTACCAGCGCTAAGCAACTTTTCTATTGGTTTTCATTATTTATTTTTTAGAGCTTTATAGTTATTTGACTTTTTCTTCTGACTCTTTGCAGCTTTCAAATGGGTGTCGCTGACCCCTTCTAAAAAAGCAAATGCGCTGTAAGGCTACACATGTATTATTATTGCTACTTTTTATTCCTCATCTTTCTATTCAGATCCTCTCCTATTCATATTCCATCCTCTTAATCCACTCAAGGCATGGTTGCTATTGGAATTTGGACCCTAGCAACCGGATTGTGGAAATTACAAACTGGAGAGGCGCTGAATAAAAAGCTAAATAACTCAAAAAAGAGAAATAATAAAAAAAAAATGAAAACCAATTGCAAATTGTCTCAGAATATCTCTCTACATCATACTAAAAGGTACCCCTTTAATAAAATACACCTTAATCATCATAATAATATTTTCTCGTGAAGGCGGCGTAACATCTCATTGTAGGGCCTGTGCTTTGGGTGGAGTAGGGCGTTAGCTGCTGTAATGTAATGCTCAACCATATCTGAATGCCTTTAAGAGGAGCCCCTTATCTTTCTAGGAAATAAGTTAAACATTTTTAATCAGTTTTGGGGGAATCTGAGCCCAAGATGGAGGGATGTGCAAAGAATCGGCTCAGGAAGGCATCGTAGATACTTGTTGCTTTTATTCTGGGATTGGATACATGGTTTTTGCTTAATTGTATATACAATGTTTCATTGTATGTTGCAATGGAATTATATAGAATAGCATATACAATGTTCCATTGTATAATGTTAGTATCTTATATTGTCTGTATGATCAGAGTATATGTAGCCTGATAATTATAGAGTTGAGTTCTGTCTTGCAAGTGCTGCTGAATGACATTTCCCATGATCCTTGCTGGCTGAAGCGGATTATTATTATTTATAATTCCTCTGCTTTGAGGGTTTTGGTAGAAAAGCCACAAACCCACTAATATAGACTAGCTACGCTGTTGCTTTCTATTGCAATTGAATTTAAAGCCCCTGAATATTGGTAATTAATCCTTTTTTTCTGGGGTACCCGTTTTTATTGAAGAGAGCAGAGGAAAATGGCAGCAAGGATCAGCCTTGTTGGTTGCAGTTGGCTAGTGGAATGGCAGGGTTAAATTCTCCTGAATAAATGCCTGGCACATTTCGGATTCCAGACATGAGCTGGGACCTCCTATGTTACAACCAGCTGCACTCGCACAAAGAGCCGGCCTGCAGAGATTCTCGGTCGCTATCCAGTGCATCGGCGGCGACACATTTTGCTGTTTCTTTCAGCCTGTGACTTGTGTGTCTGTTAGCAAATGGCTGTATTAATGGAATAGAGAAATCCATCTTTTTCATGATATTTTCTGCAGTTTGTGTAAAGCTTTGCCTAGAACACTGAATTGTTAGTGCGCCCAATGCCTCCAGTGCCTCGTATCAAGGGCTGCTTTATTGATTTCACCTAAAATATGAGGACATGGCACCCAGGGCCCACCAGAGAACCGCACATCCATGGTCCACACTCACACTGCTTAAATGTCAGTAAGGAATGAGGGAAATGGGCCCTAGCTTCAATAAGGAGCTGGCATAGTAAAGAATTGTCACTGCAGTATCTGGATGCTACCAGGGGCTGAATGTTTGGCAGAAATCGCACCAAAACATTAGTGTAGACCAGTAACATAACTAGTGTCTTGCTGGCCCTGGTGCATTTTTACAATTGTAGCCCATCTTCCTAACTCTAATATGACTCATCCTTGCACTACATTCCCCAGATGACATTTAGTCCCTCCAGAACACTAAGATGACACTTAGCCCCTGAACACTAAGATGACACTTAGCCCCCCGAACACTAAGATGACGCTTAGCCCCCCGAACACTAAGATGACGCTTAGCCCCCCGAACACTAAGATGATGCTTAGCCCCCCGAACACTAAGATGACGCTTAGCCCCCCGAACACTAAGATGACGCTTAGCCCCCCGAACACTAAGATGACGCTTAGCCGCCCGAACACTAAGATGACGCTTAGCCGCCCGAACACTAAGATGACACTTAGCCCCCCCCGACCATTAAGATGACACTTAGCCCCCCCCGAACACTAAGATGACACTTAGCCCCCTGAACACTAAGATGACATTTAGCCCCTCAAATCACTAAGATGACACTTAGCCCCCCGAACACTAAGATGACACTTAGCCCCTCAAATCACTAAGATGACACTTAGCCTCCCCCGAACACTAAGATGATACTTGGCCCTTGAACACTAAGATGACACTTAGCTCCCCCCGAACGCTAAGATGACACTTAGCAACCCCCGAACGCTAAGATGACACTTAGCCCCCCCTAACACTAAGATAACACTTAGCCCCCCGGAACACTAAGATGACACGTAGCCCCCCAAATCACTAAGATGACATTTAGCCAGATGGTACTGTGTCTTGACCCATTGTTGTCCTGACTCAAGGAGATTTTCCAACCTGCTGTATTGATATCTGAACAAATGTAGATGAATGTTCTGATTGGCTGCCAGCTTGTTAGTCTTCTGTCTTGTGTATAGACACACCTTTTAGAGGATAGAAACCCAGTTGAAAATGTTTGTAAATATACTCAGGGGTTCTCCTCTAGGCAATATTATAATCAACATACATTTTCTGTTTTTAGTGGATTCTGATATATTGGCAGTTTTAGTCTGCTTATACCAGCCTGAATGTCAACAACCTCAACTGGTTATGCTATCCAAAACACAAACCTTTTATCTTACCTGTGTGTGTGTGTGTGTGTGTGAAATACAGAGTGTGGCAATCCAGGTGTATTTTGACAGGCTCCGCTGGGTAGCAGAGCACCAATCCCTGCTTGGCAAGCTAAAGGAAAAGGCTGTTGCCAAGGTAGCAGGGCCCATAGGATCCGAGACTCTTCTCTTATTCAGGGAGATATCATTTCAGCAGTGCTGTCGTCTTGTGTGTCGCTTCCAGACCCGCAGGTCAGCTTTCAGGACGCCTCTCCTAGGCATTTGCTTTGGGCATAG
Organism: Xenopus petersii; assembly: GCA_038501925.1. NCBI lineage: Eukaryota > Metazoa > Chordata > Amphibia > Anura > Pipidae > Xenopus > Xenopus petersii. The sequence goes on along the minus strand of CM076686.1, from coordinate 137,510,014 downwards.
ACGGGAACGTTTAACTGATAACATAGGGATTTATTAATATTATGATATTTCTGATTGACTGTTTGTTACAATTGCTTTAAACCTATTTCTCCCAGCATTAGCATTGTCTGTGTCTGCATCATGTTTGCCCTGCGTAAGATCAGAATGAAGGTATAGTGTGATATTTGCTGTGCCCTTCTAATCCTCATTTACTCTCTCGCTCTATAGCCCACTCTGGCTTACAGGCCATTGCAGGGCTTTCAGAATCCTTTCCTTTCCCATCTGCAGAGCCTTATGTTTCTCGTGTGGTGTCTCTCGCATGACTGTTGTGCCTTGTCATCTTCCTCTGCATGCTCTGTGTTTGTTTAAGAGTGAATTTCCCCTTTAAATGGTACTTATACCCCACATAGGGCAACCAGAAATTAAAATGGGATCCAGATCCAATTGGGGTTGCACCACAATACAATTTATTGTATTTAACATTTGTTTATAGTGCCTGCCAAGGGTCATGTATTGAAAAGGTTGAAGCCATACTTTGTATTTAATATTTTAAAAGGTGGCACCCATACAGTACAGTATGAGGGTACGGCTTATTGTGTGTCCAGAACATTCCTTCTCTATATATTTGTATTTATACATATGGGAGGAGGAGGTGCCATATTGATTCCCTTAGACAGTACAGTATGAGGGTATTGCTTATTGTGTGCCCAGAACATTCCTTCTCTGTATATTTGTATTTATACATATGGGTGGAGGAGCCATATTGATTCCCTTAGACAGTACAGTATGAGGGTATAGCTTATTGTGTGCCCAGAACATTCCTTCTCTGTATATTTGTAGTTATACATATGGGTGGAGGAGCCATATTGATTCCCTTAGACAGTACAGTATGAGGGTATAGTTTATTGTGTGCCCAGAACATTCCTTCTCTGTATATTTGTATTTATACATATGGGAGGAGGGAGGTGCCATATTGATTCCCTTAGACAGTACAGTATGAGGGTATAGCTTTATAGATTGTGTGCCTAGAACATTCCTTCTCTCTATATTTGTATTTATACATATGGGTTGGAGTTGCCATTGCTTCCCTGCTTAGACAATACACAGAATGTCAGCTGTTTGCATCACTCCTATAAATAGCACCGGGGGGGGGGGGGAGTCATTATTTCATTCTATATTGTGCTGTGGGGCACAGGACAGATGAGATATGGGAAGGTGCGGCTGGCAATGCTCCAGACAGAAAGCTAATCTGACACTTTGGAGCGATCGTGACATTCTTTTAAAGGAGTTTGGAATACATCAGATAAAAAGTCATGATCCCACCATAAAACTGACAGTTGCTCCTTCCTGGGGCATTTGGACGGTTGGAATATTATTGACAACGTCAAGCCTTTGGACAAATTTGCCCCCATACATTAATCCCCTCCACCAACCTGCAAGTAAAATCTCTTGTTGCTATTGGTTAATGCACAGGGGCTAAAATAGTGAATGACACCTCTCCCGTTACCTTATGTTTTGCTTGAATTATGGCTGCGAACTTGGAATTAATATATGTCGGCAGCTGTAACTTTAAGACCTATCGGTTTGCACTGATATATATTACATCGGGCATAGCGAGCTCTAATGATAGGGAGGGATGAACTTAGAGCCAGTGCTGTTATCCATGGAGGGGCATCACAGGGGCCCCTAAACTTTTTGGAAAAGAAATGTTGTTAGGTATTATGGGTCAGCCCAGTAGTGGTGTTTGCAGACCCCTGCATTCATCTGTCAAGCTGAGGTCCATCCCTGTGTTTTTAATATTTAAAGGGATTGTTCCTTCCAAACACTTTCCGTTCAATTGCTTTCAGATTGCTCCCCAGAAATAAAGACTATATTCTGATACTTTTTATTTTTTTACCATGTCTTCCAAAATCTAAGTGAGAATCTGGCAGCTCAGTAATTCAGGTGCACTCTAGACTGTTACAATTTTGCAACATTTAGTCGATGTATTTCTCAGTATTAGCAACTGTTGTAACAGCTGCCTTTAAGGAAACTGCTCAGCAGAGACACAGATAAGAAATGTATCGATTTAGAACAGTTACAGGGTCGGCGACCCCCCCTCCCACAGCTGCTTTAGAAGGTGAAACTTTACACTTCAATGTTCAATGAAAAACGTTCACACATAGAAAATAGAAAGTAATTGGAATTCAGTTCAGGATTCGGCCTTTTTCAGCAGGATTCGGATTCAGCCAAATTCTTCTTCCAGACAGAATCTGAATCCTAATTTGCATATGCAAATTAGTAGTGGGGACAGAAATCAAGCAACTTATTTTAAGGTAGGGGGGGTTGCACCGAATCCAGGGTTCGGTTTGGGATTCAGCCTTTTTGAGCAGAATTTGGATTCGGCCGACTCCTTCTGCCCGGAACAGAATCCTAACTGGCATGAGCAAATTAGGGGTGGGGTGGGAAATTGCGAGACTTTTTGTCACAAAACACGGAAGTAAAAAAAAATTTCCCCTTCCCAGATTCGGTTCGATATTTGGGCTGAATCTTTCACAAAGGATTTGGGGGTCCGGCCGAATCCAAAATAGTGGATTTGATACATCCCTAGTTTCGGCACCATGTGCAGCAAACTTGGTTCCTATTGGAACGTGGCCTTATTATTTCTCAGTACTGTTCACTAACACGGGTCCATTTTGCCTCCAGTGCAGTACTGGAATGCGACCTGTGAGTAGACGGGTCATAAAGCTGAGCTTCTGTCAGTGAATAGGTTATATTCCAGTGAATGTATTGGCTGGTTGAAGGGCAACTAGGACAGGTTCTGCAGGCTGGAATTTTCTGGTATTGGTGTGTTATCAGATTGTTGCATAAGGGAGGGGCAGGCAACCTCCATCTGCTCTTTCTCTCATTTACTATGGGTCGTCAGTGCAGAATGCAGAGATTATCTGTGCCTTGAAGAGGCTGATAGGAGCAGCACTCACATATCCTGCCTAATCATAAAGGTATTTATTTGCACTGCAATTGCCCTTCATGCTGCTTTAATTTGTATAGATGCCAATGTATAGTTGCCGTAGCTGATTCTTTACGTATGAGTTGTTTTGCGTCACTCTGTATATGGTTATGTATAGGCTTGGTTTTAGGGCCCTGTTTTTTTACCACTGGTCCCAGATATTGCTGGACTACGGCTCCGTCTATTCTTCAGCATGTAATCAAGGGTTAAAGCATGGCTGGTATTGTAGCCCAACAGTATCTGGGGACACAGGGGCAAGATAATGACACTTTAGCGTGAGATCCTGTTTGTTAAGATGATTTACATGAATGTTATGGTGAAGGTACAGCAGTTTTTTTTAAACAAAGCACCAAAGCACAAATGTTTTGTTACAGAGAAATGCATGTCCCAGTATCCTTAGCACCAGTAATTGGTGGCTGTAAGTGTGTTTGTTGGCTTTTTTTTTAGTGTATCTTTTGTTGCACTGGGGGTTACCCCCCTTTATCCTTCGCAGGAGGATAGCTGCATTATATGGTGCAGTGCGCAGTAGCCACCGTGATCCAGGGGCTTCCAGGCTGTGGTTGGGCGTTGCTACCGGTCTGCAATGATGCTGTTAACATTCACAATGCAGAAGTCTGCAGCACTTGCTGGGTCCGTGTTTTGGCAGCACCAGCTGTGTGACGTCGGCTGTTCTGCTGCAGGAAAGAACAGTCCATTAGTACTGCCCCACTGCACTCCCCAAACAATGAGCCTCTCTGCTGACTATCACACATAGCCCTTTATCCACTTAATGCCATTATTAGAGGCTCCCACTGTCAGAAGCCACAAAGCATTCCCCAAGCTTCACAAATATGTTGCCTGGCTGTTTCCAGAAGCTTCTCTCATTGGACGGGCCTAGTTCTTTGTATAACTCCTTAGAGGCAGATCAGCAGTGACTGCATTAAGGAATTCTGAGGTTTGGGTGCTGTTCTGTGCCTGTACCCCATTATATGATAATACGGTTGGCGTCCTATTTATTGCATTGAATTGAAGCACCGGCAGAGGGAAGAAGAATCCGGGAAGGTAGGTTTTGTTGGTGTTTTCCTATTTGTTGCATTGAACTGAAGCTCCTTCAGAGGTAGGAATAGTTCAGGAAGGTAGGTTGTGTTGGTGGCTTCCTAGTATTTATTGTATTGAACTGAAGCTCTTGCAGAAGGAGGAAGACTCATGAAGGTAGGTTGTGTTGGTGAATTCCTATTTGTTGCATTGAACTGAACCTTCAGAGGGAGGAAAAGTTCAGGAAGGTAGGTTGTGTTGGTGACTTCCTAGTATTTATTACATTAAACTGAACCTTCAGAGGGAGGAAAAGTTCAGGAAGGTAGGTTGTGTTGGTGGCTTCCTAGTATTTATTACATTAAACTGAACCTTCAGAGGGAGGAAAAGTTCAGGAAGGTAGGTTGTGTTGGTGGCTTCCTAGTATTTATTACATTAAACTGAACCTTTAGAGGGAGGAAAAGTTCAGGAAGGTAGGTTGTGTTTGCATTGAACTGAAGCTTCAGAGGGAGGACAAGCACTGCATATCTTGACGGCGCTATATAAATAAATGATGATAAAAAGTTCAGGAAGGTAGGTTGTGTTGGTTCCTAGTATTTATTTTATTGAACTGAAGCTCTTGCAGAGGGAGGAAGACTCGGGAAGGTAGGTTGTGTTGGTGGCTTCCTATTCATTGTATTGAACTGAACCTTCAGAGGGAGGAAAAGTTCAGGAAGGTAGTTTGTGTTGGTGGCTTCTTATTTATTGTATTGAACTGAAACAATTGCAGAGGGAGGAAGAGTTTGTGTTGGCGCAGAGGGGAACCTGTTGTAGTTTTTAAACGGTACCCTGGGACCTCAAGATGGGCTTCAGAGATTGTATGTGACTGTGAATCTGCCTGCTTCCTACTCTGCCTTTGGTGTATGGGCAGGGCAGTGTTAAATAAATTAATAAAGGGCTTATAGTATCTTGTAGCAGCACTGTGGTCCTGGGTTTGATTCCAGCCAGGGCACATGTTCTATTGCAAACAATTTCTTGTAGCAGCACTGTAGTCCTGGGTTTGATTCCAGCCAGGGCACTATCTGCAAGGGCTTTTTATTTTCTTCGAGTGTTGGGTAGAGTTTCTCTCACTCTCCCAATACTTACAAGCAGGTTATCTCTTGATAAAACTGAAACCCTAGTGTGCATGACTGTGATAGGGACCTTAGATTGTAAGCTCTATTGGGGCAGGGACTGATAAGAATGATGTATAGTTTGCCCTATTATGTAAAATATCCCATATTGCAACCCCTTCCCAGAAAAAGAAATCTGTGGGAAGCAACTGAGTTTCATTACTTTCCTTCTGCTTCTCTGCAGGGACCCTCATAGGGTGGGGCCCAAGGAAAACAGTCACTTCTACATGCACCCCCTTGTAAGAGGAGCTGTAATTAGAGACCAGCTTCTTACTGTCCCGGACAATGTGCTGGATTATTAGTCCCGTGACTGTAGCATCAATGAGATCCAGTGTTAGTACATCACAGAGGAAATGCAGCCCAGCTCCTTGCCCAGAGTAGCCAGCCATTAGGAATCCCAGGAGCGCATTTTTTTTCTGGGCCTGCTGCACATCCTTATCCTTCCTCCAAATTCCTGCAGCCGACACATAACTTTCAGTTCTCATGATGATGGGAACCTTGTTTTTTTTTGTCATTCTGTTCAGCAGGATGGGGCCTGTTTGTTTTAAGAGTCCAGGGTGTGGCTCTGAGATCAACATAGCTGAGTGGGACCCTGGGGTTCTTTTAACCTATTGTGATCTGGGCAACCCATCAGCACCAGTGAAATCGACTGCCCAATTACAGTGTACAATTGTCTCGTTTGCAGGGTGGCTGCTGTCATAGTGATGCCCTGAAAAACCAGCATAGAGCATTAATGTATTTTGACGGGTGCCACCCAGCCTTGCCTGCCTGGTTCTGCTCATCAAAAAGGGACTAAGGAACTGCCACAGGGATAATTATTAACCCCATTTATGGCCAGTGTTTAGCTCTATCATTGGTGTATTCCCTATCCTTTGCTGGTTGCTACACCATTTACTCCTACTCTGGTAAATCAGGTCTGGCAACAGGATAGAGCTACTTTCAGGACCAAAAAAAAAAAAAAAACAAAATACATTTTATCTTGCAACATACTTACTATATGATTGATGTGAGATGGCATCCTATATCTGTAGAAGAACATGGAGTTCTATATAAAAGTCACCACCAGCTTTAGATGCAGCTTGGGTGCACAGATTGCTGCAACCATTGATTTATTAGCTGCTTCATGGCTCTACCGAGATTTCTGCATGCTTTGGCGGTGAAAGGGTGTCTGTAGGGAATGCCTGGGGCTCAGTTCATGTGACCGCGGACTTATGGATTTTATTTATAAGGGGTTAGAATTCTCCATTGATCAGACCCTGCGTCATCTGTTTGTCTCTGCCCAGGGGATAACTGCAATGGAATGTTGCTGGTCATGAGCCAGATCCGTGGGGCCCCTGAATAATGTATAGAGGGAAGTGCATAGGGGCTGCTGCGTATATTGTATGGGGGCAGGGATTTGTTAGATGGGGCTGTCAGGCCTTGGAATGTGAGCCAGATCCCTTTTTTTCCTCCTTGGAATGCACCCTCCTCTGCAGTTGTCTTGACAATTCTCCCTGCAAATGTGTATGGCAGGACCAAAAATAGTGTACCAGTGACAAATGTACAGGGGGCTATTTATGGCGTCTGCTGATAGACGAATAACTACAACTCCTCAGTCTTTTACTTATCAGCTATATTGCATTTTAACCCATTTTACTGTAAGGGCACATGCTGAGATTCGGGGAGATTTAGTCACCCGGCGATAAATCGCCTCTTCTTCAGGGCGACTAATCTCCCTGAACTGCCTCCCGTCGGCTAGAATGTAAATCGGTGGTGAATGTAAATCGGCTTCGCTCTCTGATGTTGCCCGAAGTTTCCTCATGAGGCAACCTTGGGCGACTTCGGAAGGTGACGCGCACTGATATATGATAATATGACAACTCCCACACAATATATATATTTATTAGCTTATATACAAACAGTTAGATATGCACCTATCCAGTGATGTAACTAGCGCACTGGTCTGCTGCATTGTAGTCCCCCTCAGAATTGCAAGAATGTTCTTGGATGTGCGACTGGGAAGGAGGGGTGTTGGCATGTTCGTGTTGGACCCCCTGAAGATTATTTTGTGGGGAACCCTGATCAGCAGTAAATTAGTAAATGGAACATAAACTCTACTTAAAGGACAAGGAAACCCATGTGTATATCATGCTTAATGCATTTTATTAACCGGTATGGGCAAACAGAGTGTGGGTGGTGTGGTTTAAGGTGGCCATGGACATTACAATTATTATCTGTCTTGGAAAGATGGTTCATTTCAATACACACGTGTAGATCTGAATAGTCAGATATACAAGTAGAAATTTTCTGGCCGGCCCGACCGATGAGCCAAACGATATCCAAAATTAGTTTTGAACTATATTATCGCTGCGTCTATGGCCACCTTTAAAAGTGGTGCCACTGCAGGGCACATATGATAAACATCCGTTTCCTTGTCCTTCTGAAACAGCCAAAGTTGATAAGCTCAGGGACACAGGAGCTGGTGTATAGTGTTTGAAATGGGAACCAAAGCCTAAAAATGATTCTGAAATGCTGTATTTTATATGCTCAACTTAATGTATGAGCTCCGAGGTCTAGCAGCCCTCTAACAGTAATGATTCAGATCTTCAAAGTTGTTCTCCACAGCTACCCATCTTTGATTTTACTAGGCCATGTTTGCGTGTCAGTGGTACTGCACATGCTCAGTATGCTCTGGGCTGCTGCTGAGAAGCCAATCTTAGCAGTCATCTAAAATCATCAAGCATGTGTGCCATAAAGCTGATGTTAAAGGGCTCTAAGCTCAGGTAAGTTGCAACAGCCCAGAGTATGTGCTATGAATCCAAAGAGGATAGGGAGGTATCTTCATTGGCATACATCTCTGCTAAAAGACTGGTAACCTATTTGAAAGCCTACAATATAATGTGCAGCAATTCCAGCCTGCTACTTCCAGATTTCATTCTCCTCGATATACGGGCACTGTGAAACAGGGGCTGGGATGATTGTTAAGTGAAGAACGTGACAACGTTCCACAAACGGAGGTAAAACTGTCCATCTGATTCCTTGTAGAAAATGGATTCAGGTGGAGTGAAAGTGCTGGAGACGGCGGAGGACATCCAGGAGAGGCGCCAGCAAGTCCTGGATCGATTCCTGCGGTTTAAGGAACTCTCTACACTGAGACGGCAGAAGTTGGAGGATTCTTACCGCTTCCAGTTTTTCCAACGAGATGCCGATGAGCTTGAGAAATGGATCCAGGAGAAACTCCAGATTGCATCTGATGAGAACTACAAGGATCCAACCAACCTGCAGGTGAGCACCTTTTATACTGCTCCTTGTAAGGTGTAGTTTACAAGCAAGCACTGGTAACATGCTTTACTAGATTCTCCTCTGCAAACAGTGGCTTAGCAGAACCAAGAAGCAATGGTTTCTCAAGCAAATGACTACACTACTGTTTGGTTCACATAAGCAATTGGAACAATCAAACACCCTTGTAGAGATCAGCCCGGTGCACAATATTAGAGGATCCGGCAACCTCACAATCGATCTGGGAAGAAGATATTGGCACGCAAAGCGTAACCGTTGCAGCGAGCACCCTGCTCGTTTATTGTGCATAAATGCAATGTTTGTCAAGCATTCTTGACAAAGGGGTGTGTCCCTGAAACGTTTCTTTTCCGCACAATAAACGAGCAGGGTGCTCCCTACAACGTTAATGCCTTGCGTGCCAATATCATCTTCCCAGAACTACTTTAAGGTTGCCAGCCCTTCAGCTTTTCATGTGTGAACCATATATTTTTGGGAAGTGAATTGGTATATAACGGAATAATCCTGTTCCTTTTATTCCCTGTCCTTGTCATGTTAGTATAAATCTCCGCCTCTATGGCTTCTTTACAGGGCAAATTGCAGAAACACCAGGCCTTTGAGGCAGAAGTACAGGCCAACGCAGGGGCGATTGTCAAGCTGGACGAGACTGGAAACCAAATGATTTCAGAAGGACATTTTTCATCAGAGACCATCAGAGTAAGTGTGGGATGTAGTATGGTAAACTACCTGGTCCAGTTCCCTGCAAAGCTGCCCCAACCCCACACACTTAATTTCTCTCCAATGCCAACCCCCCCATCCCATGCCTTAATGCATCTGACCAGCATCAACATTTCCACCCTCCAAAGATGTTCTATTGATTTGGTCACTCCCATGCAAGTGTAACCCCTACCCCAGTTGGACCCAAGGCTCTTGCCTTCTGCCTGCGCCTAATTCCGGCCCTGGAAGAGAGGATGTCCTCTGCTGCTTAAGGTGTGGCTAATCTCACATTCTCTTATGGTCCAGCCCCACATAAGGGCATAGGAATATTCATATTATCAATTGGAAGAATTATTTCATGCTTAGTAACTCTTACTTGTGCACGTGATAACACGTCTGTCTGTGGTTCAGTATTTCACGCCTTACCGGACTGCACAGCGCCCACAAGTCACAAATGTTCAAGTTGGGTCTCACATCCAAGTAGGTGAAGGTGCCTGGTTATGCTGTGTAGCCTTCTGCTTCCCTTTTTATTACCTCTTGTTTTTCAACTGGGGAATGAAGGCTTGAAAGAAAACTCCTCCTACATTCCCTTTATGTTTTAGTGTGGTACCTCCTGTATGCCAGGGTGGACAAGCTGGAGCAATCCAGATGTTAATAGAATCTCCCAGCATCCTACTGTATATCATTTGAACTGCTGAAACCATCCTTCTCTGCAGTCTTTTTAGGCAAATATTGACTGGTTCCTTCCTACACTTGTCCTCACCACAGGCCTTTACAAAGGGTCTTCATCATTCTGACATCCTTCTAGATGGTCTTTGAATTTGCTATTTATTTCTATGACTTCTCTGGTCTCTTACTTGGTGTGAGTTTGGCTGCTGATTTCCCACCACCTCCTTGTAATATGTTCTTTATTAATAATATATTCTTGACTCCTTTTCAATCTTAGACTCGTCTGGTGGAATTGCATCGTCTGTGGGAGCTGTTGCTCTTAAAAATGCAAGAGAAAGGGGTTAAGTTACAACAGGCACAAAAGCTTGTTCAGTACCTGCGGGAATGTGAAGATGTCCTAGACTGGATTAATGACAAGGTAAATTCTGTTAAACTTCGCCTATTTTTATTGGTGTCATGCTTAGACATGAAATACAACATTCAATATCTGTTTTCTGCTTCCAGGAGGCCATTGTAACATCGGAAGAGCTTGGTCAGGATTTGGAACATGTGGAGGTCTTACAGAAGAAGTTTGAAGAGTTTCAGACTGATCTGGCTGCTCATGAAGAAAGAGTGAATGAAGTCAACCAGTTTGCAAGTAAACTGGCCCAGGTAACTAACTTGTGGGTCACACTTTCCTCTGACTTGCCTGCAGAAGGTAAGAGATCACTGATGTGTTCTCTTTGGCTTCCTGGCAGGAGGATCACCCAGAGCTGGAGCTGATAAAGACCAAACAGGATGAAGTCAATGCAAGTTGGCAGCGCCTTAAAGGGCTGGCGCTCCAGAGACAAGGAAAGTTATTTGGAGCTGCTGAAGTTCAGCGTTTTAACAGGTATGATTTCCCAAAAGCTTCTGTCATCTCTTTTTCCCTTTGCTGCTGCTTTGTTAATGATACTGCGACGCTGTCCTTCCTCCACTCTGTAAATACTTGTCTACTTTTCTTGTTGTAGCCAGACTTGTAAATGACCCAGTTTCCCATTAATTTGCATCCTTAAAGGGATATATTTGTGGTCATACATATGCATCTCAGTCCCTTAAACCACCCCCACCCTCGCAAATTACTGTAACTGGATGACTGCTGTGTTTATGATCTTAGGCTTCTTAGCAGTCATTACAGTGATTATTGGGGTTACCTCTTTAGTAATGATTACTGCAATAGTGACACTGAGCTTGGGAGAGTGGCAGATTCAACAGCCGGGGGCAAATCCACTAGACTGGGGCAAATCCAACAGACTGGAGTACTTTTTAAATAAGTGCTCCAGCCTATTGGACATTTCCCTGCTCGCAAACCCTGATATCCATGGTACAGCAGCAATTGCTAGATAGGTGTTGAGCATCTGAATCAGTATGGCGGGAGTTATGGCAATACCTGGTATGGTTTATATGGTAATAACACATCTGAAATCAGAACTAACTTGGCCCTTCTGTTTGTTGACTACAGAGATGTTGATGAAACCATTGGCTGGATAAGAGAGAAGGAGCAACTGATGGCATCTGATGACTTTGGCCGAGACTTGGCAAGCGTTCAAGCACTCCTACGTAAACACGAGGGTCTGGAGAGGGATCTTGCAGCACTGGAGGAGAAGGTACTGCAATTATCTTTCCAAGAGTCCCGCCAAAACTGTGAAAACATGTTCCATTTGTATGGAATCTGACTCACAAGCGTTTATCTTCTTGTAGGTGAAAGCCTTGTGCGCAGAATCAGATCGTCTGCAGCAATCGCATCCCATGAACGCCCCTCAGATTCAAGTGAAGGGAGAAGAACTGATAACCAACTGGGAGCAAATACGTACACTGGCAGCTGAACGTCATGCTCGTCTCAATGATTCCTACAAGTAAGTGATCAAGGAGAAGCCCATATGGACTGCATATCAGTCTGCCCTTGGTGCAATCATTATACCTTACATTGCCTGTTTGATGCATGCCTCCTTTATCTTGTCCCATTAACTATTGTGTCATTTCTCTCCTAGGCTTCAGCGATTCCTAGCAGACTTTAGGGACCTGACCAGCTGGGTAACAGAAATGAAAGCTCTGATCAATGCAGATGAGCTGGCCAACGATGTGGCTGGTGCAGAGGCTCTGCTTGACCGACACCAGGAACATAAGGTAAATGGAGGAAACTGTAACAGTCTGGATACCAGTGACTGTCAGTGTTTGGTTTGATATAATCTGTTTATGTAATGCTAACACCTATTCACTCTAGACTAGTCATTGGGTTGCCTCTTTGACCTCCTGCAGGTTTATTGCTAGTGGATACTTTGTAATTAATTGACTAACTGACAGTGGCTGGCAAACAAATAGGATTTGAGTTACGTTGACACAGTGGAAGTTTAATTGTCTGCTTTGGAATATAATCTTAAGTGTTTACATGCAAGACTTGTGTACTAGGCTCCATCGTGATGCCCCTGAGCATTTAAACACTGTATAGGCTGGAGTATCAATGTCTGCCCAGCAATTGGGCAGGATAGAAAATACCATTGTTTAAGGGGCCAAAAGGGTTTATAATGTGCTCCTTTCCAGACAGGTCCTTGTAGGCCCCTGTTATGCTATGATTGTTGGTCCAGATCAACCCAAATTGCCCCACCACATGTTCTTGACAATTGTTTGTGATTTGTTCTGTTGTATAAATGATTTTATATAGGCCATGATATAAAACTCAAATTTGTTTGTTTGTTTTTTAACAGGGGGAAATCGATGCTCATGAAGATAGCTTTAAAGCTGCAGATGCTGCAGGTCAGGCCCTGCTGAACTCTGGCCACTATGCCTCCGATGAAGTTCGAGAGAAGGTATACAAACCAGCCAGTTGTCTGAAAGTAAGCTGTATTGCCACTGGTTTGCTTAGTAATACCTACTCTTTATATATTTTCCAGCTTACTATCCTATCAGAAGAAAGGGCAGCTCTTCTAGAGCTTTGGGAGCTCCGTCGTCAGCAATATGAACAGTGCATGGACCTGCAGTTGTTTTACAGAGACACTGAACAGGTGGACAACTGGATGAGCAAGCAGGAAGTAAGCACCTCATTCCTTTAGCTTTATCCGGGGTCGGAGTTAGTATCCATGAAAACTTCACAAGATTTTTTTTTTGGGCTTTAGGCTTTCCTGCTCAACGAGGACTTGGGTGATTCTCTGGACAGTGTGGAAGCTCTTCTGAAAAAACACGAGGATTTTGAGAAGTCTCTTAGTGCTCAGGAAGAGAAAATCACGGTAAGATGTGGGGGAACCATTCAAACCAATTAACTGAGGGTTCTTTGAATATGAAAAAGTTTAATTTTGGATAACAATAAGTTGCATAACGAGTATTTCCATGTCTCACGTTCTTCTTTAAAGGCTCTGGATGAGTTTGCTACAAAGCTAATTCAAAATAACCACTACGCCAAGGAAGATGTGGCTACTCGTAGAGATGCTGTAAGTTTATTCCATTTAAAGTCACTAGGTCAATCCAAATTTTAAAATCTAAACTATATTTGCCTCAAATTTGTCTCTCCTTTTCTTCTTTTAGCTGCTGAGCCGTCGCAATGCTCTTCACGAACGTGCACTCTACCGCCGTACTCAGCTGGCAGACTCCTTTCACCTGCAGCAGTTCTTCAGGGACTCAGATGAGCTGAAGAGCTGGATTAATGAAAAGATGAAGACTGCAACAGATGAGGCATACAAGGTGAGAATAGAGTTTCCCTTAACTAAGTGTTAGAAAAATGAAATTCTTATTAATGAATAAACGTAATATTTGATATCCCCTCGTAGGATCCCTCCAATCTCCAGGGTAAGGTGCAGAAGCACCAAGCTTTTGAGGCCGAACTCTCCGCTAACCAAAGCCGTATAGATGCCTTGGAGAACTCTGGCCAGAAATTAATTGATGTCAACCATTATGCATCTGATGAGGTGGCAGCCCGTATGAATGATGTTATCACTTTGTGGAAGAAGCTGCTAGAGGCCACTGAATTGAAAGGTAACACAAATGATTTATTCAATTCGCCTTCAAACGTGCAACAGAATTACAGCGTGTTTAATCACTCTAACAGGGATCAAGCTGCGCGAAGCCAACCAACAGCAGCAGTTTAATCGGAATGTGGAGGACATAGAGTTGTGGCTGTATGAGGTTGAGGGGCATTTGGCTTCAGATGACTATGGAAAAGACCTGACCAATGTTCAGAACCTGCAGAAAAAACATGCCTTGCTGGAGGCTGATATAGCAGCTCACCAGGTACCAAGTTTAAAACTCTTATGACCAAGAGAGGAATGATGGTCATGGAAAAAAATAACCTTGTCCGGATTTATTTTTTAATTGCCTCTGTCATAGGACCGTATCGATGGTATCACTATCCAAGCACGTCAGTTCCAAGAAGCCGGTCATTTCGATGCTGACAATATCAAGAAGAAGCAGGAGGCCCTTGTTAGTAGATATGAGGCTCTGAAGGATCCCATGGTTGCACGCAAGCAGAAGTTGTCAGATTCTCTGCGTCTCCAACAGCTTTTCAGGGATGTTGAAGACGAGGAGACCTGGATAAGGGAGAAGGAACCCATTGCAGCCTCCACCAACAGAGGTACGCTGTTTTTGTTTGTTCCGCAGTAAACGGCAACACAGTTAATGGGCTTTTTACATGAATAAATGATTAGCATGCATGTTTGCACTTCATTGTAGCGATGCTTTTGTTTTCCATCAGGCAAGGATTTGATTGGAGTCCAGAATCTCTTGAAGAAACACCAGGCCTTGCAGGCTGAAATTGCTGGGCATGAACCCCGCATCAAAGCTGTTACCCAGAAAGGAGATTCTATGATCACCGAAGGTAAAGCGAAAATATAAACTCTACAAATGTCTTCTTTTTCTGCCATTCTTTAAAAAAAAAAAGTCAAATATTTGTGCTGTATCGCCGATACTGCTTCTCTATTGTTGGTCCTTACTGAGCTGATTACTTTCCAGGCCACTTTGCCTCTGAAGAAGTGATGGGTAAATTAAAGGAGCTGAATGATAAGTGGGCCACTCTGAAGAACAAAGCATCACAACGCCGACAGGACCTTGAAGATTCGCTACAAGCTCAGCAGTATTTTGCTGATGCCAACGAGGCGGAGTCTTGGATGAGGGAGAAGGAGCCTATTGTTGGAAGCACAGACTATGGCAAAGATGAAGACTCTGCTGAGGTAAAGATTCAGCCTAAGGCATCACCAACCTCATACACTTTTCTGCTTCTCTCAGACGTGGGCTGTAGAGAGTTCTATTGCAATCTCCTACACTAACAGGAAGTTTAGCTCCTAAAGTGGTGGTGGGTGGCTTTTGGCTGTCCCTTGTAAAATGTGCAGAGTTTGCTTTCCATCTGCTGTTCTCTTAATGTTAGCTTTTGTTCACAGGCCCTTCTAAAGAAACATGAAGCTCTTATGTCAGATCTCCGAGCATACGGAAGCAGTATCCAGGGACTGAGCGAGCAGGCCCAGGCCTGCAGAGTAAGTTTAAAAACCATGATGTGTGTAGTAATGTATGCCATGTTCTGAATATTTTATATCAAACATCTGCCTCTTTCACCGATAGCAACAAGTTGCTCCAACGGATGATGAAACTGGGAAGGAGCTGGTGCTGGCATTGTATGATTACCAAGAGAAGAGCCCGAGGGAGGTGACCATGAAGAAAGGAGACATCTTGACCTTGCTCAACAGCACAAACAAGGTATCTAAGCTCCTGCTGTGAGACCGCACTAGACACTGTGTAGTGTTTAGCATTAAACATTTTGTAACCGTTTTCTCTAGGATTGGTGGAAGGTGGAAGTGAATGATCGTCAGGGCTTTGTGCCTGCTGCATATGTGAAGAAGCTGGACCCAGCACAGTCTGCATCTCGAGAAAACCTGCTGGAGGAACAGGGAAGCATCGCTCTCCGTCAGGAGCAGATCGATGGCCAGTAAGACATTACATTCATTCTTAGTGATAGATAACCTCTTCTTTCCTTTAGATCCTGTCAGGTGGAAAAAAAATAAGTTGAAAGGACTGAATATATGTTGCTTTGTCAATCTTGTGCTTTCCCTTCCTACACATCACACCTTCCATTCTTCACCTCCTGTTTCACGCATGGTGCCAAGCTTACAGCTATGGAACGGCAAGAACTAGAAGTAACTGCAGCTGTAATCTAACCCCTGACTACTTCTAAGCTTTATTCTTCTGACATAGAATAACTTTGATTGAACTGATGATCCTCCATCCTATTGATGAATACTACTGTCATGGTTAATATGCATCATCATCTTTGTGGTTTGCATTTGTTCAGAAAGATATGTTCCGCTCATTGCACTTCATCCCTTCCTAAAGCACCATCTGAAACGATCACCGCTCCCTTAATTTTTGTTAATCGCACTAATTATCTGCATGCCTTTTTTTGCTGTGATCCTTCTTGTCTGTGCAGGGCTCAAATGTCTAAGGAAGCTGGCAGTGTTTCTCTGCGTATGAATCAGGTTGAAGAATTGTAAGTAGAAGTGTTCCGCTGATGCCGAATTCTTGCCTTTACTCAATGCTTTGTTTGTTCTGTACTGCTCTTGCCTTGGTTTTGGCTCAGGCACTGGCTGGGTGACCTAATCTGCTGCTTTGTTGTTCTGGAGAAACGTAACTGTTGTTGGTGATAGACTATTTATCAAAAATACACCGGCCTGGGTTACTACTGTAGAAGTGGCACATCTCAATGTTTTTCTTTTTGGATCTTCTCCAGTCCAGGTGCATAGTAGAGTGAAAAGCAAAACATAGAATCAAAAGTGCAGAGAGGATTCAAGAGATTTGGTTGTGGTGCTCCTAGAGTAGTAACCTGAGCTGGTGCAGGAGCGCTGCCTAGGGTTCTTGGCCCAACATTTGGATCCCCCAAGTACTTTTATTTTCTTTTATGTATTGAATATTTCCCCATCTTTAATCATGAGCTTCTAAATTTTAGGTTTCTTGGTTTGCATTTTGGTGCTAGTGTTTCTTCCTCTTAATCACATCATTGTCATGTCTTAGGGTCAACTCTTTGTGCTCCCAGTAAGAGCTGCCCCTTCCATTGAATACAGTAGTGTATTGACAGGGGGTTAAGTGGTGGACAGGTGGCCCTTTGGTCATTCAAGAAGTGCTGAGCTGTATGGATTAGGTGAGGCCTGTACTTACAGGTAGTCAGTAGAAAATTGGCATACTGTTTGGTAGGGGGCACTGTAAAACAGGGTAGACAGTGTGGAGGGGTAGAGATGAGTTTTCTGTGAGTGTCTTGCCTTCTAGTGGTGGAAGGTCTATCACAATACCTGACTGGGGTACATCATGTGTTTGTAGGTACCACAATATATTGGAGGTGGGAGAGAAGCGAAAGGACATGCTAGAGAAGAGCTGCAAGAAGTTCATGTTGTTCCGTGAGGCAAATGAGCTGCAGCAGTGGATACACGAGAAAGAAACATCTCTTACAAACGAAGAGGTCGGGACTGACCTGGAGCAAGTGGAGGTGCTGCAGAAGAAGTTTGATGACTTTCAGAAGGTAAATACATGATCTGCGCTCATAGCTGTATGTTGTTTTAGTATCTACATTATGTTTGGAAGAAACTGTTCTTACCTTAAAGTGGACCTGTCACCCAGACACAAACATCTGTTTCTGTCGTCTTAGGGGGACACAGGGAACCATGGGGTTAAGCTCCATCCTCCAGGAGGCAGGACACTTGAAAATTAATTAATTAAGGGGCGTGCCCTTCAGGCTTTACCCCCTACACTGTACCTTCCTATTCAGTTTTTTAAGTGTCCTGCTCCCGGGAGGTTGAACCGACGTGTGATTCTACGTTCAGCCCATGGCTGATACCCGGGGTGAGGCCTAAAAGCAGGGTTACCTGTCTTTAAATAGGAAGCCCCCTACGAGGTGAAACACACCGGGTCACTCTCTAGCTATTGCTATATCGACCACCCAGACGTTGCCTGCACTGACTGATTCAGGGCAGAAGGTTTGGCCGGTGTGGGGGTAAGTGGCACATCGCCTGTATTTTACAGTAACGTTGCCTTATGGTTTGGGGTTCCCCCCCCTACTGGGCTACCCCCCCCCCACCCCTGGGGGGGGCGACCCCAACCCCCCTCCCCCCCCTGCTCTCTCTCCCGCTCCAGCACCTGCTCTGCCTGCTCCTCGGCTCCTTCTGGGTGTCCTGTCATTATCCTTCTGGGTCTGGCCAGTGTTGACGCGTCTATGCGCACTCTGGGCTTGACTCTGGAGGGAGGTGGACGTGTCCGGTGCGCCTCTCTGGGGTCCGTCTATCAGCGCAATGAAGTGGAACGCAATGCGTTCCACTTCCTCTGTTCGCCGGCGGCCATTTTCTTTTGGCGCGAAAGTGAGCGTCTGTGCGCATGCGCGCACGGGGTGGAACGCAACTTGAGTTCCAGCGGCCATTTTGGAACGGAGATCCGAAGGGAGAGCAGCAGGCAGCTATCCTCTCTGTCTAAAAAAGTCTGGAGGTGATTTAGGCAGTGCCCCTCTATCTCTACCTTCCTATTCTATGGCAGAAGGTAGGTCAGTGGGACTGTTCACAAGGGCAGGGGGGAAGAAGGCCTTAACAGCACAGGTGAGATACCTTGCTTGCTCAAAATGCCAGAAAAAGTTTCCAGGGGGCCAGGCTGAGCCGCTTTGTGGGTCCTGCTCCTTGGAGCAGGGGGATACTACTGCTCATGGGGGTCTCTCAGCTGCGTCAGCCATGACTGCTCCGCAGACTGTTTCTCAGGATTTAGACTCTGGAGCTGCAGCAGAGCCTCCTCCCCCTCTATGGGCGGTCCAATTATCTCAATCCCTGGCATCACTACAAGGGTTGCCTGCCATCGCAGATAACCTTGGAAAGGTTCTTGTTCAGCTTAGCCATAGAACTGGCGCCAAGCGTAGACGGGTTAACGACGCAAGAGGGGACAATGTCAACTCTGCTGTGTCTGACGAATCTTCCCCTGAGCTCCACTCTTCCCACTCTGAAGGTGAGGTTGGATCTTCTGACTATTCATCCGCAGATGAGGAAGAACATCAGGATGAGGGAAAGGATCGTGACAGTTTTCATGATGTAGACGGGATTATTAAGGGTGTCCTTGAGGTTCTTAATATATCCCAGAAGCCCAAACAGACAGGAGAGGCATCTAGCCTATTCAAGAGGCAACATAAGTCAGCTGTATGTTTCCCAGAAAATGAACAACTTCAAGGTTTAGTTCAGAATGAGTGGAATTCCCCTGAACACAAGTTTCAGGCAACTAAAAAATTCTCTAAATCATATCCCTTTCCAAAAGAGCTAGTTGATACTTGGTCTAATCCAACAGCAGTTGATGCCCCAGTGTCTAGACTGTCAAAGTCCACCACATTACCAGTTACTGACGCAGCAGCATTTAAAGACCCTTCTGGCAGAAGGCTAGAGGGGTTTCTTCGTGCAATTTACACCTCTGCGGGGTCGGCTCTACGCCCTTGCCTGGCTTCAGCGTGGGTCTCCAGAGCCATACAGGCATGGTCTGAGTCGCTTGCCAAGGACATTCTAGACGGGTTCCCCGACAGGAGTTGTTATCGTCGGTACAGACTATTGCTGAGGCATCTAGTTACCTTTGTGACACCACCCTTGATACTTCACAAATTACTGCCCGGACTTCAGCATTGTCCGTAGCAGCACGCAGAACATTATGGCTCAAAAATTGGTCTGCGGACCTTAGTTCCAAAAAGTCACTCACTTCTCTGCCGTTCAAGGGACATCGTCTGTTTGGAGAAGAACTGGAGAAAATCATCTCCCAGGCGACGGGGGGGAAGAGTACCTTTCTCCCACAGACCAGAGGCCGAGCACCCACCTCAAATAGAAGGGGGAGATTTTCAAGGCGTAACAATTCTCCACAAAGGTCCCACTTTCGGGCCAAAGTCGGTGAGAAAGGCCGGCCCGCTTGGAAAAACAACAGGCCTCACAACAAACCCTCAGGGGAGAAGCCCGCCTCAGCTTGACGGGGCATCCCCTCCGGAATCGTTGGATTGGATAGGGGGCAAATTACTTCGGTTCCGGGAGGAATGGATGAAGCATTCTTCGGATGCATGGGTCACAGAAATAGTGACAGAAGGTTATCATTTAGATTTATCAAGCACACCACCCGGAAGATTCCTCATGTCAAGAGTCCCTCGCTGTTCTCAGAAGGCTCAAGCCTTTCTACAATGTATAGAAAAGTTGGAGCGGTCCGGGGTAATCAGTCCAGTACCAACCAAAGAGAGATTCTCCGGTTTTTACTCGAATCTATTTACAGTACCGAAGAGGGACGGGTCCCTCAGACCTGTGCTCGACCTCAAGGGTCTCAACAAATTCATCTGATCAGTACGGTTCAAGATGGAAACGTTGAGATCTGTCATTCGAGGGATGGAACAGGGGCAACTGATGATGTCCCTGGACATAAGGGACGCATACCTGCATGTTCCAATTTGGCCCCCCCATCACCGCTACCTACGATTTGCCTTCCAGAACAAACACTATCAATTTGTGGCACTCCCATTCGGACTGTCGTCCGCTCCCAGGGTTTTCACCAAGTTGATGGCGGTGACAGCTGCAACGTTGAGACTGCAGGGGATTTCCGTGACCCCCTATCTGGACGAACTCCTGTTAAAGGCCAGTTCGGAAACGAGGGCCAAGGAGCATCTAAACCAAGCAGTTCGGCTACTCCAGAGTTTCGGATGGACCATCAACTGGTCGAAGTCCAGTCCAGATCCCAGTCACAGGATGATATTCCTCGGCCTGGAATTCGATACGATCACGCAGACTGTAACATTACCCATGGACAAGCAGATCAGGATCAGAGATCAAGTTCAACATCTTCTGTCCAGTCAAAGCACGACAGTACACAAGGCGATGCAAGTACTGGGAACAATGGTTTCAGCCATCGAGGCAGTTCCATTTGCGCAAATACATCTTCGGTCTCTTCAAGCCAACATTCTAGCAACGTGGAAAGGGGGACCTCTATCCCGCCCCATGTCCTTGTCACGACAGGCGAGGGCGGAGTTACAGTGGTGGATGAAATCCGAGAATCTAGCTGCAGGTCAATCGTGGGCGACACCAGAGTGGATTGTGATATCAACAGACGCCAGCCTCCAGGGCTGGGGGGCAACATGGGACGAGCAGTCTGCCCAAGGGCTTTGGTCTCCAGAGGAAGCCAAACTACCAATAAATATTCTAGAACTGAGAGCGGTAAAATTGGCCCTCGTCCAGTGGACAGACCAACTCAGAGAACAGCCCATACGCGTCCAAAGCGACAATGCTACGACAGTAGCGTACATAAATCGGCAAGGAGGGACACGAAGTCTGGCGGCCCTGGCAGAAGCCAGACAGATTCTTCTCTGGGCGGAAAACAACTCCGTAAAATTATCTGCAATACACATTCCAGGAGTGTCCAACACAAAGGCGGACTTTCTCAGTCGGAATCGGCTGGATCCAGGAGAATGGGAACTGCATCCAGAGGCGTTCAATCAGCTGACAGACCAGTGGGGAACCCCCAGCATAGACTTAATGGCTTCCAGAAACAATCGAAAAGTACCGAGATTCTTTGCCCGTCGCAGGGATCCGTTAGCAGTGGGAGTGGATGCCATGACTCAGCGCTGGCAATTCAATCTAGCATATGTCTTCCCACCTCTTCCAATGCTACCAAGGGTCCTCAAAAAGATAAAGCAATCTCAGTTGATAGTCATTGTAGTGGCACCGTATTGGCCCCGGAGAACCTGGTTCACCGATCTGCAGGAGATGTCAATAGAACAGCCGATCCGGCTGGACAGCAGACCAGATCTCCTACTGCAGGGACCCATATTACATCACAATCCCGGACTCTTCGCTTTGACGGGATGGCTGTTGAAAGGTCCATCTGGCAACGACAAGGACTAGATGAAGCAGTCATACTCCCTATGATAAAAGCTCGAAAAGCCTCGTCTTCCAAATCATACCACAGAGTTTGGCAGTCTTACCTCAATTGGTGCAAGGAGTCTCATTTTCCATTCCTTGAATTGCAGTTACCACGGATCCTTTCCTTCCTACAAAGAGGACTACAATTAGGTCTTAAGCTCAGCTCGCTTAAGGTCCAGGTGTCAGCCTTGTCAATCCTGTTTCAATCTCGCTTGGCGAATGAAGACTTGATACGCACGTTTCTGCAGGGAGTGGCCCATATCGTGCCGCCATTCTGTACTCCGGTGGCTGGCTGGGATCTCAATCTAGTGTTGGAAGCTCTGCTGGAACCACCATTCGAACCATTGTCTTCTATTTCCGATACATGGGTCACCTATAAGGTAGTGTTCCTCGTGGCGATATCATCGACCAGACGGGTTTCTGAACTTAGTGCTTTATCGTGTGCTCCTCCTTATCTCATATTCCATAAGGATAAAGCAGTTCTTCGTACGCTTCCAACCTTTCTACCCAAGGTAGTTTCAGACTTTCATATGAATCAAGAAATTGTGGTTCCTTGTCCGGAACCCAAGAATGAGAAGGAACGCAGACTCCATAATTTGGACGTGGTCAGAGCATTACGATGGTATGTGGATAGATCTAAATCTTTCCGAAAGTCGCAGGCCCTGTTTGTCATTCCATCGGGCCCTCGTCGGGGCCAGGCAGCCTCAAAAGTGACAATATCAAGATGGATCAGAGAATCAATCAAGCAAGCATACTCTGCGAAAGGAAGATCGGCGCCTGAAGGACTTCGGGCTCACTCCACCAGAGCAGTGGGAGCCTCATGGGCGTGGCGAAACTCTGCTTCCTTGGAGCAGATCTGTAAGGCGGCTACCTGGTCTTCTGTTCACACTTTCTCTAAATTTTACAAAGTTGACACCTTTTCCTCAGCCGAGGCTGCCTTTGGGCGACAGGTGTTGCATTCAGTAATTGAATAATTTTGCAGTACTTCTGTACATAGTTTTAGCTCGCTCCCACCCTGCTGTTTGGGACTGCTTTGTTAAGTCCCCATGGTTCCCTGTGTCCCCCTAAGACGACAGAGAAAACAGGATTTTTGATACTTACCGTTAAATCTGTTTCTCTGTAGTCATAAGGGGGACACAGGGCTTCCCACCCTTGTCGAGCTATTGACAATTGGTCTAGTTTTGTTCAGTTTCACTGGTTACTTTCTGCCTGTGTATTTTCAGTGATTACGTTCGCAGCTTTGGGACAAACTGAATAGGAAGGTACAGTGTAGGGGGTAAAGCCTGAAGGGCACGCCCCTTAATTAATTAATTTTCAAGTGTCCTGCCTCCTGGAGGATGGAGCTTAACCCCATGGTTCCCTGTGTCCCCCTTATGACTACAGAGAAACAGATTTAACGGTAAGTATCAAAAATCCTGTTATAATAAAAGTCCTTTTCAAATTAAACATGAAATGCAATTTCTATTCTTTATTAAAGCATTCATAGCTGTTAACATCTCATAACAGCAGTTAACATCTCATAACATCTCAGCTATCAATCAGATATCATCTGCCACTCCTCTATGCCCTGGGCATAGAGGCAGGGCAGGCAATTACTTTAACTTTCCATTCAGCACTTCCTAGATATCACTGGTCTCCCCACATTCCCCCGTTCTCTTTACCATTTAATTTTGTAGCCAGTGCATGGACATGGACATCAGTTCCCCAATTCTGGTGCACAAACAAGATTCTGAGATGATACAAGGCTTGCCTTAATAACATTGTGCACAAAATGGCTCCTGCCTGCTTGCTATAATTTTGAAATCCCAGACTGAAGGAAGCAAGATTCAAATAATTTATATTGTGTAATAAAAGTTCATTTTGCTTGACTAATGGGATAAAATAGGATTTTGAATATTTTTTTGGGGTGACGGGTCCCCTTTAATAACTTTTCTCCCTGTTGTACAGGATTTGAAGGCAAATGAGTCACGTTTGAAGGACATTAACAAGGTGGCTGACGATCTTGAATCTGAAGGCCTGATAACAGAAGAAGTCCAGCCTGTGCAGCATCAGGTATGTCTCCTCGCAGGAAAAATCACATCAGTGTATTCTAGAACATGAGGGCAGTGGTTCTGGGTCTTTTTCTGTTCAAGTCATCTTGGGAGGTTCAACCCCCATGGCTGGGCTCCCTAGCGTATAATGTGGATACTCACAGTTGCAGAAACAAATGTTTTTGCCCCAAATCATACCCAGGCTGACCTTCAAGGTGTATCTAGGAGAGCAGAGCAAACCAATATTCTCCACATATTTTACCCTAACTGCTAATCTGGTTCAGGCCAGCCACACAGTTTGGGAAACACTGCATTAGGAGAAAGTAGAAAACTGAAGAAAAGCTGGCATCAGGTTTTATATATCGGCTAAAAAACTGAACCTTATCAATGGATAGGTTTAGTCAAATGACTGCGTAACTGTCAAGAAAAATCTGTGTGGTATCTGTAAATGAGTGCTCTTGATACATTTCAATACACAACCACTGATTTCATATTTTTACTTCCCATGTTGTAGGAGGTGTATGGAATGGCGCGGGTAAGTTATTTGTCAACTTGGGGTTTGCATTTAATCCTGGCAAAGGAAAAGGTATAGGAAAAAGAAAACCATATAAAAAATCTGAGATTTTATTTCACTTTTTTTTTTTTTTTTTTTTTTGCAGGATGACCCTGACTCCAAATCAGCATCTCCATGGAAGGTAAGTGTTTCTCAGTATAAAAAATATTTGTTATGGATTAAGTGCATCACTTTAAATGGGCAATGGTGGTGTAATTTTGTTACTGAGCCCCACAGCTTTTTCAATTTAGGGCCCCAAAACTTTGGTAAATTGACCTGTTATACCAAGATATATTAAACAATTGCTTGTTAGGGCCTTACTGGGTACGTTACTTTACAGTAGGCATGAGCATTCCAGCTGCTTCCAGTGTGTCCCATATTAACCGTTGCATGTATATAAATGTTTCAGTCTTAGGCAATGCAAAGTATTATGACTGCTTTATGTAGTTCGTCATTTCGGAAAATGATGGCACATCATGGTTTTTCATGTACTTTTTTCCAGCATGTTCGAACTGCTGTTCAGGCGGTGGCTAACTTCAACTCTATCAAGGTACGAGACAAATACTTTTTGAATCTATCCTATTATAGAATGTTCCACATTGTTCCAATCTGCTTCATATGTAATTTATGCATTGCTTGTGTTTTGCTGTTTGCAACTATAGGATTTGAATGAGCGCTGGAAGTCGCTTCAACAGCTGGCAGAAGAAAGGAGTCAGCTTCTCGGCAGTGCCCATGAAGTACAAAGGTTCCACAGGTAAGCAGCTGTCTGATACACCCAGGGATACATACACGGGGTGATAAAAGCTGCCGACAGTTTGAGTATGTGGCATAAAGACAGGCAGATCTTGATCGGGCAGGTTAAAAAATCCCGTCAGATCGCGGCCACGTCTATGCAGTCCCGCGATTCAATGGCTCGTCAGATCGCGGCCGCGTCTATGCAGTCCTGCGATCCGATGGCCCGTATCAGATCCATTATAATCCAATCGTTGGGTCCCCCTAGGGCCCACGATCGGATCAGCCTGATATTGCCCATCGGGGAGAGATACACTCGTTTGGCGACAGTGCCAAACAAGCGGATCTCTATGTTTATGGCCACCTTAAGAGGGTTGATTACGTTTTTATGACATGGCTATATACCTTGGTGTATCTTACAGAGATGCCGATGAGACAAAAGAATGGATTGAAGAGAAGAACCAGGCTTTGAATACAGACAGCTATGGACATGACCTGGCTAGTGCGCAGGCTCTGCAACGTAAACACGAAGGGTTTGAGAGAGACCTCGCTGCTCTAGGAGATAAGGTGAGCATCATGCCACCATTTTTCAAATGAAAGTGCTATACTGACTGGTACATTGGCTATAAACATCTTCTTTGTCTCAGGTGAACTCTTTGGGAGAGACTGCTGAGCGTCTGATTCAGTCGCACCCTGAGTCTGCAGATGATATTCAGGAAAAATGCACAGAGCTTAATCAGGCTTGGAACAGCCTTGGCACCCGGGCAAACCAGCGCAAGGAGAAACTGGGTGATTCTCACGATCTGCAGCGCTTCCTCAGTGACTTTAGGTAACAAAGATGGTTCCAGTTTTAATAACATAAGTTCTTAAGGCAGCCATACAATAAGGTTACCCATTTGATTGGCATAAGAGTGGAATATAGACTTTACGTGGTTTGCCAAATAATAAATTATCCCCTTGCTTAACTGATCAATCAAATGAGAAGATCTGATAGGTGGTGGAATGGATTTGCAGCCCTTACCAATAGGTCTGCTAATGCTGCTTCAGGTTTAGAATCTGCCTGGACAGCTGAGATAGTGATTTGATCTTTTAAAATGGCCTCCTTGAAGGGCTCAGATTTGATAATTAAGATGCTTGATAATTAAAGATTTTATAATTAAGATGCTTGTATGGTCGTCTACATGTGTCACATTCTTACTACTGTGTAACAGAGTAACGCAAATGGTTCTGTTTCACAGAGATCTCATGTCCTGGATCAATGGAATTCGGGGCTTGGTGTCATCAGATGAACTTGCTAGAGATGTGACCGGTGCTGAGGCTTTGCTGGAACGACACCAGGTAGTCAACCATGCACTGGAAACATTACTTCTCTGGCTGCATTGAGTGGAACACCGTTATTGTTTGTACTATAAATAATAACATGGCTACTCTTGGAACCTTAGGAACACCGGACTGAGATTGATGCTAGAGCAGGCACTTTCCAAGCTTTTGAGCAGTTCGGGCAGCAGCTTCTGGCTCGTGGTCACTATGCCAGCCCTGAAATCAAGGAGAAGCTGGATATCTTGGAACAGGAACGGGCAAGTTTGGAAAAGGCTTGGGTAGAACGCAGAATGATGTTGGATCAGTGCTTGGAGCTGCAGGTAACATAACACTATGTTTAATCTTAGATGTTTCCAACAGTCGCCAATCCTGTGTTTTCTTATTCTGGATCTGCTGTTTTTCTAGCTCTTTAACAGAGATTGTGAGCAGGCAGAGAACTGGATGGCAGCCCGTGAAGCCTTCCTGAACAGTGAGGACAAAGGGGATTCCCTGGATAGTGTGGAGGCTCTTATCAAGAAACATGAAGACTTTGATAAAGCCATCAATGTCCAGGTAAGATCCGATGAGGGAATAGGACTGGCTGTGGTCAATGGAATCTTGTAGCTGGCTTGGATGGGGTTTGGAACCTGAATGAGAAGTTGTTGGAGTATTACTAATATTTTTTTAAAATTTGCAGGAAGAGAAGATTGCTGCTCTCCAGGCGTTTGCCGACCAATTGATAACTGCAGACCACTATGCGAAGGGCGATATCTCCTCCCGTCGCAATGAAGTCCTAGACAGGTGGGTTCCATGCACATTAAGGATTATGAAATTTTGTTTTTTGCCCAGTTGCAGTCGACTAAGGGTGTTTCTATTATAGATGGCGCCGTCTCAAGGCTCAGATGATTGAAAAGAGATCCAAACTTGGGGAATCTCAGACTCTGCAGCAGTTCAGCAGAGACGTTGATGAGATTGAAGCCTGGATCAGTGAAAAACTGCAGACAGCTAGTGATGAGTCCTACAAAGATCCCACAAACATCCAGGTATCCTATAACTGATCATGTCTCTTCTTTTTCTGTATTCCGAGCTCTTTATTAGCGAGAACTTTACAACAAGATGCAGTACAATGGTTCCCTGTTTACCTGTATGAACCTGCATACACACCCAAAATCTCCTTTATTGCTGCTGGTTCACAAAATCGGCACAGTGGGGCATACCATTGCAAGAAGCTTTCCCTGAATGTTATCCTATAATGTTTTCAGTGCTGACACACTGATGAAGGGATTCTCCTCTGACCACACAACAAATGCTTCCCTCATTGATAGCTCCTTATTGTGCCAGTTTTGTCCTTTGCTATTACTTGTAGAGGGCTGACTATTTCCCTAGGACTGGACAATATTCTAAGAAGACAAGCATGTGCCTGGCAGTGAAATATTAATCCTATGAAATAGCCCAATGCTGCCCAAGTCATGTGATTTCTATTGCCAGTGGTTTTTGGGTATTTTAGAAGGGGTGGGCTATGATGGGAAAAAAATATATTATAGCAGGAGACTGGGGAAAGTCTGGCCTTGCCTTATCTGTCGTTCAAAAATGAGACTTGCTTCCTTTCATCCTTATAAGGAAATGCTTCTCTACATACATACATACATACATACATACATACATACATACATACATACATACATACATACATACATACTAGTTAAGCCAATCA
This sequence comes from Xenopus petersii, assembly GCA_038501925.1. Lineage (NCBI taxonomy): Eukaryota > Metazoa > Chordata > Amphibia > Anura > Pipidae > Xenopus > Xenopus petersii. The sequence goes on along the minus strand of CM076686.1, from coordinate 137,482,027 downwards.
GCTGGTCTCTATTGAGGTCATATATCTATTAAGATAATCAGAAGTAAATCCTATGGTAAAAGCTACAACCAATGAATAAACACAACAGGTCAATGTGTGATGAGCATTACCCTGATGTAGCCAAATGCATAACTGTAGTAATAAACTGCTCAATGTCACGATTAAGACTTCAGTACAGTATGATTGCACTCAATGCTGTTTCTTCTCACTCTGTTTTATAGCTTTCCAAATTGCTGGTAAGTGGTCAGGTTATTGTTTTCTGTCTTCCTCACCTACGTGTAGTCACCTTGTTGTAGTTTCTTACTCAGTCCATCCGATTCCTTTCATTTTCATTAGTAGTCGGTTCTAAGTGGCTTTTTTTTTTGTTTTGTTTTTCTGTTTCCCCCGACCCCTGATTTTTTGTTTAGTCATTTTGTGGCTGGTGTTCTTATTGTTATTAGAGCACATTCTGCATGTTTTTCATTAACCTTGGGGTGAGCTGATATTCCTCTGATAATGTCTTTTTCCCGTGTGTGGGTCAGTGTCTGGGTTGCTCTCTTACCTGTCAGGTATGTGGATAGAGACTAACCTACCCTGGCAGAGGTGTTGCACGTTTCCCGTGCGAGGGGATTATTTCCTTCATGTGCCGTCGTGTTAAACTGTGGGAAAAGAATCCTCCCCCGGAAGGTGTAGCTACTTAAACCAGATTCACTCTTGCCTTTGTGTCAACTCATTGTGACATATTTGCTTGGGACGCACCGAATTCCGAACTGAATCCTTGTGTGCATATGCAGAATTGAGAATTGAAATTTGTATCATTTGTAAACAATCACGAGTTTGGATTCGCTATGATTGAACACAGGATTCCAAATCCCTCAGAATCATAAACCAAGCCCTCGATTCTGTGCATCCCTAATTTTATCATCTTCATTTATTATGATTTAACTAGAATATACTTTTCAGGGTTTTTTTCAGCTTCATTAAACAGGGAGGGTACAAGAAAAGTAGGGTATAGCTTACAGCACTAGAAGGCAGGGTAGCGCAGAACTATAGCCTTCTACGGTGCTCAAGTAAGTTCTGGTTTTATAGTATCCTCAAGGCCTCAGAGATATTCTTTGGTCAAGGACCAGTCTTGACACCAAAATATGCAAGTCCACATTTTTTATTTTGACCTCTCACTTTTGGTCATTCCATCTTCATGGTCTTAAATCTCTTTCTAGAGTTTAGTGACCACCCCAGTGCCTTCCCCCTTCTACGATGAATAGATGAGCTTGCCAAAGTGGAGACTCACTCTTGGCAATGATCAAAGGCCCAAAGAAAAACAAACATTTACTAGGTTTCTTCTTGATGCCCACTGCATTTGTGCAGTTGCCTTTAGGCATCAGTGAAGGTTAACATTTGGAATATATAATTACAAAATCATTATAAGGGCAGAGACACACGGTCAGATTCGGGGTGGCCATAAATCTCCTCTTCTCTTCTCCTCTACTAATCTCCCTGAACTACAATGTAAATGGGATGGCACTCGGAGCGATTCATTTCCAAAGTCAGTTCGAGGAGATTAGTCACCCCCCAGAAGAGTAGATTTGTCCCGGTTGACTAATCTCCTCAAATCTGACCGTGTGTCTCTACCCTTAAAGGGGCAATGGTTTCTAGAATATCTAGCACAGTATAGGTTTACTAAGTCTCTAACCCTATCTGGCCTTACGGCTGAGCCCCCTTTACTGACTCCAGATCCACAGTTTGAGAACCTATGTCTTAACCTGTTCTCCTTTGGTATACAGAGCAAACACCAGAAACACCAGGCTTTTGAAGCTGAGCTCCAAGCCAATGCTGACCGTATTCGTGGGGTAGTCGACATGGGGAATTCCCTTATTGAACGAGGTGCCTGTGCTGGCAGTGAAGATGCAGTGAAGGTGAGTATTTGTGCTTCACGATGAGTAATAACCTTGAACTGCCAGCTATTCTGGGAATAGAGAGCCTAGTTCCTATTTGTTTACCCTGTCTCCTGTCTTGACTTAGGCTCGCCTTGGAGCTCTCGCCGATCAATGGCAGTTCCTTGTAAGCAAGTCTGCAGAGAAGAGCCAAAAGCTGAAGGAAGCAAACAAGCAGCAGAACTTCAACACTGGCATCAAAGATTTTGATTTCTGGTTGTCGGAGGTAAGAAGCTGTGTTCCAGATGGGAATGCTGGAGAAGATCATACCACCATATAGACCCATTATATTCCAGCACTGTCTGACTGACGACATGGTGGCCACTCTGTGTAGCTCTCCTCCTCTTCATATATGAAACTCGCATATATATCAACTCTCTCTCCTGCTCTTAGGTGGACGCTTTGCTGGCATCTGAGGATTATGGTAAGGACTTGGCATCTGTAAACAACCTGCTGAAAAAACACCAGCTTCTGGAAGCTGATATCTCTGCTCATGAGGTAAGGGAAGAGAGTCGTGTATGTGACATTATGATGGATTTGATGCAGTACCTCTGTGATTGTTAACTTTTTGAGTTCTTCGTTGTCTCCAGGACCGCCTAAAAGATCTGAATGGGCAGGCAGATAGCCTGATGACCAGCAGCGCCTTTGACACCACCCAGGTGAAGGAGAAAAGGGATGCCATTAATGAACGCTTCCAGCGCATCAAAAGCATGGCCGCTGCACGCCGTGGCAGGCTGAATGAGTCCCACCGCCTGCACCAGTTCTTCAGAGATCTTGATGATGAGGAATCCTGGATCAAGTAAGTAGCTACTAGTGATAATAGAAGGGTTCTTTGATGGCGTGTATATGTGGTGTTGGCTATTAAATCGTTAATGCCTAATGAAAATGTTGTTCTGGCACTCAGGGAAAAGAAACTTCTGGTTGGATCTGATGACTATGGTCGAGACTTGACTGGAGTGCAGAATTTGAGGAAGAAACACAAGAGATTGGAAGCTGAACTGGCAGCTCATGAGCCAGCCATCCAGGTGAGTAACTGTAGGTTCAAAGGATGGAGACTGTTGTGTTAGCATCACTGCTGTATTCTGACTCACCATCATCTTGCCTCAGGGTGTGCTGGACACTGGAAGGAAGCTTGCCGACGACAACACTATCGGAAAAGAGGAGATTCAGCAGCGACTGGCACAGTTTGTCGAGCACTGGAAGGAACTGAAGGAACAAGCAGCAGCTCGGTGAGAACCAATGCAAAGTTCATCTATAAACTGTGATGCTGGGGGTTGGACTGCATGGCTTGTCTCTCAGATGCCATACGTACCCATTCCAATCTCTTGGGTTTTTTTTCCTTACATTTGTAGTGGTCAGAGACTGGAAGAATCTCTTGAGTACCAACAATTTGTAGCCAATGTAGAGGAAGAGGAAGCTTGGATTAACGAGAAGATGACTCTAGTTGCCAGTGAAGACTATGGTGACACACTGGCTGCCATCCAGGTTCGTATACATGGTAGCCTTAAGCTGCAGATCAAATCATGAGAGATTTTGCTTTTTACAAGTCCAGTTTGTGATTACCAAAGCAGAACTAGGCTTCTCCCTTGCATAGCTTCTCCACTAGATCAGGTCCAGGATAGTCTTTTATAAACAAAACATTACGTTTATTATTATGGCGTCTGCTTCAACTGCAGGGATTGCTCAAGAAGCACGAGGCATTCGAGACAGACTTTACAGTGCACAAAGACAGAGTACATGATGTATGTACCAATGGAGAAGACCTGATACAGAAGGTAAGTCGCGTGAGGGCATGGTCTGTTTGTGTATACTGGAGTCAGCAGACCTAGTACATTCCATCAATTCTTCCTACTAGAACAATCACCATGTGGAGAATATTAGCGCCAAAATGAAGGGTCTCCGAGGGAAGGTGGCAGAGCTAGAGAAAGCGGCTGCACAGCGCAAGGCCAAACTTGATGAGAATTCCGCTTTCCTGCAGTTCAACTGGAAGGCGGATGTTGTAGAGTCCTGGATCGGTAAGTAATCATCCAAACTATTGAATCCCATTCCCTAGCATTGGGGACATCAATACTGTATATAAAGTGGCAATTAACACTTAGAACAAGCCCCTCTCTCCTCCCAACTGTAGCCTGTGTATTAGTTTTATGGTAAGGAGGTATTCATTATACAGGTTTTAACTGGGAGTGCAAGAAATAACAGAAACCATAGATACATTTTCCCTATTGTAATGAGGAAGTATTCTGAACAAGCCCTATTCATTGAACTCAGGGGGAATATAGCCCCTTTAAAGACCAATTGAGCTGTCATTATAATTTTCGACGTACTGTTGGTTTCTAGGTGAAAAAGAGAACAGCCTGAAGACTGATGATTATGGCCGAGACCTCTCCTCCGTGCAGACTCTGCTTACTAAGCAGGTGAGTTGCAATGAACAGAAGTTGGGCAGAGCAGGCTACGAGTCATTACACACAAATAATAACAACACGCTTTCGCCTTTCTACATCTCAGGAAACATTTGACGCTGGCCTACAGGCTTTCCAGCAAGAGGGCATTACCAACATCACTGCGCTGAAAGACCAGCTTCTGGCCGCAAAGCATGTGCAGTCAAGGGCTATAGAGTCTCGTCATGCTTCTCTGATGAAGCGTTGGAACCAGTTGTTGGATAACTCTGCTGCTCGAAAGAAGAAGCTACTGGAGGCCCAGGAACACTATAGAAAGGTGAGTCCTGTTCTTTTTAGAAGACAGTGGTCTATATCAGTCACCAGCAATAGTTGGCAACGTGGAATGAACACCTTTTCCTTTTCACAGGTTGAGGACTTGTTCCTAACATTTGCCAAGAAAGCCTCCGCCTTTAACAGCTGGTTTGAGAATGCTGAGGAGGACCTGACTGATCCCGTTCGCTGCAACTCCCTGGAGGAAATCAAGGCGCTACGCGAGGCACACGATGCATTCCGCAATTCCCTCAGCTCTGCCCAGACAGATTTCAACCAGCTTGCCGAACTGGACAGGCAAATCAAGGGCTACCGGGTAGCCTCCAATCCCTACACATGGTTCACCATGGAGGCTTTGGAGGAGACATGGCGCAACCTGCAGAAGATCATAAAGGTAAGCTCTTATGGATCTGAATTTGGGCTTGCTTTTAGTAGGATCCCTAAAATTAGTGTGTGTGTATATATGTATATATATATGTATATATATATATATATATATATATATGTGTGTAGGATTTCATAGGATTCGGTTGCAGAACTTTTCTCTCCTGCTTCCTCTAGGAACGAGAACTTGAGCTACAGAAAGAACAGCGTAGGCAGGAAGAGAACGATAAGCTCAGACAAGAGTTTGCCCAGCATGCCAATGCTTTCCACCAATGGATTCAGGAGACAAGGTTACAAATCATTCTAGCCACCAGACCCTCACCCCTTCCATCTATAGCCTCACCATTCATACGCTCCATTTCCATCTGTATTTTTAATTCTGTGCTATGTTGATCAATTCCAATTCTCAATCGAATGTATTGAAATGCCAATCTGATGATTCACGACTTTTTTTTCTTTCTGTGTATTTTTCCCTCCTTACCCTACTGCCATCTTCAATTTGCCTCTGTCCTAGGACCTACCTTCTGGACGGGTTAGTATTTTATGGTTTTCCTGTGTCATTGTTTTGCTTTTTTTCATGTGTGTTGTGCACTTGCCTTCAGTCTCCCGCACTTATAGAGTCAACGGAATATTACACACTTCTTGGGCTGTGCCAAAGAGCCAAGGGATATTTATTATTCCTGTGCTGGTTAATAGATATACATTTTCCCCTATGGTTAGAGATTAGAATAGCCTTGCCAGACGGCATGAAGAACTAAAGGTATCCATCCATTCATCATAAAGCCAGCCATAAACTGCCCAATATTTCCTGCTGGTTTTGCTGTATCAGCAGCTTATTGGGCTGTTTATAACAAATATCTGGTCAGTGCTCAATCTGATCTTTATCAGGTTTATTAGAAAATCCGTTTGGGGCAAAGCCATATCAGATTTGTATATGGTCCTCTCCTGAAGGTGCATCTCAAGGTCCAAGCATCAGATTTGCTTGATTTTGAGTAACTCTGACAGAGTTCCGCTTGTTTGGTTTGTTTTCAAATAAGTGGGTCCTGGATGTAGAGTTGTCTGGCACTCCAATAGCTTTGTATAGCTTCCAAGGCTTCACATACTTCTTTGTACAATATGATTTTAATATATTTCAGCTCCTAAACATGCAGTATTTCACAGTATCAGACCTGATGTTGGACAGGACTGTCCTAAGTTCCCTTCTATCCTGGCTCCTCTAATTTAAAGGAATTGTTCAGTGTAAAAATAAAAACTGGGTAAATAGATAGATAAGCTGTGCAAAATAAAAAAATGTTTCTGATATAGTTAGTTAGCCAAAAATGTAATGTATAAAGGCTGGAGTGATTGGATGTCTAACATAATAGCCAGAATACTACTTCCTGCTTTGCATCTCTCTTGGTTTCCACTGATAGGTTACCAGGCAGTAACCAATCAGTGACTTGAGGGGGGGCACATGGGTCATAACTGTTGTTTTGCGTCTGAGCTGAATGCTGAGGATCAATTGCAAACTCACTGTTATGTCCCATGTGGCCTTCAAGTCGCTGACTAACTCCGTGTTAGAGAGCTGAAAAGCAGGAAGTAGTGTTCTGTTCTGTTAGACATCCAGTCACTCCAGCCTTTATACATCACATTTTTGGCTAACTAATTATATTAGATACATTTTTTATTTTCCACAGTCTATCTATTTACCTAGTTTTTATTTTTACACTGAACTGTTCCTTTAACATGAAGTACAGCTGCAACTCTGTGATGAAATTCTCTGTCTTGTCTGTGCGTTCTGTGTGTTTCGGGAAATTCACTTTTGGGTCTCTTTCCTTTAAATAGCATAGCTTATCGCAGAGTCATACGTGTGTATCAGTATGAGGTTGGGGATGACCTTTCTGGAAGGTTTTTTTTATCCTCCTTATTTCTCAGTTTCCACTGGTTTTCTGCACTAACGCTCACTGGTCGGACTGTGATGGGTTTCTGCTTTAACTCTGCACTACGAGGGCTTAGTTACAGCACTTGATCTTTTTGAACAATCAGATTATGCAGGTCGAGCAAGAGTTAAGGTGGCCATACACGGGCAGATTAAAGCTGCTGATATCCGTCCTTAATCTCATTTTCTTCAGGGTGACTAATCTCCCTGAACTGCCTTCCCCCTGCTAGAATGTAAATCGCCATCGGGATGGCACTCGGAGTGCTTCCTTTTCCGAAGTCGCCCGCAGTTGCCTAACGAGGAATCATCTGGTGACTATGGAAAACGGATCGATCAGAGTGCGATTCCACCGGCGATTTACATTCTAGCCAGCGGGAGGCAGTTCTGGGAGAATAGTCGCCCTGAAGAAGAGGAGATTACTCGCCGGGCGACTAATCTCCCCGAATCTGAGCGTGTGCCCTGACCCTTAGACTGATTTGGCAGCTTATCTGCACGTTTGTGGGGGCTCCCGATGGGTCCTCCGATCGATATGCCAAAAATCGGGCGAGTTTAATTTTCTGTGATCCAGGGCCGCATAGAGAAGTTGATTCGGTCCTGTGGTCGGCGCCCATTCGTAGAATTGTAATCCAATATTGCCCAGCTGTTAGTGGGCACATCGGTTTAAGATCCGACCGTTTGTCGACCTCGTCAAACGAGCGGATCTAATAGTGTAAGGCCACCTTATTCCACGTGGAAGGGAAGATTACCTTAATACTCACTATCACTAAGCCATCAGATGTGTGCAGTGTGCTGTGCTCCCTCCTCCACATGAAGCACATTGTGTGTTTGTGGCACTGGTTTGATCACCAGTAACAATCACTTGCTGTGTCTGGATTGGTTGCAAAGTGGTTTAGCGGCTGAGCGCTTCAGGCCCAAGGCATGGCAGGTTCACTGAACAAGCCAAAGACTTTCCTGTTGTCAAAACTGACAAACAAAACCTGCGCACTAACAAAAGGCTTGAGGAAAATGCTCCGAACACCGTTGAGCTTGTGTCGCACTGAGCTGAGGAGTGAGATGAACGCCGAGTGCTTGGCTTGGAGCTGTGTACAAAGTCCAGCTTTACAAATGAATTTGCAGTTGTCAGTCGTTTCCTAATGGGCAAATACCCAAGCGAGCAAGCTTAATAAAGGATATGTTGTGTCACAATAGCAATGATCCGGAGGCAGAGTAGATATTACTAAAGTTCAATTTACATTTTGGTATATGAAGCTATAACAAATTATAGCAATTGAATACATTGTAAAGTAAACGCAGGTACCAGCATATTCTTTACATGACATTATTGCTCCACCGTGGGTTGTGGTGGGTGAAGGGGGTACATAACCATCCAGGGATTTTATGGAATTTAGTTTTACTATACATTAGTCGTTCCACACTGCATGTATCTTGCATTACTTGCTTCCAAGTAGTATATGATGTCTTTCTAGAACTTCTGCTAATTTAAATTGTATCTGTAGGTCTTGTATGGTGGAAGAGTCTGGAACACTGGAGTCACAACTTGAAGCAACAAAGGTTTGTTCCCTTTAAATTCTGGTTATCTGGGAATGATAGAGACTCGTGCTGAGGTCTGAATCGTCATGTTCCCCCCCCCCCCCATTCCCTTTGCAGAGAAAGCATCAGGAGATCCGGGCCATGAGGAGTCAGCTGAAGAAGATAGAAGATCTTGGTGCAGCGATGGAGGAGGCTCTGATCTTGGATAATAAATACACAGAACACAGCACTGTTGGGCTGGCACAGCAATGGGACCAACTGGATCAGCTAGGCATGAGAATGCAACACAACCTGGAGCAACAGATCCAGGCCAGAAACACAACTGGTGTAACAGAGGAAGCACTCAAAGAATTCAGCATGATGTTCAAGTGAGTGTTATTGGAATAGACTCAACTCACTTTATCGGGAGTGAGGGTGTCTTGTTGGTTGTCACAATATCCTGGGGTACATCACGCTTCTGTAGTTAAAGGGGAAACTCAAGAGTAGAAATTAAGAAAGTTTGCATATCCGGATGATTGAGCCATTTATTTGTGGCAAAGGTGCTAGAAGTTTTCCAGTTTCAGTCTGCAGACAACTGGGACGTGACGGAGGACTGACCACTATCGGAGCATAAGTATTGTAAACTGACAGTTTCTCCTTTCTAGGCATTTCGACAAGGACAAGTCTGGCCGCCTCAACCACCAAGAATTCAAATCTTGTCTGCGGTCCCTCGGCTACGATCTTCCCATGGTAGAGGAAGGAGAACCAGACCCAGAGTTTGAAGCCATTTTGGACACTGTCGATCCCAACAGGTAAAAATCACAACGGCTGACCTAGATTGTCTCGTTTACGGAGAAACATGAGGTTCCTGATGAGCATTTTATTTCTCTTCCCCCGTTGCAGAGATGGGCATGTTTCTCTACAGGAATACATGGCTTTCATGATCAGCAGAGAAACCGAAAACGTCAAGTCCAGCGAGGAGATAGAGAGCGCCTTCCGAGCGCTGAGTACAGAGCAGAAACCATTTGTTACAAAGGAAGAACTATACCAGGTAAGTGTCCAACAACATGGGTGTCTGTTTGTTGGGTACATCCCTTAATCGAGTAATCCAATTAACCATCTCTGCTTGTTCTTTCTTTACAGAATCTGACACGCGAACAGGCAGATTACTGCATTTCACACATGAAACCCTACATGGACAGCAAGGGCCGCGAAATGACCTCCGCTTACGACTACGTGGAATTCACGCGCTCGCTATTTGTGAACTGATGTGGCCGATTAAAGCCTTGCTTGTGTCTGCCGTCTCTGGCTGTGCATGTTCTCCGCCTACAGCTGCCCACTCTATATCCTTGTTGTTTAGCAATATGAGCAATGTGCTTTAATAAACGCTGATTATTCATTAATGAGTCTCCCTATTGTCTCTTCCATTATATTGGGGGAGGGATCAGCCTGTGCCCAATGGCTGAATCATGAGATAGATGGGCAGAATTCTGCATGTGGAGTTAGGAAGACACAAGTCTTGTTTCATTTTCCATATTCCAGTTGATTTTTAAACGGACACCTCAGCAGCTTTCTACTCTATAAGCAGTACTCCTCAGAAATGTGAGGTTAACATACTAGGGGTTTAAAGGAGAACTAAACCCTAAAAATACCCAAAAAATTATTAAATTATTTTATATACTGAACGTGTTGCCCCAGTCTAAAGTTTCAGCTTGTCAATAGCAGCAATGATCCAGGACTTCAAACTTGTCACAGGGGGTCACCATCTTGGAAAGTGTCTGTGACACTCACATGCTCAGTGGGCTCTGATTGGCTGTTGAGAAGCTAAGCTTAGGGCTCGTCACTAATTATCCAGCAGAAAATGCGCTTCCCTGGCTGTAATATAAGCTGATGCTACAGGGCTGATTATTAAATTCTGATGCTAATTGCACTGGTTTCTGTGCTGCCATGTAGTAATTATCTGTATTAATTACTAATCAGCCTTATATTGTGACATTTCTATTCTATGTGTACTGTATATTGTGAGTGGGTCCCTAAGCTCAGTAAGTGACAGCAGCACAGAGCATGTGCAGTGAATCAGCAGAAAAGAAGATGGGGAGCTACTGGGGCATCTTTGGAGACACAGATCTTTACTGCTACAGGGCTGTGGTTGCCTTGGGCTGGTACAGAAGCACAAAACATCATGTACAACATTTCTAGCTACTTCTTTAGTTCTCCATTCATTACCTTACACTGTCAAAAACTTGACAGTCTCAGCCACCCTGTTACTTCTCCCCAGGTCTGGACTGAGAATCAAAATAGGCCCTGGCATTCCAAGTACACAGAGGCCTAAACATGTTACTCTCATTTAAATGAGTGCATGGTTGCTAGGGTTATTAGGACCCTAGCAGCTAGATAGCTAAAATTGCAAACTGGAGAGCTGCTGGATAAAAAGCCAAATAGCTCAAAACTCACAGCCAGTTGCAAATTGTCTCAGAATATCGCTCTCTATGTCATACTGAAAGTTAATTTAAAAGTGAACGTCCCCTTTAAAGATAGATTTCGTCGGCGCTTCACTGGATCTGTTTGTAAAGCAAAACTGATTCGGTTTATGGATCGAAATCTCCTTTATTTACACATATATATATACACACACACATACACACAGTGCATTATCATTCATGTTCATCTCCAGCATGCAGCTTTCATATATAGACCGCACCAGCAAAAGTGTTTTTTCTTAAAAAGCCTTTATTCAGGGGGCTTTTCTCAGACAAAAAATACGACACAGCAACGTTCCAGGCTTACATTAGCCTTTCCTCCAGCATGCAGCCCTAGTAATGGATATACAAAGACTGCCACATTATACCAATGACAGCTCTTTTTTTTTTATTGAGGGCCTCTTACACTACATTTTTCTCCCAGATTTAAAGGACAACTAAAGCAAAATACACTTGGGGGTGCCAATATAGACACACCCTAGTCTATAGAAATGCTTTCATTTGATTGGTCTGGGGGGGATACTATTCCTGCCATACAGCACTGTTACATACTGTAAATTCTAAGTGCCTGTACATTAGATTTCATGGTCTGTTCTATTTCCTAACTTTACACAATGAAACACATCAGCCACCAGTCCTGGCAGATAGATTCTGTATTATTTATGAATGCACACCTTCTGTACTTAAGTTAACTTTTATTGAAGTGTTATCAATCTGATCTGTGTTATTCCTGATTTCATTGGCTGCTCAGCCTATAACCTCGCTGGCTATTTCATCCAAAAGGGCCGACTCTCGGGCTCCTTGCTCTATAAAGTCTGAACTCAGCTGCCAGATCTTAACAACCCCAGTCCCGTCACCGGCTGCTAGAAGTTTGTTCTGCGCTTGGTTGAATTCCAGGCAATAAACTGGCTTTCCGTTGGCAGTCTGCTTTATGCACATCGAGGGCTTCTGGGAACTCTTCGCAAGGTCAAACAGCACCAGTTCTCCTTGAAGGACAAAAGGAAATCTTTAAATGTGACAAATCCTGGTTTTAGATGATATATCTATGATCAGTAATCTGGTCAAATATTCTACAGCAGCAGTGTGAAATATCCCCATAACATAATGGGTTACACCAAGGGTCCCCAATTGCCGGGCTGCAGCCCAGAACATTGGATGCTGATGCTGACCTCACCCCCCCAAAAAAAAAAATTGGCTTTACACAGGTCCCTGGGCCTAAAAAGGTTTGGGCCCATTGGGTTAGATGATGCAGGGCAGCCATCAGGGGGGAGAGTTGTAGGGGGCCCCGAGGGTAAGGGGGGCCGGCCATGCCACACTTACTTGATTAGCCGGGCCCCCCATCTTTCTGAGAGCTGCTGACTTCAGGCATGGACGTTTAAGGGGCCCTGGCCACCAATTTTTTTTTCTCATGTGGGGTCCTAGCCACCAATATTTTTTAATGGGGGGGGCCCTGGCCACAAATGTTTTTTTTTATGGAGGGCCCTGACCACCAATATCTTAATTTTTTCTTAACATTTGGGGAACCTAGCAACCAATATTTTTTTTGTTTTTTTTTACTGTGTGGTGGGGACGGACCTGTAGGTGGGGCTTGCGGTGGGCGCAGCCCAAGGGGCCCAGGAAATGTTGTCGTATGGGGCCCTGTGATTTCTGATGGCGGTCCTGATACAATGCACATTCGCTTACCGTCGCCGGAGGCTGCAGCAAACACTAGGGGACGTACTGGGGACCATCGAATGCTGAAGAGATATTGCTGAGAGAGTTGCAGGGAAACTAGAGGTTTGGCCTGGAGCATGGAATACAGGTGAGCGTGTCCATCTGTCCCAGCGCTCAGGAAAAGGTTCCTACAAAAAGACCTTGAGTCAGAATCCGTGTGAACTAGAAAATTAGATGCAAATAAAGCAATGGTTGGTGTCACTAGTATCTAAGGCAACATATGCTGGACTTTAAGTCAGATAACCTCTACTTTAGCGGATACATACCGATGGAAGGGAGAACAGCTGACGGAGTATACTGGGCCACCATGCGGAGAAAAGGTGAACTGCGCCGGTGCTTTCAGTGGGATGGAAGAGCCAGTGCTGATTGCAGCTGATGTCTGGACACTTGAAGAGCATTTCATCAGGTAACCTCCTTCTACCCCGACAATGAACAGGTTTGGGTCAAAATGTGAATAGGAGAGGCACGTTACACCGACTGCCGTGTCCCCCCGTCCAGGCTGGAAGGATTAACAAAGATCACCATTAAAGCTGTAATTTATCATCATATTCAGCAATTTTCCAGTAAGATGAATGTAATACATCGGATAAAGCTACCTTATGTATCTTTGTGTTGCTGGGGATCTGCTGAGTAACCAGGGCGAACCCATCCAATAATACCAAGTTCCCTTCTTTCTCCAACTGCCACACAAGGATCTTTCCATCGGAAGATACGCTGAAAACCTGCTGTCTGTGGCCTTGCGACTTCTCCTGCATCCAGCCAACCTTCCAAGAGAACAGGAGCATGGAAATCATGGATAATTCCATTGTATACTAAGCTTTAATGGGAATAAAACATATAATAAACTGTACCTGATAGACTGCATCAGTGTGAGTATCTCCTATAAGTCCAGTCCTTCCAACCAAAGGGTCATCTGTCCGACTTGTGTCCCACACCAATACCTCACCATTATAAAGACCACCTGTAGAACAAGTTATATATAGGTCTATATAAATACACCAGTAAAAGTCAAAGTAATGCTGTCTCTGTCAAAAAACACCACATTTCTTTCCTTCTATTGTGTACTCATGTACTTCTGTATCAGACTTCCTGTTTTCAGCTTAAACCTCCAGGGCTAGGGCTTGAGCATGCTCAGTTTGCTCCTCTCTCCCCCCCCCTCCCCTCCCTGCTGTGCTATGAGTGAGCAGGGAGAGAATCAGGCAGGAAGTGATGTCACACCAAGCTAATATGGCAGCTGCTGTCTAGCTTCTAGAGCGGTTTACTGGTAAATCATTCTGCAAAATAAATAGTGTTATTGCTTGCTCTATTGGAGTAATCTATTGGCAATAAACTGCTTTAGTAGCTTTCCTTCTCCTTTAAAAAAGGGGTAAACTTTAATTTATTGTTTTGCTATGGTAACTTTATCCACAGACTATGATGAAACAGTGACCTCCAGTGGCCATATGTTGTACTCGTCCTATTTCACAGGGGTTCTGAGGGCTGGTAAAGGATCCTACAAAAGGGGCTGATAGCTCAGGCTGGTTCTGGTACCAACCCAGGTTAGAGTCCTGCGCGGGTCCATATTTTGGAACCCGTACCTGCAACCCGCATTTTTACCCGCCTGGACTCGCTACCCGACCCGCAAGTTCCTTATCTGCAACCCGGACCTGCTGACCATCAAGAATCAGGAAGTGCTGTAGTAAACCGGAAGTGACATCATTAAAAGTAGGCGTGATCAGAAAAAAAAGGAGTAAAACTTGCAATGAGAGGCAATGAAGAATGGGGGCTAGAAAACATACCAGCAATAAGTGAAGGCTGTGACGGGTGACATGCCAGACACATCACTGAACTCTGAACATCTAAAACAGTATCAGGGTTTTTTGGGTTGAAGCCCCTGCGGTCCAGATTCCACAGACACACAAAAGACTTTTCAGTGCTCCAGTCACCATCTCCTAACCTGAAATTAGACACAATGTGATTGTATTAATAACAAATGCTACTTCTTGTACAACCAGACCAAGGACTCAAAAAGTACAGATTTAGCTACGTGGATTGCAAGCACTAATGAAAAGAGTTTTATATGTATATATACATTTATACATGAATTTACATCCATAACCAGAGGTGGGTTTATATCTGGCATGCCCCTCTCCTACCTGACTGGCACCTGTAAAAAATACATGTAGGTAGGGAGTATCCCTGTCCTCTTTAGCTGGGCTGCAAAATCAAGTGGCAATTTTCACACATTTTTAATGATTTTTTTTCTATACAGGCACCCAAGGACTGCCCCCTGAAGCTGGAAAAATCCCTTAAAAAAACATGGCCCTGCACATAATAATAATACAGTGTTTTCTATTGTAACCAATATCCTTGGTTATTAGATGAATAACTTACCTGCCATATGAGCAAGCAAAGACCGACCCAGTTGAATTCCAGGAGACGCTGGTGACCTGAAGTTGGTGCTCCAAAGCTTCAGGGTAGTGTAGGCTGTGTAAGCAGGTCACCTAGTGTGATAAAAACACAAACACTCTTGAGAGAATTGAGAGATAACAAGAAGTTTAGTTCTGGCTTGTAAAACAATGGGGCCTCATTTTAACCCTTTGAGGGCTGGGAGTGGGAACCAAGAATCTATAATGCAGGTCATCTGTAACTTAAATGTCAGCTCCACAGATTCTGAAGCACACAAAGTGTTTCATACCCCCTTCTCCTTTTAGACTGTGCACTCTAACGAACAGGACCTTCTTTACTGCCTGTATGGGTCGTTATTTGTGTGTAATCTGTGTGGTTTATGTATAGGCCCTTCTACTGTACCGTGTAACCGAATATGTTGGTGTTTTATAAATATTATAAATAATAATTAAAAAAAGAGTAGGGATGCACTGAATCCACTATTTTGGATTCGGCCGAACCCCTGAATCCTTTGTAAAAGATTCAGCCGAATACCGAAGGGGAAAACATTTTTTACTTCCTTGTTTTGTGACAAAAAGTCATGTGGTTTCCCTCCCCGCCCCAAATTTCAATATGCAAATTAGGATTTGGATTCAGTTAGGCCAGGCAGAAGGATTCGGCCGTAACCGAATCTTGCTGAAAAAGGCCGAATCCTAGCTGAATTCCAAACCGAATCCTGGATTCAGTGCAACCCTACAAAAAAGTAGAAATCAATTCTATTTCTGCAGTTTATAAATATGACTCTATAGGGGCGCTGTTTCAGAATGATAATAAGCCTCTACACTCCATGTAGACCTGTGGCTAGCCCCGTGAATAGAACATTACAGTTTAGCAGTAGCGACAATTTAAAGAAGAAGAGTGCCAGGAATGAGGGATTTTAATGCTTTCCAGGAAGCAGACCCCACCCATTCCACGGGACCCTCAGAGGGGTCTGCTTTCTCTATAGTTACGACAATGGGCACAAGTGTTTGTTAGATGAGAACTAAGGGGTTCTTTGCGGGGAAATATCAATAACCCATTATATGTCAATCAACCAATGATATAAACTCCCCATGTTTATGCTGGGTCAGCCACCTCTGTGTTCCTTTTTTTATTATTTATTAACTGCTGCTTACCCAAAGGGATGAGAAAAAAGAAAAATCTCATCATTCAGCAGTTTAAAAGCGAAATCATTTGGGTAACGCTACCCAGGGTGGAATAATCACCGAATTAATGAATATGCCGTGTGACCTAATAATATGATATTGGAAGGCATACAGAGCGACCTATCAGAGTGCAGGATTGCTTTAGACATCCATAAGATTTACCTGTTCGTTCTGCTCCTCCCAATTCACCTCGAAACCATCAAAAGCGTGACTTTTCCAGTTTTTCTTCAACTCCTTAATCATAATCCCTTCCACGCGTTTCATAAATTGCCCCAGATCAGGGTAGTCCAGAAGGGGCCCGAGATCGACATCCAGAGTTCTCTGCTGGCCATTCTGCTCAGTCTGGGTGCCCATCTCACTTACACAACAGGCTTGGTTTGAGGCCTCTTTCATCTTCAGTGGGACGGTCTGACAGCTTCTCTGTAGGGAACAAATATGTCAAAAGGAAAAGCTGCCTGTACCTGAGATTCCACAGTAATTAATTAACCCCCCCCCCCAGTGAAGGCCCTGAAAAAACAATTCCTGTCCTTACTCTCACCGAGGAACACTTAGGTGGTCCGGTTATCATCTGCACTGTTAAAAAGCAACTATTAACCCTTAAAGGAGACATATAGGATAAATGAAAAAACACTAATTTTGTAGGCAATTATGAGTAATATTTGGTGTTGCTTTTACATGGTAATAAAAATTAATATTATCTTTAAAAATAGCCCCTTAATTAGAGCTCCCTATAGATGTTCACTGGTCCGTGTCTGTGTTTCAAATGAGGGGTGGGCGTGTCCCTGCCAGAAGCACAGTAAGAGGGGGACAGCCAATCACAGCCCTGCAGTCACACAAGCACAGACAGGCTTCAGTTCCCTATCAGGTCCTGCTAACCGCTGATTGGTTCCTGTCCTACAGTGCAGTGAGCTGAGTGCACAGCCTGGGAATTCAGGGAGCAGGAAGTAGAATAGAAAGGAGGGATTATTAGGGTTGTTGCAGAAATATTCAATAAACCAGCCTGAAACACTTCTTTTTAAGCACAATTCTAAATGAGTAGAACGCACTGGCATGTTATTATTTTTTACACAAAATGTCAACTTTAAAAAAAAAAAAATGATAATGTTGAATGATGATTATGTTGTACAAATAAGTCTAGGCGGTTGTGGAAATGCAGGAACCCCTTTAAGGGTAAAATACACCGTTTATTTGACACAAGCTCTGTGGATTCTAACAGTGGAGTAACTAGATTTTACTTTGCCCCACGGCACATGAATTTAAGGGTCCAGGGTTGTCCAGTTTTACCAATATAGGCTGAAATGTCTCATTAATTGGGGCCTCCTGGGCAGGGTCTGCGTCCTCTGTAGTTACGCCCCTGGATTCTAAACTCACAAAGAGATCACAGGGTTTTATAAATGAATAAATAGGGTCATATCACAGCACAGACAGACAGACAGAGAACTGCTCTTACAGCCAAACAGGTGGCTCTGCCTCAAGGCCAGGGTACTTAGTACAGTCACCTGACCAGCCTACTTACCGACTCAGAGCGGGACTCCTGGGATTTCCTCCATGTGGACTCTACTGTCACCTCGTCCAGCTCTACATCAGAGAACATCTTGCTGTCAGCAGCTCTTTCACTCATCTATAGCGGATCCATACGCGCCCTGGTGTTACCATGCCAACTGTAAAGCTTTCCGGCGGCGCATTCTGTGACGTTTCACCCTCGTGATCTATCTACACTAGCTCTCCTATTTTCTTCATTATTTCGGTCTATACACGGTGTGCTCTACACAATATTTGTCCCCAAATATAGCGGCGTTAAGGAATAACAATTTTGCGCATATTTGCTTGACAAGTCCCTACGCCGCCAAATGGCACCTTTAAAGAAAGCGCAAGCGCCATATTTGAAATGGGCAGCGCCCTTCATGAAACGTAGCAAAGGGACGAACCTGAACCGCTGCTTCTGTCAAACCAGCAGAATGTATAGCAGATTATTTATCCATAGTAACAAGTCAAAAGTAAGGTGAATACTTCGAAATAAGCGTGCCTGTAATGGACCAGTTGCCAGCTAGAAATATGGCGCCCGATTAGAATGACCTTACATTAAAGCATTATGGGTAGCTGTTCTAGTGAGTATTTTTCACAAAATGTATATGTCTCAAGAAAGAAATGATTAGTGACACTTGCTGAGGTAATTATTCAGTCTGTGTGTAATTGAAAAGGGCTAATTTATGTGGAGAGTTTGAAATGTTTTAGTTTGAAGGGCCATCAGAGAAATGATTAAGGTAATTTAGCAGCACTATATTCCACAATGCTGTACTATATGTACTATAGACAGGAGCAACAGGCTCTTTAGCAGAGTCAGCAAGGGGTTTTATTCATAATGCAGCAGTTGTCGCTTCCATCCCCCTAGGGTTGCCACTTTTTCTGGAAAGTTTTCTGGCCTTCCTATATATATATTTTTTTTTTCCCTATTAATAATAACATTGGAATCAGCCATCATTTTTACCGGCCAGGCCAGTAAAATTCTGGCCAGGTGGCAGCCCTAGTGGCAACCTTAATCCCCCCACCCAACTAGGGTTGCCACCTTTTCTGGCAAAAATACTGGCATTCCTATATATTTATCTATTTTCCCTATTAATTGTAGTAATATGTGTACGGATAATATTGCGGAATACACAACTTTAATAACATTGGCATCAGCAATTATTGTTACAGGCCAGGCCAGTAAAATACCAGCCATATGGCAACTAGGGATGCACCGATTCCACTATTTTGGATTCAGCCGAATCCCCCAATGCATCTTGGAAGATTCTGAGCCCTGATTCCACCCCACCCAGGACTGTCAAATGTTATGCTGAATGACATTACTAATAGAGTCTAAAGAAAACAGAAATCCAGTATTTTTCCAGAAAATGTGGCAGCCCTACCAAATGTACCTAGGGTTGCCACCTTTTCTGGAAAAAAATACCGGTCTTCCTATATATTTATTTTTTTCCCTATTAATAACATTGGGATCAACCACAATTTTACAGGACAGGCCGGTAAAATACCAGCCAGGTGGCAACCCAACATGTACCCCATGTAACAGTCCCCCCACAGGGTCAGTTGTGGAACAGGCACAAGTCAAAAAACATGAATTGACACTTGACAGTTCTTAGTTGGGGCTTCTGTACAAGTAGGACCCTTAGGGGCACATTTACTAAGGGTCGAAGTGAATTTTCAAATTCAAAAACGTCGAATTTCGAAGTAATTTTTGGCTACTTCGACCATTGAATAGGCCAAATTCGACTTTGATTTGAATTGAAAATACTTCGAATATTCGACCATTCGAAAATCAAAGTACTGTCTCTTTAAAAAACTTCGACTTCGACACTTTGCCACCTTAAACCTGCCAAATTGCTTTGATAGCCTATGGGGACCTCCTAGAACCTATAGCCAACAGTTTTTAGAAGTCAAAGTTTTTTTTGATAAATCCTTCGATCGATCAATTAAATTGTTTGGATCAAAGGATTTAATCAATTGATCGAACGATTTTACTTTGATCGAATATGGCCAAAACTTCAAATATCGAAGTATTGCAATTCGATGGTCGAATTTCGAAGTTTTTTTCACTTCGAAATTCGACCCTTAGTAAATGTGCCCCTTAGTGTCTAAGGGTGGTGGCACACGGGGAGATAAATCTTTGCTACTGAGGGCCACTAATCTCCCCAAAATGCCTTCCCACCTGCAAGAATGTGAATCGCCGGCAGGATTGCATAAGCGTCGCTACGGTTTTCCAAAGTTGCCTCACATGTAAACTTCTGGAGACTTTGGAAAAACTGAAGCGACGTGTATGCCATCCCGCCGGCGATTCGCATTCTTGCTGGAGATTGGTTGCCCTCAGTAGCGAAGATTTATTGCAGACGACTAATCTTCTTGTGTGCCACCACTCTTACTTCAGGCCCTCCTTCTGTAACTTTGTACTAATGCTTTATGGCCCTAGGGGTAATTAGGCTGTTGTGGCTAGCTGCCAAAGACACAAATGTAGTGAATATACCAAGATGCTTTTATGTGATGTGATAATGGGCAATACAATACGAGACACGTGGTAACAAATTGTCAGTGGATGAGGCAGTATATGGTACTTATATGTTTAAGCAAAATTTATGTGAATGAGGACCTGAGAAACCTAGGGTACTTTTTAGTTTAGCTTTAGCCAAGCCTCATTTTCTCAGACTCTCTCTAGTCACACATATAGGTTATGCTTTTGGAATACAAAAATACTGTATGCAAGCCACTTATACCTGCAAATAAAATTAAGTTAAGACGGATCGTTGATGGAAATGGACCTGGGGTATTTGTGCACAATAAACTTGGCTGTATCAGGCAAGTGAGCAGCATAAATGTCCAGCAGGGTATTGTCCTGTAGCAAAGGGGTAGAGATTCACAGGAGGAGTTGGTCATACTCTCTCTTTATAAAGTGCTGGTCTAGAATACACAGTGCAGTATTGGTATAAAAATATATTAATAAAACAGAGAAAGTCCAAAAAAGAGCTAGTTGATAAAGGGAATGGAATGTCTCAGTTATGAGGAGGGATAGGGTTCAGAGGTGTAACTAGATACTACTGGGCCCCACAGCAAATTATTTTTCATGCCCCCAAAATGTCTAGAGGTTGACCTGTTTTACCAATATTTATTGAAATTATATATGAATTAGAGCCCCCTATACCTCCTGGCCCTCCCTGCAGCTGTAGGGTCTGCTTCCTCTGTAGTTACACCCCTGGTAGGGTTGTTTAAGCTGAAGCAGAGGTGTTAAAAAGAGTATGTGACTTCCATTTATAAATATACAAGGGCACTATACTACACACTTCACTAGTAAATCCTTCCACCAAACACAAGGACACACATTAAGCGTGGAAGAAAAGAGGTTCCATCTTTAGAAAAGGTTCTTTACAGGGAAGACTGTGAAGATGTTAAACTTTCTTCTGGATCCTGTTGTATTGGTAGATTCATTAGATACAAAATACTCACAGCTCAGGATCAACCACACTTTCTCAAAATCAAAGACTCATTAAATAGGCAGGTTTCACTTTTTCAACCTCATCTATTATGTTACTATGTATTATCATATGCCTGAACAAAATACTGGGTCAGATTATCTGGATGGCATGTGTTGGCAGGGTCTGACTAGGGGGTCCCACCAGGGCTGCTGTCTCAGGGCCCCCTGCTCTTGTGGGCCCCGCCGGCTTAGATCCGCACCCTGAGCTTCTTCTTCCCTGCTCAGGGTGTGGATTGTGGATGAAGAGCCTGGGGTCCACCGGGCTTTTTCCTGGTGTCCCGTCAGCCCAGTCTGACCCTGTGTGTAGGGGGTGTTAAAGGGGTTATTCACCTTTGAGATAACGTTTAGTATGATGCATAGAGTGAAATACTGAGACAATTCGCAATTGGTTTTCATCTATATTATTTGTGGTTTTTGAGTTATATTCAGCAGCTCTCCAATTTGCTGTTTCAGCAATCTGGTTGCTAGGATCCAAATGACCCTAGCAACCATGCATTGATTTGAATATTGGACTGGAATATGAATAGCTAGGGGTCTAAAAAGCAAGATGAGTAATACAAAGTAACAAATACATTTGTAGCCTTAGAGATTCTGGTTGTGTGTGCGTAGATCTGCTAATTGATACATGTATCCAGTGACTTGTATTCATGTTGGATGTGACTTCCATGAGTGTGTGACCCCCCTTATAGTCAGAACCAGTTTATTAGATCGGAGTCAGATTGTATTCTCTGAGTTTGCATTCAGCAAATGTATGCAGGTGCGTCTGTGCACTTCAGAACCGTCGGGTGTATATTAGAGTTGGTTGGAATGTGGTGTGCACGAGGCAATATTTAGCACATATACAATATAAGGAAGACTTTTATTCCTGTTGCTGGGTAGAACAGTGCTGCCTGTACATTCAGTGAAACCTCAATAGTACATACCCTGATTTTAAGTTTTTAGAGATCGTACAGTGATATATAATGCATAAAATCGGGAAATAGGGGTTCTACTGTAACAGTATCTCATCATCAGTGGTTATTTACAAGCGCTGTACAAACTGTTCCATGCTCTGTCCGTGGTGCTGGACCCGGACTCTGACAGTCCTCTATCTTTGAAAGGGGTTGTTCACCTTTCAATTAACTTTTGGTATGATGTACAGAGTGATATTCTGAGACAATTTGCAATTGGTTTTCATCTTTTATTAATTGTGTTTTTTGAGTGATTTCGTTTTTTTCTCAGCAGCTCTCCAGTTTGCAATTTTAGTAATCTGTTTGCTATGGTCTAAATGACCCTAGCAACCATGCATCGATTTGAATAAGAGACTGGAATATGAATAGAAGAGGGTCTGCAGAGAAAGATGAGTAACAAAAAGTAGCAATAACTATAAATGTGTAGTCTTACAGATTATTTGTTTTTTTTTTTGTTACAGAGTATTTTGTGTGTTTTGCTAAACCAATTGCAAATTGTCTCAGAATATCAGATGAACAACCTATTAAGGGTTAGTTCACACAGGGCGTTTTGGGGAGATTTGGTCGCCTGGCGACTAATCGCCTTGTTTTTGCGGCGACCAATCTCCCCAAGCGCCTTCCCTGTTCCTGCGCCGGCTAAATTGAAAAAACACTGGCCATGTCTTGCCAGCTTTGGCCATATCACATCTTGTCAGTTCCAGGTCCAATAAATATGGCATCTTACAGCAGACCCTCTGATATTTGCCAGAACAAAAAAGTAATGTTACCTGTTTTTTTTTAGAAACTTCCACTATCCCCCCCATCTCCCTCCTGGATCCCCCTTTGGGATTTATACATGAGGTGAGAGCTACTGTATAACAGCCAAATAGCACCCCTAACTCCTTGAAGGGGGTGGTTCACTTTCAAGTAAACTTTTTTAGTATCTTAAAGAATGGCCAATTCTAAGAAACTTTTCTTCTGACTCTTTTCAGCTTTCAAATGGGGGTCAGTGACCCCATGTAAAAGACAAATGCTCTTTAAGGCTACAAATGTATTGTTGTTGCTACTTTTTCTTACTCCTTTTCTTATCCAGTCCCCCTATTCCAGTCTCTTATTCAAATCAGTTTGCGATGTCAGCCATCTGGTTGATAGGAAACAAACTACCCTAGCAACCAGATAGCTGACATTGCAAACTAGAGACCTGATGACTAAATAACTCAAAAACCACAAATAATAAAAAATGAAAACCAATTGCAAATTGTCTCTGAATATCACTCTCTACATCATACTAAAGGTTAACACTCAATGGTTAACAAACCCTTTAACAAACATTACATTGTGTCTCCCGAGCTATGGAAACTCTGCGTCTATATTTGGAACGGCAGAGCGATCTACACTTTAGGGTAGGACTCCACGAGCGATTTTGTCGCGATCCGATGCACTTCAACAAAATGCGTCTGCATCCGACAGTTGTGTTGCGTCGGATCAACGCTGCAACACCATGCGACAATTCTATCTCCTACCTTATTTTTGTCGCATGCGTTTTGTCGCAGCGCGTCGGATCTCGACAAAATCGCTCGTGGAGTTCTACCCTTATATTTTAACGGGCAGTGAGGTGCTACATATCTGAAGCCAAACATTGAATCTTAGCAATGCACATTACAGAGTTAAAAGGAATGTATTTGCTGAACACCTGAATTCTGGAATGTCGGGATCACCGAGGATTTATGAAATAATCTCCAGTACAAGCTTTTTTTTTTTTTGCTAGTCTCAGCATATTTAATCACTGCGTTCTCAAACCCCATATTGAAACCATCTGACTGTAATTTAGTATAGATGAACTGGGACGAGGGAACGTTTAGCACTGAACTGTTGATGAAAACGAGAAAAGTAACAGTTTCAATTCCTGAATGTTATTAAAGGAGTTTTAGTATGGTGTAGAGAGTGATATTCGGAGACAATTTGCCGTTGGTTTTCATGCTTTCTTGTTTGTGGCTTTTGAGTTATTTAGCTTTTTATTCAGCAGCTCTTCAGTTTGTAATTTCCGCTATCTGGTTGCTAGGATCCAAATAATTCTAGCAACCATGCATTGATTTAAATGAGAGACAGGAATATGAATAGGAGAGGGTCTGAATAGAAAGCTGAGTAATAAAAAGTATCAGTTATAATATATTTATAGCTTTTCAGAGCATTTGTTGTTTAAATGGGGTCAGTGACCCCCATTTGAAAGCTAGAGAGAGTCAGAAGAAGAAGGCAATTCATTCAAAAACTATAACAAAAAAACAAATAATGAAGGCCAATTGAAAAGTTGCTTAGAAATGGCCATTCTGTAACATACTAAAAGTTAACTTGAAAGTGAATCACCCCTTTAATTTACTCAGCACTCATTTGCATACAGGATAGGTTAGAAATATTGCACTTTGCTCCTGCAATTAAGTGTGTGTTAATTTATAACTTATTATATGCAGAAAATTATGAATATTGCCTGAGCTATGGCAGCCAATGTCAGCTCCTAGCAACAGATATAGAAGAGTCTGTTCAGAGAGTTATACCTGCATACTGACTATGATTATGTTTACAAATATACAGAGAAGGAATGTTCTGGGCACACAATAAGCTATACCCTCATACTGTACTGTCTAAGGGAATCAATATGGCACCTCCTCCCATATGTATAAATACAAATATACAGAGAAGGAATGTTCTGGGCACACAATAAGCTATACCCTCATACTGTACTGTCTAAGGGAATCAATATGGCACCTCCTCCCATATGTATAAATACAAATATACAGAGAAGGAATGTTCTGGGCACACAATAAGCTATACCCTCATACTGTACTGTCTAAGGGAATCAATATGGCACCTCCCTCCTCCCATATGTATAAATACAAATATACAGAGAAGGAATGTTCTGGGCACACAATAAGCTATACCCTCATACTGTACTGTCTAAGGGAGTCAATATGGCACCTCCTCCCATATGTATAAATTCAAATATACAGAGAAGGAATGTTCTGGGCACACAATAAGTTATACCCTCATACTGAACTGTCTAAGGGAAACAATATGGCACCTCCCATCCATAGATATGTATACAAACATACAAAGAGTTTATTGCCTTTTTTAAAAGGGGAAATCAATAGATATTAAATTCTGATCCAGACCCTTCCCATTCTGTGCTGCTGGCTTTGCTGCCCCAAAGGCATTTTGCTTATGGGCTGAACACTCATATTTGACTCCTGCTTTGCTCATTAGCATATCTAAGGAGCAGATGTTGCAACTGACCACTAGTTGCATTTCAGACACACGTTGCTAGTATTGGAAGCAGCAATGCACACAATCTCTATACCCCCCCCCCCCCCCACATCACTAAGGGGCACATTTACACAAGGCTCACTGCCGGCTAACAATAGAGCTTTTTCCGTGGAGTTTTCTGATAATATGGGGGGTGGGAGAAAAAAAAAAGCCTTTTCTCTGGCACAGACCGAACTCTATGGGATTGTCAGGTGAATTATGCAAAATCCTTAGACGTCAAGAAACAGCCCTGAGCTTTCCCTCGTGATTGGCACAACATAAGTCTCTGCCCTTCACCCCCAGAAAATAGAATTAAAATCAAATTGAGAAAGGCAACGTCAAAAAAAAAAAAAAAAAAAAATCTTTAATGAATGGGGGACCCAACTAATAAAATATGCATTTGTTTTAATGCTTTAGGAACCCTGTATTTACTGGTTGGCAGATTTTAATTGCAATATGAACGGACACCATAAAAGACATTGATTCCAATCACGTGATGAAATATCATATTTAAACGGCAGCATTGTGTCTGCACAGGAATGGGATGCCCACTCCTATTCAAACGCACATCTGCTCTGTTGTCGTATGTTAATGACACACATTCATATTTAAATAAGAATCAGCAACCGGCAGCTCTGGCAGGACTACAACTCCCACAAACCCACGGCGGCCGGTGCATATCTCAATTTTATAATACTACTGTAAGTAGGAATAGAATGTTATTGGCTTGCAAATAGGTCATATAATTTAAAGGAAAACCCAAAGCTGCACTAAATCCCCCAAAAATTCTAGGGTGGGGGTATTGGAGCTGAGCACAGTGTTCACTATTGTGTTAACTTTTTAGTATGACGTAGAGAGTGATATTTTGAGACAATTTGCAATTGGTTTCCATTTTTTATTACAGGTATGGGATCTGTTATCTGGAACAGTACAAATCTGTTATCCGGAAACCTGTTATCCAGAAAGCTCCGAAATATGGAAATGCTGTCTCCCATAGACCCCATTATACTCAAAAAAATCCAAACTTTAAAAAAATGATATCCTTTTTCTCTGTAATAATAAAACAGTAGCTTGTGCTTGATCCCAACTAAGATACAATGAATCAATACTAGAAATAAAACCAGTCTATTGGGTTTATTTAATGTTAACGTGATTTCCTAGTAGACTTAGGGTAGAGGCCCAGCGACAAATCGCCTCTTCTTCGGGCGACTAATCTCCCGGCAATGGCTTCCTGTCTGCTAGAATCTAAAGTCCTGGAGGGATGGCACTCGTTTGCTTCTTTTCCGAAGTTGGAAAATGAAGTGCTCCGAGGGCCAGAATGTAAATCGCCGTCGGGAAGGCATTGTGGGGAGATTAGTCGCCCCAAAGAAGAGCCGATTTGACGCTAGGCGACTAATCTCCCCCAAATAGCATTGTGTGCCTCTACCCTTAAGGTATGAAGATCTGAATTATGGAAAAATACCTGTATTTGTGTTGTTTTTTTTAGTTATTTAGCTTTTTATTCAGCAGCTCTCTCCCGTTTGCAATTTCAGCCATATGGTTTCTAGGGTCTAAATTCCCCCAGCAACCATGTATTGATTTAAAGAAGAGACTGAAATATGAATAGGAGAGACCTGTGAGTAATAAAAAGTAGCAATTGCAGAGCATTTGCTTTTAGATGGGGTCAGTGACCCCCCATTTGAAAGCTGGAGGAAAAAGTCAAACAATTAAAATAAACTATAAAAAAAAATGAAGACCAATTGAAAAGTTGATTAGAATCAGCCATTCTATAACATACTAAAAGTTAACTTAAAGGTGAACCACCCATTTACTATAAACCTCAATTTTTCCTCTCTGTTATAACTCACAGGGGCTCGGGGGTCTTCCATAGGGTTGCCACCTGCCTGGTAGAAATGATGGCTGATCCAAATGTTATTAATAGGAAGGATAAATATATAGGAAGGCCGCTGTTTTTTTCAAGAAAAGGTGACAACCATAGTCTGCAGGTAACTCCACCAGACGTCAACCAACCCCCGTGACTTCAGGGTGCCACTTTGTGTAATTATGAGACCTTATTTCCAACTACAATGAGGGTGGGAATTCACAACACTGCAATTATTTACTCTGAAACAGTTAACTTACATCAACCAATCAAAACGGTGCTTTCATTAGTCTTCCTGCTGCTGTCTGACCGGAGTTAACTGCTGATTGGTTGGAGTCATTAGGTCATTATCCCACTATAGCACGAATATGTTCCAACATATAATGCTCTACGGCCTTCCCTATGACATCACTAGCCTACCATCCCACATCACAGCACCGCCGCAAGGTGAGGAAGCTTATACCTAACTACGTTCACTTATAGTTTTATAGTTATTTGCCTTTTTCTTCAGACTCTTTGCAGCTTTCAAATGGGCTTTGTTGACCCCTTCTAAAAAGCAAATGTCAAATGTATTGTTATTGCTGCTTTTTATTACTCCTCTTTCTATTCAGGCCTCTCCTCTATTCATATTCCAGTCTCTTATTCAAATCAATGCATGGTTGCTAGGGGAATTCAGACCCTAGAAACCAGGCTGCTGAAATGGCAAACTGGAGAGCTGCTGAATAAAAAGTTTAATAAGTCAAAACCCACAATAATTGAAACCCAATTGCAAAATGTCTCAGATTATCAGCATCTACATCCTACTAACAGTTAATTCAAAAGTGAACAGCCTCTTTAAGGTGACAGTGGTAGTGGGCGGGGCCGCTTTCCACCCTCCTCTCACTCGCGTGCAGCGGCGGGAACTCAGCGCGCCCACAAAAAAAAACTCGAACCTGCCGCCCACATGTGACGGCGTGACGCGCGCGCTGCCCAGCCTTCCTGTCTCCCTATAGCCTCCTTAACTTGGCAATGCGCTCCACGTCATTCCCCCATCTCCGCTCTTGGACTACTCCGCCTTCTCTTAGTCCAGAGACATTGAGAATAGGGCGCGTCCTCACGTCATCCCCGCCCACTTCCCAAACCCCTCCTCCGCTCTTGGACTGCTCCGCCCTCTCAGTCCAGACATTGAGAATAGGGCGCGTCCTCACGTTACCCCGCCCATTTCCCAAGCCCCTCCTCCGCTCTTGGAGTGCTCCGCCCTCTCTTAGTCCAGAGACATTGAGAATAGGGCGCGTCCTCACGTCATCCCCACCCATTTCAAAGCCTCCACCCTACTAGGCGGGAAAGAGGGGGAGAGGTGGGCACGGACTAAAGCGATGTCCCCTTTGCGGACACGCCTAGGCCACTCCTCTTTCTCCCGCCTCACTGAAAGGAGGTGGTTCCGCCTGGCTTCTCTCAAGAGCGGGAGCGCGGGTTGGTGCTGATCGCAGTGCGTCCCTCCGCCCCTCCCTTTTCTCTCACACACGCACGGGAGCGAGATCTTCCCTCACACATAGCAGCGGCCATTGCGCCTTCTTCTCTTTTCCCCTTTCTCCCTCTCAGCTCGGCACCCGACCAACACTCACGCTCAGTTCCCGCCGCAGGAAGGAGGGCAAATTGCCAGGGCGTTCCGTCCCCTTTCCCTTCCCACAAGCGGCCGCCTCACACCGAAGCAGCTTCCTCTGTCTGTGAGTTCCCCCTCCCCTTTCAGCCAGGCCTGAGCCTGCACTCCCTCCCCCTGCCTCGCGCTCTCACCACTTCTCCTCACTCACACACGCGACATGTCGGCGCCCAAAGTCAGTAAAAAGGAGGTGAACTCCAACCATGACGGAGCGGACGAGACCTCAGGTAAGACTGGGGGAAAGAGAAAGCTGGACGCTGGGAGGACGAGGCCTTGTAACTAGCGCCATTTTTGTCAGCGGAAGGCGCGCTCTGCAGGCCGCACAGGAAGGGACACTCAACCCGCCCGCCGCTGCAGGGAATGAGCCCCGTGGGATAAGGCGTGTGGCGCTACTTGTGTTCCAGTCGGGGAAAGCGCGAGAGGCGGGCTGTGCGGCCTCACACTGCGCAGGAAGCCCGGCCGCTCATTGTCCTGTTCCGCCATGATGTTTCCGATCCGCATGGCACAGGCCGCAGGGACACGGGGAGGTTCGGGGGAAGGAAGATCAATGCGCACCTCTGTTCCCATTCGGGCAGTGAGTCCGCGCGATCGTCTTCCGCCTCCTTAGCACGTGGGGCCCAGAGTTGCTTAACCTTGGCTTCCCAGGTCTTTGCTGGACTACATCTCCCAGCATGCTTCACGCCAAACTCGAGTCTAACAACGAGCTGAAGCTGAGATAATAATAATCTTTATCCCCAGCCCGAATCCTGCTGTGTTCTTATTGGCTGCTTATACCCCCTCTTTTCTGTCCCAATTGTAGATCCCCGGGCTCGGCTCCCACGTGTCCGCTCTGTTTACCCGCCATAATGTTAAAGGGCAAATGTGTTCTGGCTGCGACTATAGGCTGCTGAGCCTTTCCAATTCTGTACTATTCTACTTGTTGCTTTAAAACCCCTTGGATGTTGCTCCCAGTGCCCCCAAAGCAGCTGCTTATTTTTGTATTTTTGACTTAAGGGCAAGCTTTAATTGCATAAAAAGCTTGTGTACTGCCAGAGCCTCCTGTAGGCTTCAAGTCCACATAGGGGATAGCTGTAACCAATCGCAGCCTATATTTTGCATCCCCAGGAACTAGTAGTTTACGTTGCGCTCTCAACATTTTTTTACATTTGAATGTGGCTCACAAGTAAAAAAAAGTTTGGGGACCCCTGACATAGTAGTGAGTTATTCCAAAATATGAAAAAGATGGGTAGCAGTGCCAATAAGTGTACCACTATTGATCAAAAAGCAAAATATCCAAAGCAATGAATGAAAAGAGAAAATACTCAGTCCATAGGTGCAAAATGTTGAGACAATACTCACTTTTTGTTGTTTTAGTGCGTTCTCCCCCCCAACTGTTCAGCATTAAGAACTAGCTGACAAGCCAGTTGAGCTCTTGTGTATTCAATGATGGATCTTGTTAACCTTTTCCTTTCCAATGACACATGGAATCTGTTGCAGACACTGCCTTTTGAGTTCAGGGATGTCTTGTGTTTCAGTGTTGCGTTTAAATGATTAGAGAGTGTGTTGCCTAATAAATGTGCTTTGTCAGACCCCTCTGCTGCTTCCATTGGAATGGGTTAACGATAGTAGGGAAACATTGCTAAGCTTTCTTTTATTGCTGCAAAGACCTGAAAACCATCTAAGTTTGATGCTCATAGTTTCCTGCATCCGAGTTGCATGCCTTCTGCAATCACTTATCAATAACACAGGGGTAACCAACCTTATGCCCATCTATCTTTAAAGCTCTCTGCTTTTTCTAATGTTTAGCAGCAGTGAAGAAAGAAGCTGGTGGCCTACAACCTGCACCTTTGGTGCTATACCCAGAATTGCAAAAAGCCACACATTAGCCGCCTGCTTTAGTAGGGTTGCATCCGTTTATTATGGGGATAGAACTGTCATGGTGCACTGGCTACTTATGCCAACATTGGAATCCCACAAATTAATAGAACATTAACATTTTATCTTTCAGAAAAAGAGCAACAAGAAGCCATTGAGCATATTGATGAAGTACAGAATGAAATAGACAGGTAAGGTACCAACATTAGCGCATCTATTCCTTCAATATGTGCTCTGCCATTAATCTGCTGTTGTCTCCTGTTACTTGCTGTGCATTTTTGCCCCCGACTGCTTATAAGACCTATTATGTCCTGCCAGGCTTTTGTCTATTTTCTGCATAATCTTAATTTTCCAATCACATTTTAATTGTGAACCATGTGCCATTTTGGGTATAATAGTTAATCCTGACAAGGAGGAAGTTGGGGACAGCCTTCATCTAGACTAGAGAAATGTTTAAGTTCTCCGAGCGTTTCCTGGTTGGAGCATGGGTCGAAAGTGAAAGGAAACGGCTTCCTCGTAATCAGTAATGTCAGATCCTAGGGGCATGTGCTCTTGTCAGCACAACTACCTTTTTATTCTAGCTCTGTAGTGCTGCATGGCTGTTTTATCATCTACACCAGAGATCCATGCTGTCCACTATTGATGCGCCCTTGCAAGTCTTCCTTCTGTATAATTTTTTTTACAGATCTTTGTAGTCCTGCTAACATCTGTATCAACCTATTGGCGACCTCTTATGCCCCAAAGGTAGATCGGCATCTTCCAGTAGACTTTTAGTTGGTGATCAGTAGATCTCAAGACACTGTCAAAACAGCTTGTCTAAATCACTGGTCTATTTCATACTTTTCATTCAATTATTATGTTACGGTTTCATAAGAAATACAGTAATTGTTTAATTATAGCAATATACAAATTCCCATCAATAAATATTTAATATTTTCCATGGAACAGCATGCTAACAATGCTATTACGGATGTTGATCCTAATGGGACAACATCACTAAAAGTAGACCTCCTATTAGAAAAGTATGGGCACTCCTGTCTTATGTGTTAACAGCATTTCCCTGCAAAATCCAGTTACTATTCGAAAAACTGTTCATGTTTAAGAATTTTTTTTTTATTGCATCTCCTTTGTTTTCTTAGACTGAACGAACAGGCAAGTGAAGAAATATTGAAAGTAGAACAGAAATATAACAAACTTCGTCAGCCATTTTTCCAGAAGAGGTCAGAGTTGATCGCCAAAATCCCAAACTTCTGGGTTACAACATTCGTCAACCACCCACAAGGTTGGTTACCTGTTTAAACCACTTTTGGTGTGGCTTACCAGGCTTATGGTGTGTGGGGTAGTTTTTGTCCTGACCGTTTTCTGCTCCTATATACAAGTGCCAGTGTTACTTACACAATATCCTTCCTTTGTATCTGAGCAGATGGAATATAACAGATTCTCACACTGGCTTTACTGTGTGAATATTACTGTACCTTTCTTGCGTCAGGTCTCTAGTACAGGGCTGCCTTTTTACTTTTAGAATTGGTGGGTCACTTTGATCGACCTTCGCTTGATTCAAGAATGAGATGCAAAGTAGCTATTTATGATGTTCTACAGTAGCATTATTGTTGTCATCAACACTAGAAATTTTACAGATTTACAATGGATATTTTAATAATTACATGGATATTTAATCGAGTTGGCCTTCTCAAATTAATACTGCTGTTGGCTATTTGTAAGGCTGCTTTCAACTGTTTCTTTTGGTTCTATTTGCCTCTTAGGTCAATAGCTCCTTATTCATCACTTTTCTCTGACTTCATAACTCATTTGGCCAGGCTGATGTCACATTTGCAGTGTCCTTATTTTAGAGTAGCAGCTATAGTTTTCTGGATTGTGATTCATTTGTGTTGCTTAATGGAGACGAGACGGCTAATGATTAAGGAACAACCTGGGGGTGCTATAACTCTCAATCACTCTGCAGTTTTTGGTGCTGCTATCTGCAGTTGTAATGGGGGTTTGGGCAGGTTGATTTCAAGCAGGAACACCAGTAGTTTGCATATCCCTTCACCATTTTATATGGTAGTTTATTTTGGATTGGTAGTGGCTGTCGCTGTTATGCGTAGTTTTGACATTTGTGGTCAGTGGACTTTTTTTTTTTTTTTAAATAAAATTAACAAATTCTGATAGTACCACCACAATACTACATGTGCTATAATACCCTTATGCTTACTCTGTACTGGCAAGACGTTTGTAGTGATTGCCCATTTGCCTTGGGTCTAATCATAGGAAAGTGACACATATTTGTAGTTCACGGTTTTATAATAAACTTTGTCTACACTTTTATATATAATTTCCTCTGCATATTGAGTCATTAATTTTTTTTTTTTTACTTGCAGTATCAGCATTACTGGGTGAGGAAGATGAAGAAGCACTTCACTATCTGACTCGGGTGGAGGTTACAGAGTTTGAAGACATAAAATCGGGTTACAGAATAGATTTTGTGAGTATTCTTTAACTAGACGGACACTGCTGCCAATTAATCATTTTGTCATGTGCTTGTTCGTAAAACTATTTTTTTTCCCCCTCTAGTATTTTGATGAGAATCCCTACTTCGAAAACAAAGTCCTCTCTAAAGAATTCCACTTGAATGAAAGTGGAGACCCATCTTCAAAGTCAACTGAGCTAAAATGGAAAGCAGGCAAGGTAAGATTTTTTTTTAACGTATAAAAACATGCTGCCCTCAGCCATGACAACCTGTAGTAGACGTCGGTTTATTTGTAACTGTTTAGATATACTAGGCTGCTGCTGTAAGAAGATATATTTTAATTTTTTTTTTTTTTTTTCTTTTGAGGATTTAACAAAGCGTTCTAGCCAGACACAGAACAAAGCCAGCAGGAAGAGGCAACATGAAGAGCCAGAAAGCTTTTTCACTTGGTTCACAGATCATTCTGATGCAGGGGCTGATGAACTTGGAGAGGTTATTAAGGATGACATCTGGCCAAACCCACTGCAGTACTACCTGGTGAGGAGGAAGCTCTAGGATTTAATAGAGAGCCTACAGTACTTTTGTGGGGGCTTTGACATGATGATTTTTTTCCCTCAAGGTCCCTGACATGGAAGATGAAGAAGCAGAGGGTGAAGAAGAGGATGATGACGACGAGGAAGAAGAGGGGCTAGAAGATATTGATGAGGAGGGGGATGAAGATGAGGTTGAAGGAGAGGAAGATGATGACGAAGATGAAGAGGGAGAAGAAGCGGAGGTATGTACGTAAAATCATATCACTTATTATGCATGCAGATAATTTTACTTATGGGCATCTTACCCCAAAACAGCTATTGGCCATAGTGTTCCAGAGGCAGTTTGATAACCATCTTGCTCACCTCTGCTCCCCCTTATTTTCTTGGGTTTATTATGCACTTGTTAATCTCTGTACTAAAACTCAGACACCATCAATCCGTACAAATTGCTTCAGGTAGCGAGTGTTTCCCTGGTTTCTTGCTCTAGAGAATTGACTTCCAGTAATGTCTGGTACCCATGTGTGTCTCAGAGCTATAGTTAACATTAATGACACCTTCAGTGGAACAGCGTATTGCAGCCTGCATACAATGGGGAGCAGCTTTGTGACTCGTAGGCTTCCGTTGTACCCCCTGTAATGATAAAAGGAATCCGAGACGGCCACATTAACAGCTACGGTTTCTTTCTTACCATTACCATTTTATTTGTTTGCAGGAAGACGAAGGTGAAGATGATTAAGTGATCGCATTATTTGGATTCCATCGTTTTTCCTTTTTCTTTTTTTTTTTCTTTTTTTTTTTATCCAGTCCCTGGGAGCAAGATGCTGTCGTATATATAAATTTTTTTTTTTTTTTTTAATTTTTATTTTGTGTGCTCGGTTGCCTTGTTCTCTTGGTCCTTTTTTCCCCCTCTCCATACCATTGTTCATAAATTTTTTCTTTTTTTTGGGGCGGGGTAAGAACTGAGTAAAATGCAGTGGAAATCTCTAACCATTTTTTTTTTATGTTCCCAAGTCCAAAATGCTCGTCTCTAACAATAAACTTCAAACTTTGTAACATCCATGTTGTCTGTGGGGCACAGCTTACCTTGGCTGCCATCTTTGTTGGAAGCTGTGGAACGTTGAGGTGTATGAGTAGTGCATAGCAATCCCACTTATTATTTTACCATTTCCCCCTTTCCCTTTTCTGTATATTGGGCTCAGCGGTTTCCATGTGAATACGGACAGATAGCATTTACCACCATGTATCGGTTTTTCTTCCTTGATTAAAAAATTAATAAAAGTACAAAAAAATAAAAATACTGTGGGGTGGGTGGGATAGAAGTCAGCGGGAGGGTTTTCAGTGAAAACAGGGAGGTCGGGATGGGCTGGGTTGGGCATTTTGAAAACGTTTCTTTTTCTCTTTGGCATGTTTGTGATGTTTATAACAGGACATCCATGCAGGTTGACACTTTTAAAATTAAAAAAAAAAGCAAAAAAAAAACTAAACCTCCTTATTATGGCTTTCAGGCCCAACTACCTGCAGGGACCTTACAGGACCCTGTCGGTAATATCTGAAACGCATTTTCAATTTTTTTTTTTATTTTTTTTTAATTTCGTTTTTTTTTATTTTTTTTCTGTAAAGGAGAAATGCTCAGTTTTAAACGTTAAAAGTGTACAAGTTGCTTTGTTACAATAAAACTAAATGTGTACACAAAGGGACTGCTGGTTTTTCACTCAAATACTGAATTCCCCCCCCCCCCTGACCTGTACGTTTTGCAAAATATCATGCAAGTTCTGTTTGTGATGATGGTTCAGACTATTTCATGTTTTTGATACAGGGCATTTTGTAGTAACTTCTCTAAAGTAGCCGGGCAGAGGTGCTGGGCATGGATGTGTAACCATCAACTCTTCGCCATAAAACATGGAGGTTTTATGGTTATTTTGTACTTTTGCTTGGCAACAGTGATAGTCGGCACCTAAAGTAAAACTTTAAAATAAGTGCATGTAAAATGAATGAGGGAGCTTATTCTAAGATCTTTTGTAATATACATTCATTATTTATTTTATTTGCATTCCAAGATATAAAGGGAAACATGTGCTGTTAATAGGAATGAATTGTGTTACAACAGTGCCACCTGCTGGTTATTTTCCCACCAGTCTGACCACCAAGTAGTCAAGGAAGTAGTCAGGAGAAAGAAAGAGGCTGCTGTGATGTTCTAGGAAAGATTCAAGAGGTTTCTAATTGTTTTCCTAAGCAGAAGAACATCAGAGCAGCAAAATAACAAAATAAACAACAAAATAAATGTGTACGTTGCAAAAGTGCTTAGAATAGCCCTCTCATTAATTTTACATTCTCTTATTTTAAAAGTTTACTTAACCTTTAATCCGATCCTAGTCTCTTATCGATCTACATCTTTGCCTGTCAATCAACGCTACAAATAAAGTAATTGGTGTGACCTATATGTACTATT
The DNA here is from genome assembly GCA_038501925.1 of Xenopus petersii. Taxonomy (NCBI): domain Eukaryota; kingdom Metazoa; phylum Chordata; class Amphibia; order Anura; family Pipidae; genus Xenopus; species Xenopus petersii. Next base: position 137,445,781 of record CM076686.1, on the reverse strand, counting down.
CTTTTGAATCTCGTATCTCAGGAGGCATTCAGTAGTTTTGGGAAATAGTAAGCTCTACCCATCGGGTCTGCTTGTGCTACTGCAAGGTCTGGGTTTTTTTTTTTTTGTTTTTTTTTTAAGGATCTCGAACTCCATCTCTTTCACCACTGCTGTGTTTGCAGATTCGGTTTTGAGGCTGGTGGCGAGGGAAATGTTGATGATGCTAAAACATAAGTAATATAAGTAAGCTGTTCCTTATCTAGCTTTCTTTTCTGGGTTTTTTTTTTCTTTAAGAAGGGTCGGTTCACCTTAACTCAGAACAACTTAATGTTATAGAAGGGAGAGTTCTAAACAACTTTGCAATTAGCATTCAATTTTTTTTTCTTGTCTTTAAATTTCTAGCTTTCAAATGGGACCCCATCTTAAAAAAAAAAAAAAAAAAAAAAAAGATGCTCTTTAAGGCTACAAATGGCCAATTCTCAATTGGTCTTCATTATTTTATTATAGCTTTTAATTTGACTTTTCTCCAGCTTCAAATGGTGGCTCACTGACCCCATCTATGAACCAAAGGCTCTGTACAGCTACATATTATTGTTGCTACTTTTTATTCATACTTTCTATTCAGTCCCTCTCCTATTCATATTCCAGTCTCTTATTCAAATCAGTTCATGGTTGCTAGGGGAATTTAGTCCCTAGCTACCAGAATGCTTAACATGCAAATTGAAGAGCTGCTGAATTAAAAGCTAAATAGCACAAAAAACCGAATAAAAAACCAATTGCAAATGATCTCAGAAGATAACTCTCTACATCATACTACAAGCAAACTGTTTTTGTTTTTTTTTTGGGGACAGGGCACCTGCTTCCATTGGCTACAAATGACAATGATGGTCTAGTGTAAAATAGTTTAGGGAAGGATTTTACAATTATAGCACATTAATGTCCCTGTGACCTTGCGCTAAGCCTGATCCCACCCAATGTTGGCCTGTCAGAGACGAGACCCTCCAGCTCAGACTCCCAAGTTCCCTGGAAAGAAAGAGGCCATGTTGTCTTTCCTTTGGGAATGGCTGAAGATGCATAAACAATAGGGCTGTAATTGCTATTGACTTGTCATGTCTCCTGGGTGTGGAGCAGGAAGCCTAAATGCAGATATGGAAACCCGTTATCCAGAAAGCTATGAATTAGGAAAAGGCCGTCTCCTATAGGCTCCACTTGTAAATGATTTCCTTTTTCTCTGTAATAATAAAACAGTTTCTTTATTTGATCCCAACTAAGATATAATTAATCCTTATTGGAAGCAAAACCAGCCTATTTGGTTTTCTAGTAGACTTAAGGTAAGAAGAACCAAATTTTGGATAATCGGTCCCATACCTGTATAACAGTAACAAGAAGTTTGTCATGTACAATACAATTTTTGGGTCAGTTCTGTAGCTCCACCAAGCCGAAAGCAAATCATATTCGCTGCATTTTAACATGTATATACATACCCATGTGTGTATTAAAGGGGTTGTTCACCTTCCAAACATTTTTTTTTTTTTTCCAGTTTTCAGATAAGTCGGGCAGCCCAGTGATTCAGGGGCAGCCCAGTGATTCAGGGGCAGCCCAGTGATTCAGGGGCGGCCCAGTAACTCAGGGGCAGCTCAGTAACTCAGGGGCAGCCCAGTAACTCAGGGGCAGCTCAGTTATTCAGGGGCGGCTCAGTTGTAATTCCGGGGCGGCTCAGTTGTAATTCCGGGGCGGCTCAGTTATTCAGGGGCGGCTCAGTAATTCAGGGGCGGCTCAGTAATTCAGGGGCGGCTCAGTTATTCAGGGGCGGCTCAGTAATTCAGGGGCGGCTCAGTTATTCAGGGGCGGCTCAGTTATTCAGGGGCGGCACAGTAATTCAGGGGCAGCTCTCAGTGATTCAGGGGTGGCTTAGTAATTCGGAGGCAGCTCAGTAACTTTACACTTCAATATTAGAAAAATGGTCACACATATAAAATAAAAAGTAATTGGAAAAAGTTATTTCTGTGATCTATCTGCAAACAACTAGTGAACCATCCCTTTCACCCCCCTGTGTGAGTGGAGCAAGTGATGGGGAATAGTGTGTTGTGGCTAAAACACCCGTTGCTGTTGCTTCTCTGGATATTAAGCCTGAGACTGACTGTCGCGTTTAACAGGGAAGTGACATTTGCTTTGTGTGATTCACATGTTCCAGGGGACGAGTGTCTCTACTTATATATCAAGCACTTTATTTCTATTTAACACTGAGCCTGTAGCAAAACCTGAGTTGTAGTGTAGCCGGCTCATTTGTGTCGGCTTCTTCCCTGCTGCCCCTTGTCCAAACTCATGATCGTCCGGCCCCCCCAGCAGTCAGTAGCACTTCTAGGGATTGTACGTTCCTCTGGGGCGGGGCTGCAGCACATTCTACTGTCAGTGTAAGGGAGGAGCTCATCAGTTATCATGGCTGCTGCAGTCCAACACTTCCACTCCCTGGATTCATATAAAGCTCTTTCTCTTGGGCTGCTTATAATGAAAACGTTTTGAGTTTTCTTTCCACAAAAATTAGAGCTTTTGTCCCAAAAAGCCCAACCAGATGAATGCTAGTATTTCCTGGGAATTGCTCCTAAGAGCACACAATGGTTACTCTTTCTACTACAACCAGTACCTGTTACCCTGCCGTGTGTCAGTGAGTGCAGCAGTGCAGCAAAGCAAGTACATTTGCAGCTGATTTGCTTTGGCCTGCGTATAACTGGTGTGGCAGTATATAAGATACAAGAACATAAAATATGCATCATATATATATATAGTGAATAAAGTGCCCCCTCTTGTAAATTATAAGGATATTATAAGTTACCGAGGAGTTTCATGACCATATAAAAGCTGAAGGCAGTGTTTTTATACAGGTCATGGAACTCCAAGGTGACTTCTAATATCCTCATATTTTGCATCTGGGGGTACTTTATTTATTATAATTAGCGCTGTACTGAATCCAGGATTCGGTTCGGTATTCAGCCTTTTTCAGCAGGATTTGGATTCAGCCGAATCCTTCTGCCTGGCTGAACCAATTCCTAATTTGCATATGCAAATTAGGGGCAGGGGGGCATTTGTGTGACTTGTCACAAAACAAGGAAGTAAAAATGTTTTCCCCTTCCTACCAGCCATTTGCATATGCAAATTAGGATTTGGTTCAGTATTCAACCAAATCTTTCACAAATGATTTGGGGGTTCGGCCAAATCCAAAATACTGGATTCGGTGCATCCCTAATTATAATACACAAGTTTCAGTGAGTCATGTGACAAATGACATCACTACTCGCCGTTTACAACTGATGACCTCACTACTCACCGTTTATAACTGATGACCTCACTACTCACCGTTCATAACTGATGACATCACTACTCACCATTTACAGCTGATGACCTCACTACTCACCGTTTATAACTGATGACCTCACTACTCACCGTTTATAACTGATGACCTCACTACTCACCATTTATAAGGATATAATTTACAAGATAATCGTGGCTTTTGTTTTATATATATAGATATATATATATATGTATGTATATAAATATAGAGAGAGATACAGATGATGCTGGGGAAGATTATGTAGCTGGGAAAAATAGAACCCATGGCTCGTGCATTTTTCACCTTTGCTGTGTAGTATGATGTAGAGAGTGATATTGTGAAACAACTTGCAAATCGGTTTTCATGTTTTATTGTTTGTGGTTTTTGAGCCATTCAGCTTTTTCTTCATCAGCTCTCCAGTTTGTCATTTCAGCAACCTGGTTGCTAGGGTTCAAATGACCCTAGCAACCATGCACTGGTCTGAATAAGAGATGGGAATATGAATAGGAGAGGCCTGAATAGAAAGAGGAGTAATAAAAGGTAGCGATAACAATAAATTGCAGCCTTACAGAGCATTTGTTTGTTTATTTTTAGATGGGGTCAGTGACCCCCATCTGAAAGCTGGAAGGAATGAGAAGGCAAATGATTCAGAAAGTCTAAAAAATGACGTCCAATCGAATTAGCCATTCTATGACATACTGAAAGTTAAGTTAAAGGCGCTAAGAGATCACTTGAGAAGCAAGTCCCTGCCCTGCAGAGCTTACAGTCTACAAAGAACAAGCATTGTATCTATTTATACACTTACATTGGGAAGCATTCCTTCCTTATAATAAGCCCCTATATATATATATGACAAAATTGTATAGTGATAATAATGTAGAAAGCCTTGTAATGAGAGTATATTGAGTGTATTCGCGAACACCGGCGACACTGGCGCTGCAATTTCTTTTCTTGTCACACGGCGGCGCCAAAAGACTTGGTTTTTGCTCGTTGTTCTTTCCGTCCTCTTCCACTAGATGGCGCCGCGCACCTGTAAATGGACCACCGTGTAGGAATAGCCGCTGGGCGGAGCCGAATCTATCCGTTTGTGCACCCTCTGTAAAGTGAGCTCGCCGGGAAGTTTCAAGTATCCGTCAGCGGGAAATACCACTCGCTCTGCGGACGGGGGGAAGTGTCATAGGTGAGTGTACGGTACAAAGTAGTGGCAGTGAGTGTCGGTGTATGAGTGAGGCTTAAACACACTCGCAGACATAAACGTGATATAATTGTTACTGAACAGGAAGTCAGGAGTGCAAAGGGAATTACTTCCCCTCATATGTGCCCCTCATTAGTTAGTGTTCTATTGGGCTCCCCCAGCTTTTTATACTCACACCTCTGACTTTGCTCATAGGCCAGGGCTGGATCTGATGCTCTCTGCCTTTAAACTCGTGTGTAAATGTAATTGAGATCAATGGTAGTATTTGTCTCTTGCACTTCTGACTCCTGAAATAATGTAGCAGAAGACAGGTGTGTGTCTGACCTATCAGTATGGGCTGCTGGTGCCATTGGATCTCATGCTGTCTGGGTTCAAAGCTATTTGTAAATGTATTTAAGACCAAAGCCAGTGTCCCTGTCCCTATTCTTGAAATTCTGACTCCTGAAATAATGTAGCAGAAGGCAGGTGTGTGTGTCCTGACCCATTAGTATGGGCTGCTGGTGCCATAGGATCTGATTGATGCTCTCTAGCTTTAAACTCATGTATAAATGTAATTTAGATCAAAGGCAGTATTTGTCTCTTGCAATTCTGACTCCTGAAATAATGTAGCAGAAGACAGGTGTGTGTGTCTGACCTATCAGTATGGGCTGCTGGTGCCATTGGATCTCATGCTGTCTGGGTTCAAATCTATTTGTAAATGTATTTAAGACCAAAGCCAGTGTCCATCTGTCCCTATTCTTGCAATTCTGACTCCTGAAATAATGTAGCAGAAGGCAAGTGTGTGTCTGACCCATTAGTATGGGCTGCTGGTGCCATAGGATCTGATTGATGCTCTCTAGCTTTAAACTCATGTATAAATGTAATTTAGATCAAAGGCAGTATTTGTCTCTTGCAATTCTGACTCCTGAAATAATGTAGCAGAAGACAGGTGTGTGTCTGACCTATCAGTATGGGCTGCTGGTGCCATTGGATCTCATGCTCTCTGGGTTCAAAGCTATTTGTAAATGTATTTAAGACCAAAGCCAGTGTCCGTCTGTCCCTATTCTTGCAATTCTGACTCCTGAAATAATGTAGCAGAAGGCAAGTGTGTGTCTGACCCATTAGTATGGGCTGCAGGTGCCATTGGATCTGATGGTCTCTGGGTCTAAATTTAGGTGTAAATGTAATTGCAAGTGAAGCCAGCGTCTGTCTGTTTCTATTTTCTGCATTTCTGACTCCTGAAATAATGTAGCAGAAGGCAGGTGTGTGTCCTGACCCATTAGTATGGGCTGCTGGTGCCACTGGATCTGATTGATGCTCTCTGGCTTTAAACTCATGTATAAATGTAATTTAGATCAAAGGCAGTATTTGTCTCTTGCAATTCTGACTTCTGAAATAATGTAGCAGAAGGCAGCTGATGGAAAGCAGTGAGAAAGAAAGGACTTATTTTTACAAGTGAGTGAACTAAGAAGTCAGATGCGTATATATATATATATATATATATATATATATATATATATATATATATATATATATATATATATATATATATATATATATATATATATATATATATATATATATATGGGGTCCACTTTGGTCACTCATCTATGTGGCTAAAGAACAACCTTGTTTGTTCCTTCTCTGACTCCACCCACTGCCCCAGGACAACTCATCCCCGGTTATTAAATGGGAACTGACATTTATGTTAAAAATCCAGCAAATGGCAGAGGAGTAAGAATTGGCCGGAGGGATTTGCCCTGATATCTTTGGGGGTTATTATATACAGACTGCAGGTATGAGACTCTTTGCAGTTGGTCTGTGTGTAGAAGAGGGGGGGGGGGATGTCTATACTTGGGACAGTACAAGTCTAGGTATTTGAGTTAAAGGGGTTGGTCACCTTTAAATTAACTGTCAATATGATGCAGAGAGGGATATTCAGAGACAATTTGCAATTGGTTCTCCTCTTTTACTATTTGTGGTGTTTGAGTTATTTAGCTTTTTATTCAGCAGCTCTCCAATTTGCATATTCAGCCATGCACTAATGTGAACAAGATATTGAATATATATATATATATATATATATATATATATATATATTCATTCATTCAATATCTTGTATATATATATGAGAGTAATATACTGAGACAATTTGCAATTGGTTTTAATTTTTTTATTATTTGCGGTTTTCGAGTTATTTCGCTTTTTATTCAGCAGCTCTCCAATTTGCATATTCAGCCATCTGGTTGCTAGGGTCCTAATAACCCAGGCAACCCTGCATTGATTTGAATAAGAGACTGGAGTATGAATAGGAGAGGCCTGAATAGAAAGAGGAGTAATAAAAAGTAGCAATAACAATACATTTGTAGCCTTACGGAGCATTTGTTCTTAGACGGGGCCAGTGACTCCCCCTGTAAAAGCTGGAAAGAGTCAGAAGAAATAATGAAACGATAAAAAATAAATACTAAAGACCAGTTGAAAAGTTGCTTAGAATTGACCCTTCTATGACATACTAACAGTTAACTTAAAGGTGAAGCAGAGGGAAAAAGCAGCAAACACTGTACAAGGAGCAACTGGATTGGCTCCCAGTGTGGCAACGCCCAGTTCAGGAAGTACATTCAGGAAATGACTGTGCGTCAGATCACTATTTCCCTAACCTGGGTTTTTGTTTATAAACTGTGTGACATGCCCCAAATGGGGTGTCCTGTATGATATATATATATATATTTATTTACCCTTTAATAGACAGGACCAGGCCCTGTACTGACAAATTCCACAGGGGATGCTGTAAGATGCCATAGACTGTTACTAGGTTGGTTGTTTTTTTTTGGGAAGGGGGGTGGTGGTGTCTGGGCCTCTGTGTATTTGAAATGCCAGAGCATATTTTGAAGCTCACTGGATGGGGTTATAGCTCGTTATAGCTCAGCTGTGCACAGAACATACAATAAGCTATATAGGTATGGAATCCATTACCCAGGAACCCTTTATCCAGAAAGCTCCATATTATGGAAAGGCTGTCTCCCATACACACCATGTTATCCAAATAATACAAGTTTGTTTGTTTTTTTTTAAATTATATCCTTTGTATCTATGATAAGATAAAAACTAAGATATAATTAATTCTTATTGGAAGCAAAACCAGTCTATTGGATTTATTTAATGTTTACATGATTTTCAAGTAGACTTAAGGTATGAAGATCCAAATTACAGAAAGATCCATTACCCGGAAAACCCCAGGTCCCGAGCATTCTGCATAACAGGTCCCATACCTGTATCCTCATACTGTACTGTCAAAGGGAACCTACCTCCTCCCATAGTCCCATATGTATAAATACAAATATACAGAGAAGGAATGTTCTGGGCACACAATAAGCTATACCATCATACTGTACTGTCTAAGGGAATCAATATGGCACCTCCTCCCATATGTATAAATACAAATATACAGAGAAGGAATGTTCTGGGCACACAATAAGCTATACCCTCATACTGTACTGTCTAAGGGAATCAATATGGCACCTCCTCCTCCCATATGTATAAATACAAATATACAGAGAAGGAATGTTCTGGGCACACAATAAGCTATACCCTCATACTGTACTGTCTAAGGGAATCAATATGGCACCTCCTCCTCCCATATGTATAAATACAAATATACAGAGAAGGAATGTTCTGGGCACACAATAAGCTATACCCTCATACTGTACTGTCTAAGGGAATCAATATGGCACCTCCTCCCATATGTATAAATACAAATATACAGAGAAGGAATGTTCTGGGCACACAATAAGCTATACCCTCATACTGTACTGTCTAAGGGAATCAATATGGCACCTCCTCCCATATGTATAAATACAAATATACAGAGAAGGAATGTTCTGGGCACACAATAAGCTATACCCTCATACTGTACTGTCTAAGGGAATCAATATGGCACCTCCTCCCATATGTATAAATACAAATATACAGAGAAGGAATGTTCTGGGCACACAATAAGCTATACCCTCATACTGTACTGTCTAAGGGAATCAATATGGCACCTCCTCCCATATGTATAAATACAAATATACAGAGAAGGAATGTTCTCAAGGAAGGAGATTTGTATTTTGATGATTAACAGAACTAGTCCCTGTGTAAAGATGGGAGGAGTTATGGATTTGTTAGCATAGGCAAATATCAGCGTTAATTAACTTTAACTTGGAAATGATCGGTTTAGGAAGGCTCATAAAAGTTATAGATATATAGATATATAGATATATAGATATATATAGATATATAGGTATATAGATATAGATAGATAGATAGATATATTATACACAGTATTTATAAATAGGTCCTACACTGCGGCAACTTTATTTTATACAGATAGCTAGAATCTCAGCTGCCATAAAGCAGGACAGGACGGCTGCTTACAATGGGGATCAGATAGGATCTGTGCAGCCACTGGGACAGAATGCTCTGTTATACAGATAGCTAGAATCTCAGCTGCCATAAAGCAGGACATGACTGTTGCTTACAATGGGGATCAGATAGGATCTGTGCAGCCACTGGGACAGAATGCTCTGTTATACAGATAGCTAGAATCTCAGCTGCCATAAAGCAGAGCAGGACTGCTGCTTATAATGGGGATCAGATAGGATCTGTGCAGCCACTGGGACAGAATGTTCTGTTATACAGATAGCTAGAATCTCAGCTGCCATAAAGCAGGACAGGACTGCTGCTTACAATGGGGATCAGATAGGATCTGTGCAGCCACTGGGACAGAATGTTCTGTTATACAGATAGCTAGAATCTCAGCTGCCATAAAGCAGGGCAGGACTGCTGCTTATAATGGGGATCAGATAGGATCTGTGCAGCCACTGGGACAGAATGTTCTGTTATACAGATAGCTAGAATCTCAGCTGCCATAAAGCAGGACAGGACTGATGACTTCATACAAAATGGACTATGACATTTTTCATATTTGCAGTAAATACAAGGTAGTCAAAGAGCTTGAGAACCCCAAACACAATTTACACTTCCTTCTAAATACAATGGCAGGAAGCCAAGAAGGTAAAATCGCTGGTAAATGAGTAACAGCCGACTCAGAACTTTCCTGCTTTGGATCTTGTTATAGATTCTTAAAGCTTCTGTCAAAGCAAGCCTATTGACTTAGGGATGCTTTGACCTGAGATTTTTAATTGGTGGAGAGTTTGTGGTGGCTTCTCTGATGGCTTTTTTGAGCTTTGCTGAGGCGTGACATGATACAATGCGATTTTTCCTATTTTATGTAACTTCTGTCTCCCAGGGCTCTTGCTGGATGGAGTTCAAAAATGCAGGGCCCCCAGAGCTCCTGGACCCCAGCTTCCAACAGCAGCTGGAGGACTCCAGAGAGCAGCTTAAGCAGGAGATCCAGAGAGAGCTGAAGATAAAGGAAGGGGCTGAAAACATGCACAAGGTGTCCATGGATAAGAAGCACCAGGGCAATGTAGAGAGACAGCTGAGGGCGTCCAACCGGCGACTTCACGAACTCCATCGGCAGCTCCAGGAACTCAATGGGAGGATTGTCATCATGGAGAAAGACCGCAAACAAGGTATTCATGTCTATAGGCGAGCAGTCACAGTCCCAGATTACTGCACCCATTTGTTTAGCGAGTAAGAGAGAATGGAGATCTGGAGGGTGGTTTGGGCAGTGTAGGGGAAGAGTAAACTTGGCCAAGGACTACAAAGCAAGCAGAATACGGCTGAATAGAATGACAGGGGCTAGGGTTAGGGAGAAGAAACAAGATGTTTTTGGGAGGCATGAAGGTTATGGGAGAGCATGGTTGCAAGACGGATCTCAGTGGGTGCAGAGTACAGTAATGGGATGGCAACTGGTGTTGGTGAGCAGGAATCAGAAATGGAATGGGTGTGGTTAGCAGTGATTAGGAAATGCATTGGAGCAGGAGATAGTGATTATGAACTGGGGTAAGGCGGGAATGTAATGGGGCACATACAAGTGATTAGGAACTGGGTTGAAGAAGGATGAAGGAATGGAATGGGAATGAGGGCATTAATTAGGAACTTGGTTGGACCAGAGGATTGGCATGAGATAGGAGCAGGTGGCAGTACATAGCAAAATTGTTGGAGCAGGAATGGAATGAAACAAAGCAGAAGTGATTAGGAACTGGGTTTGAAAAATATAAAAGAATGGAATGGGTGGCCGTAATTAGGAACTTTGTTGAATCATTGGATTGGAATGACGTTGGAACAGAATGGCAGTAGGTGGCAGATATTAGGAACTGGGTTGGAGTAGGAATGACATGAGTGTCGGTAACTGATTGGGAACTAGGTTGAATTAGTAGTCTGGAATGGAATGGGGGCAGCAGTTAGGAACTAGGCTGGATCAGGAATAGGCTTGGGCTAGTTACAGGAATATGATCAGGAAAGAAGGCTGGAATGACATGGTTATGGGGGTGGTATTGGCATAGGAAGTATGAGCAGTAAGGGGTGGTGCAGGTTTTTACAAGAAGGGGAGCAGGCAGCATATATCCATGCAGAATAAAGGGGTGCCTGTCAGTTTAAAATTAATTTTTTATTGTTTTTTCCAAGTTAAACAAGCAGAAACTTTGACAAAAGATGAAGGCTGAACAGTGAAGCTCATTCAGTTATAAAACAGTAGATGGAGCCATCTTGATTGTTCAAGAGATTAAGACACATGGGTTACCGGGGTGCCTGTCAATATAGACCACATCAGTGTAATTATTATAAACCGAGTAGAGGCTGAAGCAATTTTCCATCGTGACCCAATGTTTTATAGATGGCACCGTGTCCCCTGATCCTTGCATATGGGATCAAAATTTTGACCCCTGGCAGCGAAGGGTGGAAGCGCTGAAGAGGCAGTTGCACATAGAGAACAAGGTGAAACAGGGAGCAGAGAACATTATCCAGATGTTTTCCAACGGGACCTCCAAGGTGAGTTGGACAGAACAATGCTTACAATCCAATGGGCTTGGTATGACCGCACCATCTTTCTATAACTTTGCTTTTGCCTCCTTCAGGATCGGAAGCTCCTCTGCACAGCCCAGCAGATGCTTCAGGACAGTCGGATAAAGACTGAGTTATTGCGCATGCAGATCGTGAAGCTCACCCAGGCTTCCGGGACAACCTGTGAATCCAAAGAGACCCTGTCCCCTCTGGAGCTGCGCCTAGAGGAGCTGAGGCATCACTTGCAGGTGGAAACTGCTGTGTCAGAAGGAGCCAAAAATGTGGTTAAACTACTTGGAGGTCGTCGATTGCAAGACCGCAAGGCCCTGGCTGAGGTTTGAAAGAATACTTTGGGGGATATACTCTTGCATGATGGCATCCATAATATTTATCCCCTATTTCTAGGCCCAAGCACGACTACATGAGTCCTGCCAGAAAATTGACCTTCTGCGTCTGTCCCTTGAGAGGTGCTTGGCAGAACTTCCCTCTGATCACCCAAAGCAGCAGCTCATCAAAGAGGAACTGAAGAACTTCCCAACAACCGCGAGGAGTAAAGATCCAGGCCCTAGCCACCCTTTATCTTTACTCATCAAACCCACGGCGCTCACAGGTATTTATACCTCTAGACACAAAACCAACTACAAATGAATTCAGTCAATAGCTGTTATCTGGGTTAGCTTGAGGTATACTGCAACAGCTACAGTTTATTGAATTGATCTCCTTTCTGCCCCATCAGGGACACTGGAAATCCACCTCTTGGGCTGCCAGGACCTTCTAGAGACTGTCCCTGGCCGTTCTCGAACAACCTCTGTTCAAGGGAGTCCCGGCGAGTCCAAGAACTTTATTCGCTACCGTCCCGGGGGAAGTATCCATGGATGGGGGGGATCAGGCCGACACTTGCGGTCTGATGAGCTCTGTGGTTAGTTTTGGACCTTTTGGTTTTGGAGTTTTGGTTTCTATGTTGCGCTGGTTAAGTTCCTTGGACTCTTGTCTAAATGGTTATGTCTGCCTTTTTTAAGGAGATGTCATGTGTGTCTTGAAGGTCGATAACAAGCAGGTGGCCCACACCAGCTGGGGACCTGTCCATAATCAGTGCTGGGACCAGAGATTCACCATAGAGTTGGAGAGGGTGAGTCTCTATGGTTTAAGTAGCCAATGATAAACCATAGAAATGTTTAGGGTGAGTCCTTAAAGGAACAGTAACACCAAAAACTGAAAGTGTTTTAAAGTAATGAAAATATCATGTACTGTTGCCCTGCACTGGTAAAATGGATGTGTTTGCTTCAGAAACACTACTATAGTTCATATAAACAAGCTGCTGTGTAGCAATGGCGGAAATTGAAAAACGGCTAAATGGCACAGGATAGATAATGGATAACAGATAACACCATTAGACAGACAAAGCTTATCTGCTGTCTGCTGTGTAACTTGAGCCTTTTCTCCTTTGAATGGCTGCCCCCATGGCTACACAACAGCTTATTTATATAAACAATAGTAGAGTTTCTGAAGCAAACACAGCAGTTTTACTAGTGCAGGGCAACACTGCATTATATTTTTATTACTTTAAAACAATTTAATTTTTTGATGTTACTGGTCCTTTAAAGGGGTTTTTCAACTTTTTGTTAATTTTAGTATGATGTAGAGAGAGAGATTCTGAGACAATTTACATTAGGTTTTAATTTTTTATTTGTTTTTTTGAGTTATTTAGCTTTTTATTCAGCAGTTCTCCAGTTTGCACCGTTGGTTGCTAAGGTCCAAATTACCTTAGCAACCATGCATTGATTTGAATAAGAGGCTGGATTAGGAATAGGAGAGGCCTGAATAGAAAGATGAGCAATAAAAAGCAGCAATAACAATTAGGGTTACACCGAATCCAGGATTGGGTTCGGGATTCAGCAAGGATTAGCCCTTTTTCAGCAGGATTTGGCTGAATCCTTGTGCCTGGCTGAACCAAATCCGAATCCTAATTTGCATATGTAAATTAGGGGTGGGTAGGGAAATCACGTGACTTTTTTTTTTTTTTTGTCCCACTTTTTCCTTTCCTGCCCCTAATTTGCATATGTCAATTGGGATTCGGTTCGGTATTCGGCTGAATCTTTTTCACCAAGGATTCGAGGATTCGGCCGAATCCCAAATAGTGGATAACAATACATTTACAGAACATTTGTTTTTAAGGTGGGGTCAGTAACTCCCATTTGAAAGCTGGAAAGAATCAGAATAATTTAAAAACTATAAAAGTAAATAAATAATAAGACCAATTGAAAGGTTGCTTGAACTGGCCACTCTACAACATACTAAAAGTTAACTTAAAAGTGAACCACCCTTTTAAGGGGGCGGGTTTATGTAAATGAATCGTTGTTGACCCACATAGTCATTCTTGTAGTTTGGCTACAGCCCCTGATGTGCAAGTTGCTTGAATTTTCCTCAATCTTTGTTGCCCTTTAGTCACGGGAGCTTGAAATCTCTGTCCACTGGAGGGACTGGCGGGAGCTGTGCGCCGTACGTTTCCTGCGCCTGGAGGACTTCCTGGATAACGAGCGCCACGGAATGTGTCTGCAGCTGGAACCCCAGGGGAAGCTGTTTGCAGAGGTAAAACCAGGTGGCGGGGACATGGTGGGTTTAGGATTGAGGAGAAGGGGTGCATATCTAACCTGTCAACTGTTCCTTCAGGTCATGTTCTGTAACCCAATTATTGAGAGAAGGGGCACAGTCCAGAGGCAGAAGCGGATCTTTCCCAAGCAAAAAGGTAATAACCTATTTATACAAAGCGCCTGCACACTTGTGTTTTATCACTTGTGTCGACCAATCAAAAATGGTCCGTTAAAGCATCATTAGGCCTAACACTCGGTTTTGGGTCATGAATTTTAGTTTTCTACTTGTTTTCTCTTATTACCAGGAAAGGACTTCCTTCGGGCCACTCAGATGAACATTAACTTTGCCACGTGGGGGCGACTGATGATGAGTATTTTACCTCCGTGCAGCGCCATGACCACATTGAGCCCTCCTCTTAACGTTCACAATTCCGCAAACTCTCATCCATATGTAGCAGGTGGCAGGTCAGTACTGAGCAGTGCATTTGTCCACTTAATGAGCCCTTTGTGCCTTAGACATTTGTATTATGCAGGGGCAAAAGCATTGCATACCGGGTTCCCTATAATATATGATTCTGGGCTACCACTACCCTCATCGAGAAGAGAAGATAAATAATAGTATCCAGTTAAATGTGTCTGCCATTGCAGTCTCTCTATAGCCACGTTGTGGCATTGACCTATGCATTATTTCTGATGCAGTGATTTTCCCATCAAAAAATTATTATTCAATGAAGAACCATCACCGAATCCGCCTCCTAAACCTCCGCGGCTCTATCTGAAGTCAGAGGAAGTGACTCCACCCTCCACTGTGGAACTTCCTGGCCAAGCAACAGGAAAGGTGAGCATAGGGGACGGCCATTTTTCGTGTTGTACTTTTACTCGGGTTTATGGCGTTCTCTCTCTCTCTTACTATTTGCTGACATGCGTTCTGTCTTTGTTTCAGAGAATGAAGCGGATCCATGGAGAAGAAGGCGGGGCACAGAGCAACTCTGAGCCCACTAAAGTGCATAGGTCAGATGTTGGGCTTTAAATGGAGAGAAATGGTTCTCTCTGTTCTCTAATATTCTACATATTGTGCCCTTCCACCCTTGTCTACTCTATAATATCTGCTAGCTTCTATAGACTCGCTTATATAAATAAACGGTTGTCCTCTACAAACATTTTTTAGCTGTCCAAGAGATCAGAATCCACTAGAATGAGATGTACATTGTACACAAATCTATTCCAGTCATCTTCAGCTGAGGAGAAGGTAATCCATCTTGCATGGTTCCTTGCTATAAAGACATCCAACCCTGTTTTATATTTACTTGAAGATGAATCTATAGGAGCCAGGTGTTCAAATGTTCTAGTAACCCAACAGCTAGTCCACAGGTAGCTTTTGTTGACTGGAAAGTAAAGATATTATTGGTTGCTATGGGTTGCTAAACCTGGAGTCTGTGCATGGCAAAGCCAGCCCCATGGTTATTACCTTAACTCATCCCTGTTCTATTTTATTGCAGTAAAACAACTTTGGAAGCGGAAGATTTTACCTTTATATCTGTCCTCGGTCGGGGGCATTTTGGCAAGGTACGTAGGTCAGAGTGATAGGCTGGGACTGTATCAATAGATGCGTCATATCTATTCCCTAGGCCTCCAGCTGGGCAGATCTTCTAGTGGAACCCCCTTCCCATGTCATGTAATCACCAAAAACTTATTATGTGTAGAAAGACCACCCCATGATTTTGTAAAACATGTTTCTCTTGCCTAGATTGGGGGACACAGGCACCATGGGGATGAAGATCCTGTTGCCTGGAGAATGGACACTAAAATGTTAAAGTGGCTCCTCCTCCTCCTGCTCTGGGCTTCATCCCCGCCTACCTCCTCAATCCTCAAGTTTTCTCAGTTTGGATTCTGAATTGGTGTGCGCTCTATCTCTAGCGGGTCTAGAAAACCTAGCCAGAATTCCAGAGACTCTAGATAAGGTCCTACAGCACCTATCTACACAGCCTCACAGACCGGTCACTCAGCAGTCGGCCACAAAGCGACCTCCCCTTTCCCCACCTGTTTTGCCTGATGAAGAGGCATCGGGAAGAGGGACAGATCCTATCTGCAGATGAATAGGATCAGGATACCCCTAGATGAGGGGCACATTCCACCTTTAGCAGAGCCAACCAAAAACATTTTCAAGAGGCAAAAGAAGTCTTCTTGTGTCTTTCCAGCCTATGAACAGCTGGGTGACATTGTTAAAGCACAATGGAAAACGCCAGACCATAGAGTCCAATTTTCCATCGCTTTACTCAAACGTATCCTTTTACCGTACAGACCTTGGTCTTCACCCCCAGCAGTGGACCCACCGGTCTCTAAATTGTCAAAGACCACCACCATTCCAGTAGCCGATGTGGCTTCCTTTAACGATCCTATCGACAAACGTCTTGAGGGTTTCTGCAAGTCGATTTTTACAGCAGCAGGCGGAACTCTCCGACCTATTCTTGCCACCCCATGGGTATCCATGAGTTGGGAACAGGTGGCCCAACTCATGGCTCAGAAGACCCCTCCACAGACCTCCTTCTAACTCCGATAGCGGACACAAATATATACAGTATATATTTGCACAGCAGTCCTGGACGCGGCTAAGATAGTCACAAGGGCTTCGGCATAATCCATTGCAGCCAGCCGTTTCCTTTGGCTAAAAAACTAGTCAACAGATTTTACCTTGAAGTGGTCTCTGCTTGGTCTCCCATTCTCGGAAAACAACTTTTTGGTGCTGAACAGAGGAGGTAAATTCTCAAGCTACAGGAGGCAAGAGCACTTTACTTCTGCAAAACAGACCCAAGTGGACTACCTTCAAAAGGCAACCATTTTTTTTTTTTCCGGCCCTTTGGCCAAAATCAGAGCCAGAGGTCCCAACATGAAAAGCAACAAGCTCCGACCCGCCTCAGATTCCAGTCAAGGCAGAGCACTTCTTGTTCAGGAAGCAGAGCAGCACCTAAGCCTGCACAGGACAAAACCGCCTCCGCATGAGGAGGTGCCCACCCCTGAAAGCTAAACCCTTTGGCGGACGCTTAAGTCACTTTCGGGAGGTGTGACGGCATAGAGTACTGGACCCCTGGGTCCTACAGATCATATCTATATCATAGAATTCGCTCAGCTACCTCAGAGGTGATTTTCCATCTCAAGGCTCCCTACCACAGGCACTCAGCGTGCTGAGGGGTTCCACACGCCCTGACTGCCTCCGCGGTAGTAATGGCGGTCCCTCAAAGGTAAAGGGGCTTCGGTTTCTTCTTAAACCTGTTTATAGTACCCAAAAAGGATGGATCTTTTCACCTGGTGCTAGAACTAAAGGCACTAAACGACCATGTAAAGAAGCACCACTTCAAGATGGAATCCATCAAGTCAGTCCTAATGTCCCTGGACATAGAGGATTTCAGGGCGGTGATCAACATCAAAGATGCATACCTGCATGTCCCCATACATCCCAACCACCACTGGTTCCTTCACTTTTCAGTGGCAGGAGAACATTGGCAATCCCTGGCACTCCCCTACAGACTATCCTCCGCGCAAAGGGTATTCACAAAGGTCATGGCTGCGGCTCTAGAGGACCTGCGACTGCAGGGAGTGAGTGTCGTACCATACCTGGACGACCAACTGGTAAAGGCCCGTTTCATGGCACTGGCCGCAACTCATCTCCAGACACTAATGCTGTTAGGCTGGCAGATAAACTTCCAAAAATCTTGATTTATATCTTCTCAGAGTACAGAATATTTAGGGCTTGATCTAAATTCTTCATTGGGAAGAGCCTTCCTTCCCCAATCCAAGATCACCTCAATGCAGGGGCTCCTGTCAGCTCTGCAGAAAACGGATAAGGTACCTTTACAATTGCCATGAGCAGGGGCGTAACTACAGAGGAAGCAGACCCTGCGGCTGCAGGGGGCCCAGGAGGTATAGGGGGCCCCATGAGGCTAAAATTCATATACAATTTCAATACATTTTGGTAAACCAGGAAAACCTCTGGATATGTTTGGGCCCTAAAATTAGTTTGCTGTGGGGCCCAGTAACATCTAGTTACGCCACTGGCCATGAGAGTGCTAGGACTATAGTGTCATCCTGCGAATCCATATGCGCAGCTCCACACCAGAGCCTTACAGAGCCTTAAGGTGGCCATAGACTTAAAGATCCACTCGTTTGGCGACATCGCCAAACGAGCGGATCTTTCCCCAATATGCCACTAAACTGCGTGGCTATATCGGGGGTTATTCCAGCGTTCGGCAGTATCCAGCCTTCCCGATCGATAT
Source organism: Xenopus petersii (assembly GCA_038501925.1). Classification (NCBI taxonomy): domain Eukaryota; kingdom Metazoa; phylum Chordata; class Amphibia; order Anura; family Pipidae; genus Xenopus; species Xenopus petersii. Next base: position 137,427,493 of record CM076686.1, on the reverse strand, counting down.
CGTGGCCAGATATCGATCGGGAAGACCCGTCGGAAGCCCCCATACACGGGCAGATAAGCTGTCAAATCGGTCCAAACGACCGATATCTGCAGCTTTATCTGCCCGTGTATGGCCACCATTACTCCAACACCAGAGGAGGAACTGAGCGAACCTAAACTGCAGGATTCCCCTATCAGAACTAGTTTGAACCTCTATCAATTGGTGGCTTTGACCAACAACACTTCAGTCAGGAAAACCCTTCCCCAATCACCAGTGGACAGTCATCACAACAGATGCCAGTCTATAAGGTTGGGGAGAAGTATTGGGAGACCTAACCATACAGGGACGTTGGTCACAGAAAGAACTGCTACCCATCAACATCCTGGAATTAAGAGCAATCTACCTGTCATTGCTCCAATGGTCAGGCAGACTTCAAGATCTACCAGTAATAATACAGTCAGACATTGTGACAGCGTTGGCTTACATCAACCACCAAGGAGGCACAAGGAGTCAAGCTGTCCTCGCAGAGGCACAGCAAATTCTTCTGTGTGTGTAAAACACAGTACCAGCTATCTCCGCAATTCATATCCCTGGAGTGGACAACTGGATAGCAGATTTTCTCAGCCGAGAGACCTTAGATCAGGGAGCGTGGAACCTACACCCAGAGGTTTTTTCAACTGATTCTGGCAAGGTGGGGCACTCCAGAACTAGACTTAATGGCATCCAGGTACAACAACAAGCTTCTGAGGTTCTTCACAAGAAGCAATGACTCTCTGGCCCTAGCATTGGACACACTGGTGGTTCCGTGGCTGTTTCACCTAGCATATGTCTTCCCACCACTGGCACTTCTGCCAAGGGTAATCAAGAAGGGTAGAAACAGTTCTAGTGGCACCCTACTGGCCACACCACACTTGGTTCGACGAGCTCATAAGTTCATCAGTGGACACACCATTCCACCTTCCAGACAGAATGGATCTGTTATCTCAGGGACTGATCCTCCACCCGAGTTCACCATGGCTGGCTTTAATGGCATGACACTTGAAGCCATAATCCTAGCCAGATCAGGAGTTCCAAAAAATGGCCATACCGACCTTACTAAGGGCCAGAAAGCCCGTCTCCGCAAGCATCTACCACAGGGTATGGAGGACATTCATATCCTGGTGTAAATCTAAAGCCAAAGACCCACAGTCTTGGGACGAAAGTAGCTTATTGTTATTCCTTCAGGAGGGTTTAGAAAAAAGGGCTGTCACTCAACTCACTGAAAGTTCAGGTATCAGCCTTATCTATCCCTTTTCAGCAGCAGCTTGCAATGCTGCCCAACATCAAGACCTTTTTCCAGGGAGCATTGAGGATGATACCTCAATACCGTCATACAATCCCTCCCTGGGATCTCAATATGGTACCTTCTGTATTGCAGGAGCAACCGTTCGAGCCACTGGATCAATTCCATTACCTCTGCTGACTCTTAAGGTAGTTTTCTATTAGCCATCACTTCGGCTAGACTAGTTTCAGAACTAGCAGCTCTATCCTGTCATCCACCATTTTTGATTTTTTACAAGGACAAGGCGGTGTTGAGACCTACCCTGGATTTCTTCCTAAGGTGGTGTCAGAGTTCCATCTTAACCAGGACCTGGTGGTTCCTTCATTTTGTCCTGAACAAAAGACAAATTTGGAACAGTTACATACGTAGATGTGGTTCGTTCTCTCAGAACATACACCAGGGCTACCAAGAGTAGAAGGGAGCTAAACAACCTCTTTGTCTTGCCAGAAGGACCACGGAAAAGCCTTAAGGCATCTAAGGCCACCAATGCAAGATGGATTAGGTCAACAATCTTGAAGGCCTATGAGGTACGAGGTAAGGCCTCGCCCTTCCGGGTTCAGCTCATTCTACTTCTTCACTCAGCACTTCTTGGGTGGTTGCCTCCAGGCTTCAGCAGAACAGGTCTGTAGGGCTGCAGTGTGGTCATCCACACACACCTTTTCCAAATTCTACAAGGTGCATACATTCGCCTCAGCCGAAGCGAGCTTCGGCAGGAAAGTGTTGCAGGTGGTTATTCCCTGAACACTAGGGGTAAACAGTCCCGCCCTCATGGGTAGCTATGGGACGTCCCCATGGTGCCTGTGTCCCCCAATCTAGGCAAGAGAAAAATAGATTTTTGTACTTACCGTTAAATCCTTTTCTCTTGTCCTACATTGGGGGACACAGGCCTTCCCTCCCTGTATTAGTTCATGTTAATGTTGATCAGTTAATATCTTATGTAATTTTTATTGTTCAAATACCAACAAGTTCAAACAGCAGGTGGTTCATACCGTCCTTAGCTTGCATTGGGGAGGTGCTCCTTCTTTTCACATGGGCAATTGGTAGGGCTCGTCATCTCTTCTTCGGTCAGAAAACTGAGGATTGAGGAGGTAGGCGGGGATGAAGCCCAGAGCAGGAGGAGGAGGAGCCACTTTAACCTTTTAGTGTCCTTTCTCCAAGCAACAGGATCTTCATCCCCATGGTGCCTGTGTCCCCCAATGTAGGACAAGAGAAAAGTATTTAACGGTAAGTACAAAAATCTATTTTTCCTAAGCTCATCATCATATGGAGCAGGTCCTCTTAAGCCCAGCATGTTGTGGAACATGTCCTCTGAGCCCACCATGTTGTGGAACATTTCCATTAAGCCCAACATGTTGTGGAGCATGTCCATTGAGCCCACCATGTTCTGGAGCATGTCCTCTGAGCCCACCATGTTGTCGAACATGTCCATTGAGCCCACCATGTTGTGGAGCATTTTTTTCTGAGCCCACCATGTTGTGGAACATGTCCATTGAGCCCACCATGTTGTGGAACATGTCCTCTAAGCCCACCATGTTGTGGAACACATTCTTGGAGACCACCTTTGCATTTAATTTTTTTTAAAAATGCCACTGAATCCACCCTCTTTCCATGGCAATTGTAGGCTTTTTTTTCTTTCTTGGCATACTCTGGACGTGTCCTATATTTCAGGTGCTCCTGGCACAATTTAAAGAGACGGGGAAAGTTTTCGCGATCAAAGCCCTGAAGAAGCGAGACATTGTGAGCAGAGATGAGTTTGAAAGGTTAGTCAGAAAACAACATGGTGTCTGACTTGCTAGTCTTGTTATCCAGCTAAGATAATTGTGCCATGGAATTTTTCTGTTTGTTTAGCTTGCAGTGCGAGAAGAGGATTTTCGAAGCTGTTAATTCCTCCGGACACCCCTTCCTGGTGAACCTGTTTGGTTGCTTCCAGACCCAAGGACACGCATGCTTTGTGATGGAATATATGCCCGGGGGAGACCTCATGATGCACATACACAGCAACGTCTTCTCAGAGCCGACAACAAGGTCACCTACAATTAAAAGCTTTGAGGCATCTTGTAGGGGAGCTCCCCTTTTGAGATAAGGGGAAAATATTATCTCAAAAGGAATGCTAAAGTTGGGAATAAACTGTAAGATTGTGCAGATTTTTATCTGATTTGGCCATCAACATGCTGGATGAATCAATGGTTTGGCCACTGCCCAATAATGGGGCCTAGGGAGACCCATTGGGAGATGAAGTGTATCAACACGCTAACACGTTCCTTGCCCATCAGGACTTCTTTAGCTAGTCATTTTTTTGTCAGAAAGTCCCCATAAATATGTAACTTGAGTTTATGGGACCAAGCGAGCAGCTTTTATTGTCCATCTTAAGCTTCTTTGTGCCAAATCCAGCTCCCTTCTCATCTATTTTCCTGATTATGGATTAAACCATGGTCTTCCATATACTCTTTAGATGTAGTTGCAACATTGAACAACATGCTTCTTATAGAAAATATATTTTAGGGTGTGTAACAGTCTCTCTCCGGCAGGTTCTATTCGGCCTGCGTGGTGCTCGGCCTCCAGTTTCTCCATGAGAAGAAAATCATATACAGGTACAGATGCTCTTGTAACTGGCATCCTACTATAACACTTATAACAACCTATTACGCGTAATATCTCCTATATCAACATTCTTGTTTTTTCCCCCATATGGTTTTTTTTTCCAGAGACCTGAAGCTTGATAACCTCCTGATGGATGCGAGCGGCTTTGTGAAGATTGCCGACTTTGGCTTGTGTAAAGAAGGTGAGACTTAAATGTGTGCCCCAGCTCGCTGTTGGGTTGTGACTGCAGGATGGAGTAGTAACGAGTTGAACTATCTGCCTATAGGCATGGGTTTTGGAGATCGTACAAGCACCTTTTGCGGAACCCCAGAATTCCTGGCTCCGGAGGTCCTGACTGACACGTCTTATACGTATGCTGTGGACTGGTGGGGGCTTGGTGTTCTCATCTATGAGATGCTTGTAGGAGAGGTAAGGGGTTGCTAGTAAAGAATGTAATGGCATTATACAACCATTTTGTACCCACTAGGCATTTTTTTTTTTAAAACATCTGTGCAAGACCAAGACTACGCACATGCTCAGTGTGGTCTGGGCTTCAGTTGAAAGGGTTAAGCTTAGGGATCGTCTTAAATGATCAAAACAGCACATGTCAAATAATATCTGCCATAGAAGCTGATATAGCAAGACCGTTTAATAATCAGAGTATGCCGACTACACTGGGTCTGCGGATACGAATCTCTACACGGTCGCTGGCTGCTCTACAGGGAAACAAATAAAGCAGCTTGAGATCTGACATTTGAAAGCATGATCATTAGGGTTAGGGACCATCTGAAGTTTCCTATCCTCAGCAGTCTGAGCAAGTAAAATGAAGGGGGAATCTCTCTTAATACAATCAGGTTTCATTTTTGTAATTTAAGTATATTTGAGATTTCTTTTTCATTAAAGAGGCATCTACTACTCCCATAATCTCGTCTAGATCAGAGGAACCAACCTCATCTGCCCTCAGCCCTAAACATGATTATATTCTAATACTGGGCAGTAAACGTTTTACTTTAAATTGGCAGGCCAGGAAGAATATACTGGAGGAAAGGTGGTACCCTCTTTCTCTCCTGTTCTCTTCCAAAATGTCTCAGTTCTCCAGAGAGGGAGAGCATGCTGGCAGCACATCGGCACCTATATCCCCTTCAGATCCATGCCATTTACCTGGGGTAACATGCAAAGGCCTCCAGTGTTGCAGGTTTGGGACCTGTTATCCAGAATGCTCAGGACCTGGGACTTTCTGGCTAACGGATCTTTCAGTAATTTGGATCTTGATACTTAAGTCTACTAGAAAGTCATGTAGACATTAAAACATTTGGATATGGTGTCTATGGGAGACGGCCTTTCTGTGATTCTGTGCTTTCTGGGTAGCAGGCTTCCGGATAACCGATCCCATGCCCATAGTAGGAGATGAATTGGCAAATGGGTGCAAAGAGCTTGTAGTGCTTCTCTCTCTTTCCTGTTTTCTTTTGAAATCTTTGTGGTTTTTTGAAGAATTGAAAATTAAAAAAAGTAGAACTTGTAGAGGTGCTTTGACTGGTACCAGCAAATAAAGCAGCAGCACTTATTTGCTACATGTATACTTTGCCCTGGCAGGGGGTACGGCTTGCACCCGGGCTGCAAGGAACCTAATCCGCTTTTGAAGCACACTTTATCTACATTGACTGGTACCAGCAGGACCAAAGGAACCAATCGCGAGTAGCGGCTAAGAATTTAAAGATAGAGGCAGCCCCAGGCGATATCTTTTGGATAACACCATTTGTATTTCAGTGTCCCTTTCCTGGCGATGACGAAGAAGAGGTGTTTGACAGTATTGTCAACGAAGAGGTGCGGTATCCTCGCTTCTTATCCAACGACGTCATCAACATTATCCGCAAGGTATCACTTTACTTCTTATTTCTCTAGGAGCCCACACTATGGGGATTGAAGCTCTACAGCAGGCTCAACTGTGAGCCACATTCAAATGTAAAAAGAGTTGGGGAGCAGCAAAAGCATGAAAAGGTCCCTTGGGTGTCAAATAAGGGCTGTGATTGGCTATTTGGTAGCCCCTATGTGGACTGGCAGCCTACAAGAGGCTTTACTTGGCACTATACTTAGTTTTTATACAATTAAAACTTGCTTTCAAGCTTGGAATTCAAAAATAATCACCTGCTTTGGGGACCCTGATAGCAACATCCAAGGAGTTGGGGGACCACTGCTCTACAGTATGGCGCTAGCAGGCTCCATTGAATAGATATCTTATGCCACCAGGATGATAATAGTTTTAGATTATATTGAACAGTCATTTAGATTTGAGTCTCCCCCCAACCCAGTAACTTATGGGCAATTTAAACCATGGTCATGTAGGACCTCTTAAAGTAGTTCTCTTGCAATACCATATAGATTACTGATCTACAAGCCTACTTTCTCCTGTTTAATCTCGTTTAGCTTTTGAGAAAATCGCCGGAACGCCGGTTGGGTGCTGGTGCTGGAGATGCAGAGGAGATAAAGCCACAGCCATTCTTTCAGGTACTGTGAATTCCTTACAGCAGAGCATTGCATTGTATTTAATGATGCACCCTTAACCCTCTTCACTCCCCACCCATTACAGGAGATGGACTGGGATGCACTTTATGCCCGGCGGGTGAAACCCCCCGTTGTTCCCGTATTAAGTGACCCCTTTGATATCAGGAACTTTGATGAGGAATTCACTGGGCAGAAAGCCATACTCTCCCCTTCTGATGACCCTCGTCCTCTGACCTCCGCCGATCAAATTCTCTTTCAGGACTTTGATTTTGCCTCTGAACTTCTCCTTGATCCCTAGTAAGATCATTCTTCTAGTCGGCCCGTGTCCTGCTTACATGGTTGGTAGCCATCTCTCTTGTTATTTGAAAGGAGAACAAACACACCATTATAATATACACTATGCCCTACAATTCACTTCATTTAATGACATGTGATCACTTAAAGAGTAATAGAGGGTTTAATGCTTGGGGTTCCCATTGCACACTACCCGATTCTAGATTCTTTAACAGGTTCTCATTGGCAATTCTCTTTATTTGCTTCTCACTACTTCGAGACCAAAGAGCCCATTTATGCAGCACTTCAATGAAAGTATATCTCGCACTTTGTTACCCCTAAAATTATGTTATCTTAAAGGTCACCCATACCTTCCAGTTCTACGTTCATATTAATGTGAATATTTGGGACACTGACACTCCATCCCATTCTACCTCCTCCAGGCAATAGGAGATGATGTCATTCAGGAGTATGTGATGTCATCCTCTGTAGGCTGCTTTGTCTCGTAGAGCTCTGAAAATTCGACCAGGTGGGAAAGTAGTTTGTAGGGATGCACCGAACCCCGCAAATCCTTTGCGAAAGATTTGGCCGAATACACATATGCAAATTAGGGGTGGGAAGGGGAAAACATTTTTTACTTCCTTGTTTTGTGACAAAAAAGTCACGTGATTTCCCTCCCTGTCCCCTAATTTGCATATGGAACTTAGGATCTTGGATTCGGTTCGGCCGGGCAGAAGAATTAATCTGAATCCTGCTGAAAAAGGCCGAATCCCGAACCGAATCCTGGATAGTTTATAGTATACAGTATACACTACAGTAGTTTGTAGTATATAAACTGAATTTATAATCATTTTAGAAACCTAACATGAGTACCAGAGACGTAACTAGAGGGGGGGCGGGCCCTGGCGCGGGACGTGCAGCCGGGCCCCACCCCACTCCGTACAGCCGGAAACGGCCGCATTTCCTATTTACGAGTGGCGTGCGAGCAGCCGGGGGCCTCGAGTGGGTGCGGGCCCTGGCCCTGCTCCCCCGGTAGTTACGCCACTAAGTACATAGTAGTGATGCACTGAATCCAAGGTTGGGTTTGGTACTCTGCCAAATTTTGGATTCGGTACATCCCTGGTACATAGTCTGAATGGCAGGATTCTGTATGCACAGGAGGAATCCACCCAGCCATCAGCTGCAGCATTTGCCCCCTCCATGCTGAGTTACTATAGGTTTCCCCTTTATATTTTTTCTTAAATAACTGCATTCCTCATGTTTCCGTTATGGTATAAATCCTGCTGTTGGTGCCTGAATATGAAGTAAAGCCGTTGCTGTAGCATCGAGCAGGACATGTACAATGTTGGAGGTTATTAGTTGTGAATGAATATGAAGAATCAGACTACATTTCTAGCCAGATGTAATGTTTATATATATATATATATATATATATATATATATATATATATATATATATATATATATATATATGTGTGTTGTTAGACTCCGTTTCTGTTTTTACAGATTGTTAATTTATCAATGTTTGTACGGGAAATAGAGACGCAAATATAAGAAACTTGTCCAATGAAACCTGTGTGAGTTTTATCACATATCCCTAATGCCATTGCCTTGGCCTCACCTTCTTCGCTGGTTTCATGGAAAGGCGACCACTAGAGATGAACTGTACTCTCAGGTGGCACAACACAGACTCCTTGTTGACTAGTTGCAGTGAGCAGTAATATTTTGTATTTGTGTTAGTACGGGCATATAATTCCCCCACATTCTGTAGCTGATTATTGTCTTTGAATTCACTGCAGTTGTTTTAAATGTGTGACTGAACCTCAGCGGAAGGTGCTGGGTAATGTCTATCCATAGACTTGGAATGAAAGGCCGCCCCCGTGGCCAAAATGAACATTAAAGGAACAGTTCAGTGTAAACATAAAAACTGGGTAAATTCGATCGACTGTGTAAAATGAAAAAAATGTTTCTACTATAGTTAGTTAGGCAAAAATGTAATGTATAAAGGCTGGAGTGACTGGATGTGTAACATAATAGCCAGAACACTACTTCCTGCTTTTCAGCTCTATAACTCTGAGTTAGTCAGTGACTATAAGGGGGGCCACATGGGACATAACTGTTCAGTGAGTTTGTAATTGATCCTCGGCATTCAGCTCAGATTCAAAAGCAACCGTTATGACCCATGTGCCCCCTCAAGTCTGATTGTTTACTCTCTGGTAACCAATAAGGAGAAACCACGTGAGCTGCAAAGCAGGTAGTAGTGTTCTGGCTATTATGTTACACATCCAGTCACTCCAGCCTTGATACATTACATTTTTGCCTAACAAGCTATATTAGAAACTAAAGGAATTGTTCAGTATAAAAACTGGATAAATAAATAAAGACAATTGAGGAGACCAGCAGGGAAGTAACTGCATTATGGATACCTTTTTGATCTGCTATTTTGCACCCTTCCACCTACCAGGCACAGCCGTAGGTCTGAAGAGCAGAATGGGCATCAGGATTCCCATACCATTACCTTCGGGGCCATCTAAACCCTTAGTGACATCAGGCAAGGGCTAGATCAGGCCAAAATAATGCACATGAGCCCGATGCGTTGTGTTTGGGATTGAGCCCATTTATTGGCGTGCAGACAGAAGCAACCATTTGGAGTGGACCACTGCATCCAAACAGATAGGTAAAACCCAAAACTATGAGCTTACCTGCATGACTGTGTGTTATATGAATCCTGTGTGAGCCAAAAGTCCTGGGTGTTTGTTGCTTTAAATGTCTGTATCAGTACATACCTACAGGTAACCTAAAAGCCCAGGCCTGTAGGTGCAGCTAAGTTGGTAAAACCCACAATCCCAATCGAAAAGATACATACATGACCAGGACAACTTGAGGGCATGGAAGCTGCACTGATGGGTATATTGTTGGGCTCCAGTAGCACATAATTTATTAACATGCATAGGTGCGAGTGTACCCTAAAAGTGAACTCCTTAAAGGAGAAGAAAAGGCTATAACTAAGTAAGCTTTATCAGAAAGTTCTATATAAATACACCAGTAAACCCTCAAAATAATGCTGCTCTGAGTCCTCTGTCAAAAGAAACACCACATTTCTTTCCTTCTATTGTGTACTCATGGGCTTCTGTATCAGACTTCCTGTTTTCAGCTTAAACCTCCAGGGCTAAGGCTTGAGCATGCTCAGTTTGCTCCTTTCACCCCCTTTCTGCTATAATCTGAGCCCAGAGTGAACAGGGAGAGACGCAGGCAGGAAGTGATGTCACACCAAACTAATATGGCAGCTGCTATCCTAAAGAAACAGAGAGAGCTTCTAGAGCAGTTTACTAAGGTATGGTAAAGCATTCTACAGAATAAATATAGTCTTATAGCTTGCACTATTGTGACTATTCTATTGGCAATAAACTGCTTTGGTAGCTTTTCTTCTCCTTTAAGGCAGGTCTCGATTCTGTGTCCTACACCACAAGCCAATTAAAGCAACCGGGGATATTCAGAACCCACAGGTCCGAGATCGTTGATTGCATAAGACTTGGAGAAAACAAACAACAGTAAATCTTTTTAATATGACTTTATTCGTTCATTTTTTTTTATAAAACAGAATGCACAATGTTATTGTACCTTGCCCTCGCCTCGGTTCTCTCGCCTTTTTCCCAGCAGTTGGTACAGGGACCAAATGCAAACAAAACGCAACACCCATAAAAAGAAAAAATTGGATCTTCGGGGGGCAGTCGTAGACTTTAGCATAATCTTGGAGATCCATGAATAAAAAGGTGAAGGTTCTTTAAGATGGGTGAAAGGTACGGAGTTGAATAAGCGATGGATGGAAATCTTCTTAAACACTGCAATGCCATTCAATTGTCCAACAGGCCATGCACTAACACAAATAACTGGCCTAACCCTCTAATGCCCGTAACCAAATATTTGCTTTCATTATTCTAATTGCAGTAGACGAGACACTGGATAAGAACCAGGGCCGATGTTGCTAGTGATTGTGCACGACCCCCCAAAGAATATGGAGAAGACCGAAAACAAAACACCCCAATAATATCCAGTCCCTCTTTAGATTGTCTCCTAGGCACTATATGATGGTGAGCAGATCTCAATGGGCAGGCTTAGGAGAGGAAGGCTCTATTATACGTGAGTGAAAACTGCTGCAGAATGGAGAAGAACACTTGGGAAAAATACTTCAGCCGAGAGAAAACCAAACAAAAGACAGGCAGCAGAGATAAATCTATATGAGACGTGAAAAAGGGTGAAATAATATTCTACAAACATACATACTTACACATGTCAAACGTAGTAAAGGGGAACTATTGCGAAAAAGAAAATGTAATACAGGCTTCATAATACTGAACTGAGAAACTTTGTAAATTGAATCAATTAAATATTCAGCATTGTTTCTGAAATAATCAAGTTCATCTCCATTATCCCCCTCTCACCATCTGTTTCTCTTCATTCTGCAGCAGTTGGGTGACATATAGTCGTTGACAGTTAGAGACAATGTATCTTATAGGGGGGCTTCTTTCCTAGCAGATATGACTATGAAGATTTTCATCCATCCAGGTCATGGTATATCTAATATAAGTAATTAAAAAACAAAACAACTTGTGTTTTTGAATGACTTAGATTTCCAGCACAAACAAAATAACTGCCTTTTGCACAAATCCTGCATGTAGAGAGACATGATGTCTGCTGATTTTAATAGAGTGAGCTCTAATACATCTTCTAGGCAAAAGGAGCCCCCCTATAAGATATATTGGATCTAACTGTCAATGACTATCAGTGAAGATAAACGTAATTATTTCAGAAAAAATACAGACTTTTTAATAGATTGTATTTATAACGTTTTTTTTATTTCAGTATGCTGAAGCTTATAATAAATGTTCATTTTCGCGATAGTTCCCCTTTGAGGAACGTGCTCATTCTAGAACGCCGGCCAATAAGATACTGTGAAAAGTTTGCACGTGTCCTTGATCAAAGTGCTGCGCCATCAGTAACCAAACCATTCTGCCTTTTCAGCACCGAGAGAACAGACTTGAAGGCATGGCCAGGGATACTGATAATAAACTTGAAATTGTAGAACATTCGGTGGCCCATTGGCCAGCTTATGGCGGCTTTCATCCTGTGGGCTTTACTGAGAGGACAGTTTGGACAGCTCAGCTATTCCCACATGACAGTTTATTAATGGCTGTTGCTTGCAAGAGGCAGTTGCGAAGATGCTGATCTATGTATAGATCACGCTGAAAAGGAATATATTTTAATGGGACATTGATCTGTTCCACGTTGTGTACTTACAATCCTATTAACAGCACATGGATTGGTGGAGAAGTAGCTTTGTGATTGGCCCAGAGTAGAGCGACTCCTAGGGTAGAGATCTCAACCATGATCCCTGGTGCCAGGCTTAAGGAATGGCCGCAGATAGATCCCTTCGGAAAGGACTGGCTGTGATCTGGTCTCCTTGAGGTCACTAGAAAAACTGATCCTTGCAGGGGGTAAAGCAGCTGAAGGAAGTCTTTGTTCTAGTGTTTTGTGCTATACCCCACAGCTCCTGTGTCCCACACCGTGATGAGTGAAAATCCCAATGACTTTGTCCAGCTTAGCATTCAGCCTCCCTGAAGGTGGGCAAGATGGCACACTCAGTGGACAACCTATTGGTGGAATGCCGTAGTGTTAGCGGAGCGGCCAATTTACACCATGATTCCATCACCATTTGTAGTTCATTCTTACACGTGATAAAAAGGAGCTACGGATTATCCATAGAAGGTTTTAGCCACAATGTTAAAGTGCCTTATTGCCAGAGCATTCGGGAAAGATTACTTGAGGTCCCCCCTCCCCCCATCAGAAAAATCACACTCGTATTTAGACAAAATCAACAAATAAATGAAACGAAGGAGATCTCCTCTCCCGCTGGAACACATAGGGCGCCGAGAAGCAGCAGGTGAAACAGCCTCGACTGCGTCGGTCTTCTTATAGCGATGTGTCCATGGTGTCTTCGTTATAATTACTGCAAAGGTCAAGGACTTTCCTGGAATCCCCCCCAAGAAAAGGAAAAATTAAAGGACAAGTAGTAAAATAAGGATTTTTTTTTAGAGCAGAAAATGGGTGTGAATGATTAATTTGCTCCTGTATGTCATATAATATATGGAGTGTGAACTTTCATTATTACCTTGCCATGTCCTTGGTTTCCTCATGGGCAGAAGGCATATTGATCAAATCCGTCAGGAGAGGTAACCCTCCCTCTTTGATCAGCAGGGGGCAGTATTTGTCCGCTGAAATGATAAAGGCAACAGTAAAAGTCACATGACATCAAAAGCAAATGCTCTTCTTTATCTCGGGGGGATTATGCATTCTACCTATGAACACTATGTAGATACTCACGATACACAGACACCAGGTTATATAAGGCCCAGGTCGCCCAGTGCTGGCTGACAGGGGAAATACTCTGAGGGAGGAGCCGGAGAATTGGTTCAAAAGATCTGCCAATAAAAATAAAAGGCATACGGGTCAACGGGGTGATTTAAAGGAGAACGAAAGCTACCAAAGCAGTTTATTGCCAATAGATTAGCCACAATAGTGCAAGCTAGAAGATTATATTTATTCTACAGAATGCTTTACTATACCTGAGTAAACATCTCTAGAATCTCTCTCTGTTTGTTTAGGATATCAGCTGCCATATTAGCTTGGTGTGACACCACTTCCTGCCTGAGTCTCTCCCTGCTCACTCATAGCTCTGAGCTCAGATTACAGCAGGGAGGGGAGGAGGGAGTGGGAGAGAGGAACAAACTGAGCATGCTCAAGCCCTAGCCCTGGAGGTTAAACTGAAAACAGGAAGTCTGATACAGAAGCCCATGAGCAGCATTACTTTGAGGGTTTACTGGTGTATTAATATAGACCTTTCTGATAAAGAAGAAATTTTAGCCTTTCCTTCTCCTTTAAGGAACAGCAATATAAGCACATAGAGAGAGGGCATCTTATCCATAAATGAACCAAATCAGCCAAGCCAGCAGCATACGTGAGGCACGGAGCATTTCCTCAAACACTTTGGTGATTGACTTTAAAACACACATAAAATATCTGTGCATAGACTTTCTGTGGTTCAAGACACACACAGACTAGTGTTGTAACACTTTGGTGATTGTACTAGGTTCTGTTATTTGTTTTTTCCATAGCCTGTGACTCTGATCTTTAATTGTATCTTGATTTCCTCTAACCTGTAGTTAATATTCCTTCTTGAGCTGATGTCCCAGCTGCGGATAGCGCTCCACATCCGATCTTCCACCTCTTGTCGGGTCGGCTCAGCAATGAACCAGACCTGAGGCCCGTCGAACGTGATGTGAGATAGCACCCCACAGGCGTTGTACGACACCTCTATCCCGTCTGCTTTGCTGTCCAAGAGGTTGCTAAATGAACAGAGCAACATCGGCCTATCACCCCCTGCCATGCTGATCGGCTAAAACATGTCACACGGTATATTGGAATACCTGAAAACTGTGATGAACTGTGATGTCATCAGCTGAGGTCGGAGCTCACGCACCTCTGCTACATTTCCCAGAAGTCCCAGCATATTCCGGTGCAGCTCTTGCTTTTCTGGGAATTCCTAAAAACATGAAGGGATACATGAATCCACGAATCCTTGACGGAAGATTTGGGCGAATACCGAACTGAATCCTAATTTGCACATGCAAATTAGGCTGGGAAGAACATTTTTTACTTCCTTGTTTCGTGACAAAAAGTGAAGCGATTCCCCTCCCCACCCCTAATTTGCATATGCAAATTAGGATTTGGTCAGGCCATGTGTAAGGATTCGCCCGAATCCGAATCCTGCTGGAACAGGCCAAATCCCGAACCAAATCCTGGATTTGGTGCATCCCTAGTTTTTTTTCTACCCAGCGACAGAAATAGATACGTGATTTTAACAGATTTTTAACGTTTTCTTCTTCTGTCTTTTAAATTGGAGTCACTAATCCCAACAGCCAAAGACATATTGCTCTTCTGAGGCTACAACTGTTACATTTTATTCCCTCTCATAGGTCTGTCATTCAAATCACTGCCTGGTTGCTAGGGTAAATCGGACCCTAGTTACCAGATAGCGGATGAAATTTGTAGCTGGAGATCTGCTAAACAAAAAATCTAAATAAGCCATGCCAATTACAAAATATTGCAGAATTCTACTGCCTACATCATACTAGAAGTTTATTAAAGGTGAACTACGCCATTTTAGCAGACACTATTTACTGTACATATCTTTCTGTACATCGTTGCATAACATGGGCCCTCCGCTTACTTTGAGACACTCCAAAAACAGCTTCATGCCATTGTAGTTGAGGAACATCTCACAGTTGTCGGGAGTTTCGTCGGTAATGTTCCACAAGGCGCTCCAGGAAAACTCCATCACCTGATCGCACTGGCACCGGGAAATAAGAAAGGGGGGTATTTATTGGGGCACCAGCTGACCAGTTTAGCCCTGGCCCATACCACAGCTTAAAGGGATACGGTCACGGGAAAACGTGTTTTTTTTTTTTTTTTTTTTTTTTATCAAAACACACAAGTTAATAGTGCTGCTCCAGCAGAATTCTGCACTGAAATCCTTTTTTAAAAGGGGCCAACAGATTTTTTTTTTTATATATTTAATTAAGAAATCTGACATGGAGCTAGACATACTGTCAGTTTCCCAGCTGCCCCCAGTCATGTGCTCTGATAAACTTCAGTCACTCTTTACTGCTGTACTGCAAGTTGAGTGATATCACCCCATCCCAGCAGCCCAACAGAACACTGGAAAGGTAACCAGAAAGCAGCTCCCTAACACAAGATACCAGCTGCCTGGTAGATCTAAGAACAGCACTCAATAGTAAAATCCAGGTCCCACTGAGACACATTCAGTTACATTGAGTAGGAGAAACAACAGCCTGCCAGAAAGCAGTTCCATCCTAAAGTGCTGGCTCTTTCTGAAAGCACATGACCAGGCAAAATGACCTGAGACACCAATATTACAAATAAAAAAAAAAAAATACACTTGCTGGTTCAGGAATTATTTTTTATATTGTAGAGTGAATTAATTGTAGTATAAACAATGTAATTTAGAAATAAAAACTACACCATAAAAATCATGACAAAATCCCTTAAAACTTAGTGCTGCACCTCCATGTTGGATTCCTTTGTTGTGTCTATAACGGATGTTCTACGCTGCAGCTTGTGCCCATACTCACCATTTTATCCTGCAGCTTCTTCTGTATTAGTTTAAGCATTGTCTGCAGCAGAGAAGAAACAAGGTTATCCTCTGTAAAGCCCCTTATACACTGTGCTCATTGTATCAGAAGATCAACAATAACACAGGAAGTTATAACTGCATGTACTTACCATGACAAAGCCCATCTTGCCGACAGCCTCTTTATGGTCATTGTCCACCTGGCAGACTAATGCGTTGCAGAGATGCACGGCAATGCGTTGGATAGACTCGTCCTGCCTCGTAGGGATCAGTATGTTGAGCAGCAGTTCATTGACCCTTTGGTATTGGAATTCTAGTTCTTCCGGGATGCTGAAGTTGCACAGGGTGAGGCAACAGTTTCTCTGCACCTAAACGGGACCCAAGAGATTTCATTCCTCGTCTCAGACAGTGGACAAGGCTTAGGGAAGAGGGATATTCGCATTATCGTATGGCTCACCGTCACTTCCTGATAGGACTCCATGCCGTTTAGCACCACTTGGATGACCTGCTGTCTCAGGCGGACGCTTTGCTCGCTGCGGTAATCGGAATTTGTGAGATAGAAAAGGGCGGCGCTCCCTGTCACCTGGATGGTTTTGTCGTACTTGTGACACTTCAGAGCGGCAATGACCAGCTGCAAACAGGTAAGTGCTCCACGATTGGACACTGGCACTTGACACTTATGCAAGCCTCAGCATAGTATAATAATAAACATTCACACTCAGTAATTACCTGCAGGGCTCTAAGTGGCTGGTTACAGCGCTCAATACGGGCAATGTCAAAGAGCAGATTAATGGCACGGGAGGTAATCTCAGGACGATGCTCCGTGTAGGCCTCTATTGCATTCAGCACTTGCTCTTCATTCTTGTCCCCGCTCACCTGTGAAATGGCACAAGATTAAGGTCATTCTTACAACAAGGAAAGATCTATGCCATAGTTTTATGGGATCTCTTTGTACAGACTATGAGCAAACTCAGGGGCTGTTCCTGCTGAATTGTGCTTAGTACAGGGAATACCTATGCTGCCATAGTTTTATGGGATCTCTCTGTACAGACTATGAGCAAACTCAGGGGCTGTTCCTGCTGAATTGTGCTTAGTACAGGGGATACCTATGCTGCCATAGTTTTATGGGATCTCTCTGTACAGGCTTTGTAAGTTTGCTCATAAAACTCCCATAAAACTATGGCATCTCTCTGTACAGACTATGAGCAAACTTAGGGACTGTTCCTGCTGAATTGTGCTTAGTACAGGGGAATACCTATGCTGCCATAGTTTTATGGGATCTCTCTGTACAGACTATAAGCAAACTTAGGGGCTGTTCCTGCTGAATTGTGCTTAGTACAGGGGAATACCTATGCTGCCATAGTTTTATGGCATCTCTCTGTACAGACTATGAGCAAACTTAGGGACTGTTCCTGCTGAATTGTGCTAAGTACAGAGAAATACCTATCCTGACAGTTTTATGGGATCTCTCTGCTGAATTGTGCTTAGTACAGTATACAACTGTATAGAAGCGAAGGGCTACAAAGCACAACAACAGTATTTATATATTATATGTAAAGAGCAATCTAAATCCATTTACCTTGTAGGCTGGGATGTGAATCAGACGGCACAGAGATGTTTCAAACAAGCCCAAGAACTGCAGGGGTCTTTTCAGGGCTCTGAAGGGACTGATGCTGCTTTTTGAGGGATTGTTGCTATATGGAGAAAGTAGACAGATAGGTAACAAATGACCCTAAATATCACTTAGAGACGCCATTGTATTCTATCTCTAGTTTATTGTAGGGGAACAGAATGTCTGGCCAGTTGCCCATGTAGCAGCCATATAACTACCAGCAGCACAATCTATTATGAACATTAAACCGTGAATAGATAAGATGAATACAATTCTGTCTTTGTCAATATAGTGTATATCAAGTGAGTCTTTAATTCTCACATAACTAAATGGAATGACACATCTGGGTGTATCACCGACACCAGTTAAACATTGACAACATGTTTTCACAATTGTGTTGGGGCAGCTCTTCCTCTCTAGATGTTTCTGTCTTCTTTTAGTGTCTTAACCCTGAGCAAATGACGTTATACCCCAGTTACGTTTTAGGTTACTGGTTTTGACAGTTTTAAACTCACTGTGCCTGACACTGACATCCCTACCTTTACAGCTACTTTACTTAGGTTTAAGCCCCAATTTGTCTGATTCCTATAATGAGATCATATCATAATGTCAGTGCAATTGCCATACTGTTATACTGTTATATGTACCCAGGGTACAAATAAGCACTCACCTCAATTCTCCCCCTAAATGACCTTCAGGCTGGGCCCCCTTAGCTCATAACAAGGTTACAGATATATAGAAACATTGGGGTAATGGTCACCCTGCTATAGTTCCAGGGGTACCCAGGGCACAAATATACACTCACCCAAATCTCCCCTAACTGGTCTTCAGGCTAGGCCCCCCTTAGCTCATAACAAGGTTACAGATATATAGAAACATTGGGGGTAACAGTCACCCTGCTATAGTTCCAGAGGTACCCAGGGTACAAATAAACACTCACCCCAAATCTCCCCCTAACTGACCTTCAGACTGGGCCCCCTTAGCTCATAACAAGGTTACAGATATATAGAAACATTGGGGTAACAGTCACCCTGCTATAGTTCCAGGGGTACCCAGGGTACAAATAATCACTCACCCCAAATCTCCCCCTAACTGACCATCAGACTTGGCCCCCTTAGCTCATAAAAAGGTTACAGATATATAGAAACATTGGGGTAACAGTCACCCTGCTATAGTTCCAGGGGTACCCAGGGTACAAATAAACACTCACCCCAAATCTCCCCCTAACTGACCTTCAGACTGGGCCCCCTTAGCTCATAACAAGGTTACAGATATATAGAAACAACAAGGTAACAGTCACCCTGCTATAGTTCCAGGGGTACTCAGGGCACAAATAACTACCCACCCCTACTTGGCCTTCATTTTAAGTCACTGCTTTGGTTGCTGCGAGCTACTGCTCTAATACCTGGGAGGGCCGAGCTCATCATCCATTTTGGAGACAGCACAATTCTCCAGGGTCAGGTGCCCAGAGATATCCAAAGAGACAAGCTCCTCAAGATGTTGTACAAACTGGCTCAGAACTTTGCGGGTCAGCTTAAATTTGTAATAACTGGAGAGCCTATCACGGGAGATATCCAGATGCCTGTAGGAACAGAGAGAAAGTTTAAAGAACAGACTTGTATAATCATGTCTAGTCCAGCAGAACAATCCATAATCATAGAATGCTGAGACCTATAACACAAGACTCTACTCTGACTTTATTGGCTGATATGCCAATGCTCTCACTTTATTGCCAATTGCTCGCTGGAAAAAGAATGCACAGGAATCATGTGATGGGTGAATAAATTATCATATTGTTACAACACTTGTGCTCTGTGTCAATTAGGGACACACCAAATCCAGAGGGGATACAGACATAGCCCACCAATTTATATGGGGTTTCAGTTGGGGTGAGCTGAATCACAGCTTAAACATATGTGGCTTTAAAGGGCAATATAACATGTGTTCAACATCAAGCAGATATATTAATCATAAAATGTACAGTTTTTAAAATTCCTTTATTCTTACGTTTTTTTTTACCCTTAATATTGCCCCAAGTAAGCTCTGTATAAACAGTCTCTTACTGAGTCCATTGTGTCAGGCTTACAGATCAGAAGAAGAGGACTGCGCGGAAGATCTAATTACATAACGTATTCTCCTCCCACCAGGAAGGTGAGACCTAACATACACTGAAAATGTTTACTCTTCCGTATTGATTGGCTGAATATAATGAACATTGTTCTTACAGGAAGTAAAATAGACAGAGTGAAATAATTGATAATAGCTTCAGAGTAGTGATGTGCGGGCTGCATCGGAACTTTGTAAGACACAGGTATATATGTAGTGATGGGGTCGGGTAGGATTCGGGCTGGGAGCTAGCAAGCTAGTGTCAGGCGCACATCACTACTCCAGAGAAAACTGTGGTTAGGGTTAGCATGGAATATGCTTCATATACTGTAGTTCATGTAGACTGTGTAAATAGCATCACCTGACAAAGACTTAAGGTGTGAAAACAAAAAACGTTGATCAAGTGTCTCACTAAAATCTGGGTCAGCCACTTGCCAGTGACAAAAAAAGTAAAAAGGTACCAGCAGGATATTAAAAATGGAAATTTAAAGGAGAACTAAACCCTAAAAATGGCATTTTATATATTGAACTTATTGCACCAGCCTAAAGTTTGAGCTTGTCAATAGCAGCAATGATCCAGGACTTCAAACTTGTCACAGGGGGTCACCATCTTGGAAAGTGTCTGTGACACTCACATGCTCAGTGGGCTCAGAGCAGCTGTTGAGAAGCTAAGCTTAGGGCTCGTCACTAATTATCCAGTAGAAAATGAGCTTCCCTGGCTGTAATATAAGCTGATGCTACAGGTTTGCTGATTATTAAATTCTGATGCTAATTGCACTGGTTTCTGTGCTGCCATGTAGTAATTATCTGTATTAATTACTAATCAGCCTTATATTGTGACATGTCTATTCTATGTGTACTGTATATTGTTAGTGGCTCCCTAAGCTCAGTAAGTGACAGCAGCACAGAGCATGTGCAGTGAATCAGCAGAAAAGAAGATGGGGAGCTACTGGGGCATCTTTGGGGACACAGATCTTTACTGCTAAAGGACTGTGGTTGCCTTGGGCTGGTACAGAAGCACAAAACATAATGTACAACATTCCTAGATACTTCTTTATTTACGCTTTAGTTCTCCTTTCAGCTATGCAAGCTAAACACTTAGAGGGTAAGTCAACCAAGGCAACTAGGGACACAAAGTAACCACTGCAGCTGCATGTTCTGTTTAAAGCTCTGCAACACAAGTGACAGCGAGGGGGAGAAGGAAGTGTAACTGCGGAGGTCACATTTGCCTTTAATTGTGGGTGGCACCAAAGAGTTGCAGATATATCCCTAGATTTATTCCTGATCGGTTTATATTAGAGGCTACTTAATTATGTTCTTGTAGAAGACGTGCCGGTATGTGGTTACTGAAAGCCTTGGATCCACTTCTCCCCGCAGAAGACTTACCTCAGTTTGTGTAGCTGCATGATGACCCGGATGTGTTCCTCAGACAGGTCCATATTGTACAAGACTAGTGACACCAGACTGTCCTTCCACTGTGTAAGGAAGCCAATGTCATTCAGCTGGATTCCAGAGAGGTTCAGAGCTTTCATGCAGACGAGGGGGCGCAGCATCTGTTCCACATCCACCACTTTAGTGATGCACCCGAGGTTGAGGAAGCGCAGCTGCTGGAATCCTTGGAATGTAAAGTCCCTGACAAGGACCTGCCTAGTGGGGTTCACCAGGCGGTCAGTCTCATCGTAACCCCCCAGGCTCTCCTCCTCATAGAATATGTTGCTACATCCAAAAAGGCTGAGGGACACAAGAGTTTGGCGGAAGTTAGCCAGTGTCTGTAAGCTCTTGGCCGTTAGCCTTTCACAGTTAGTAAGGTAGAGCTCAACCAGATCCTGAAATGTAAAAGAAAAAGCCTCAGATTGCTGTTTTATAACTGGACCCGAGTCAGTAAAGTAACACAGTGACCAGGACTATATTTTCTTTTAAGCTTCTCAGCTATCTTAATATACATTGCCACACTAATTAAAGGAAAACTAAAATTATCTTGTGGAGAATACTTTCGCCACAGCATGTAATATGACTGCACCGACCCCTAAGCATAAATACAACAATCCATAGAAATAATGTTCTGAACACACACTCAATACACTCATACTGTACTGTCTAAGGGAAACAATATGGCACCTCCTCCTCCCATATGTATAAATACAAGTATACAGAGAGGGAATATTCTGGACACACAATAAGCTATACCCTCATAATGTACTGTCTAAGGGAATCAATATGGCACCTCCTCCTCCCATATATATAAATACAAATATACAGAGAAGGAATGTTCTGGGCACACAATAAGCTATACCCTCATACTGTACTGTCTAAGGGAAACAATATGGCACCTCCTCCTCCCATATGTATAAATACAAATATACAGAGAAGGAGTGTTCTAGGCATACAATAAGCTATACCCTCATACTGTACTGTCTAAGGGAAACAATATGGCACCTCCTCCCATATGTATAAATACAAGTATACAGAGAAGGAATGTTCAGGTCACACAATAAGCTGTACCCTTATACTATATTGTATAAGGGAAACAATACGGCAGTTTCTGCTTATGGGTCCAAATGAAAATGTAGACATAATACTGTAGCTTCACATTCTACTGTCCATTTAATATAAACTACTTTTTTTTACTATAAAAGAAATGATAGATTAGCCCTGCTTATATATAAGCAATATTCCCTTTGGAACCCAATGCGATCACTCCCT
This sequence comes from Xenopus petersii, assembly GCA_038501925.1. NCBI lineage: Eukaryota > Metazoa > Chordata > Amphibia > Anura > Pipidae > Xenopus > Xenopus petersii. Next base: position 137,405,209 of record CM076686.1, on the reverse strand, counting down.
ACTACTCACTTGTTTCCGTATAGCTTCCAAATCCTGATCTTGCACAATGTCTTCTCGCAGGTGGAGGCGTGTGAGCCGCGTGCTTTGTGGCTCCGAGAAGAGAGTGAAGAAACTATCGTGAGGCTCAAAACTACTGTCAGCATTAACCAACTCGATGTATCTGAAACAAAAGAGGTTAGCAAACATATACCCAACAAAGCACACATGTATATAGGATAAATTGTACACACTCACTAGACTTGTTTTAATACAGAATCAACATTTTGGTCCGGGTTCTACTACCTTTTCCCAGGTTCAAAAGCCAAACCCCCAAATATGTTTTTAAAATCCCAGTAAAGAATGCTGAAGATTCATAAATCACGTAACCCTTCATCTCTTTACGTACTCATTCACAAGCCTGTCGCAGATCTCACTGGGCAGAAAGATGTCTGGGTGCAAGCGTAGGATTTCATTGTCTAGGAGGTAGCAGAGGGTTCCCTTTAAGTTTCGGAGGCAGAAGTCCGTACAAATGCTCATGAGCGAGTCAGGGCTGTCAGATGCCATCTTGGTAGGTGCACCCGAGGGGGGTTGATCAGCATACAAAAAAAAGGCCCCTGAATAGATGGCTGCCTTCCTATTTAGCTATTGTTCCTGAATCATGAGGACATCAGATTTCTAGGAGCAAATGGAAAGAAACAATTGTTAAACATGGTATAATATAATATATACTGTGCATGTTATATGAAAAATAGCCAATCACAGGTCTTTTGGGAGAAGTTGGGACAGAAAACCCATAAACAGGCTCACACTTACTGTTTGCACTACCAAGCATATCACATACCACTGTGTGTTTATGTCCAACCCTAAGTACAGAAAGGATCACCCATGAAACTCTACCTGCTGTGCTACACAGTGAGTGTCACAGCCTGATGCAGTTATTAGGTTACCTGTAACACACACACCTGTTGTTCCTATTAACAAAAAGGAAATTTACACAGAAGTAAAGCCCCTTCCTCTTCCTGAAAGGTTTATATCCTCTATTTATTCAATTCTATATGAATAGAGCCTTGAACCTTAACAGCTGCTGGTGTCGTTGGGGCCCAATATCAGTTGTTTAGCAGGGCCACAATCAGGGCTGGGCCAAGGTATTTTGGCACCCTAGGCAAGAGCTTGAATTAGTGCCCCCCACCCGGTGGTCCTGCATTACCATTTCCCACTTTACCATTCATATTGTACCCTGTACCTGCCAGCAGCCATCATGTTGCCCCATGTACCTGTGCCAGCACCTATCATAGTGCCCCCCTTTGTACCTGTGCTAGCAGCAGCCAAAAATCCATCTTATTGCCCCCAAATATGTACATGTGCTAGCAGCAGCCAAAAATCCATCTTATTGCCCCCAAATATGTACCTGTGCTAGCAGCAGCAGCAGCCAAAAATCCATCATATTGCCCCTAATCATCTGTTTACCTCTGCTAGAAGCTGCCAAGGGGGAGGTGGGGGTTGAAACAAGCAGTTTATAAAATTGAAAACTATTAAAGGCCACACAAACCAGTGTTTAAAAAAAAATACCCTTAAAATGTGCACCCCCCACATGATTGTGCCCTAGGCAGTCGCCTACCCTGCCTAACCCTAGTTCCGGCCCTGGCCACAATGTATGCAATCGATGTCTATGCTTAACAGTGTATTGTAACACCTTAGACACTCCCTGCTTTAATTTGAGGGAAATGTTGACAAGTTACAGGAATCCTGGGGCACTGGCAGAGTTTCTGTTTCACTAAGTAGATCTGTATAGTGGTTTCAACCTTGAAGTTATTGGGGCCTAAAGAAATGTATTTTCAGCCCCCCTAACCTTCAAAGCCTTAGGGTGAAATCCTGAACACTACATCATTTCACATTAGTCAGGAGCCATGCTGTGACCCCTAGCAACCACTGCATTGTTACAAACCTAAGCAGCCATAGCCTACTTTGTGTTATCAGTAATGTATTCATCCTGGATCCCAGCAAAAGAACTCATTAGCTTTTAAAAATCTGCCTGTATGAGATTGCCGCTCCCAGCAACCGTGATGTTGTAAACATAAATAAAGACTCCCCCACAAAAACAACACACACAATTATTGAACAAGTAAAGCCCTGCCTCTTCAATAGTGGAGGTCAGAAGACTGGGTCTGTCACTGTCTAGCCATGGATATCAATATTCGACTTTTTCTGCATTCCCAGCACATTTTGTTTGATGGTGCCCATTGCACATTCAGCTAAAAATTAGCGGCTGTGTACCCACATGCAATTACACTGGCCATTCAGAGCAACGTCCCTGCCAGTACTTTGCGTATGCCCCTGTATGGCTATTAGAAATGCAGGTCTGCACTTTGCTGAGCTGGCCCAAGGCAATTCTACCATGGCCCTGTGACCCCTGCACACTCCCAACTCCCCTCTGCTTGTCCCCACATTCATACCTCTGCCCCCCCCCAGTAATCTCCTCTGCTATTCACCCCCCCCCCAAGAGATCATTCACTCCTGTGCTGTTGGTTAGTAGGTAGGGTTGCCACCTGGCCTGGCCGGTAAAAATGATGGCTGATCCCAATGTTATTAATAGAGAAAAAATATAGATATATAGGAAGGCCAGTATTTTTTTCCAGAAAAGATGGCAACCCTATTAGTAGGGAACAGTACACCCCAATGACCGTGCCCTAGGCAGGTACCTACCCCTATATCCGCTCCTGCAGGGTTGCCAGACAAGTGGCCCTTCAGTTGCAGTTAAAGGAGAAGTAAACCCCTTATTAAAAAAACCTACCCTACATAGACCCCCCAGCCTATATGCTACCCTGGGCAAATGCCCTTAACTTTCTACTTACCCCTTGGTGCATTCAGTGCATCTGAGTTCACAGGCGCCATCTTCTCCGGTCTTCATCAGGTCTTCTTCTGGTGCTTCGACAATTTTTGTGACTTTCCGCACATGCGCAGTTGACAAAAAACCTGAAGGAAGACTGCTCCAACTGCGCATTGTATGTATGGAACTTACTTCCCGAAGACCGAAGAAGAAGAAGATGGCACCCGTGAACTCAGATGCCGTGAATCTGCACCGAAGAGTAAGTATAAAGTTTGCACGGGGTAGCAGCTAGGCTGGAAGGAAGAGGGAGGGGGGGTCTATGTAGGGTAGGGTTTTTTTAATAAGGGGCTTACTTCTCCTTTAAAGTATCTTGACGCTGGAATATTATGGTTTTTGCAATCCCTTAAAGGGGTTGTTCTACTTTAAACAACTAGTTGTTTTCAGATAGATCACCAGAAATTTTTACTTTTTCCAATTACTTTTCATTTTCTATGTGTGACCGTTTTTCTAATATTGAAGTATAACATGTCATTTTTCAGGGTCGCCGACCCTGTAAACTGTACTAAATTGAAACATTTAGTTGTTACATTTCTTATCTTTGTCCCTGCTGAGCAGAATCCCTGGGTTTCATTACAGGCAGTTGTTAGACTTGATACAATAGTTGCTGATACTCCAGAAATGCTGCTGAGAAATGTATCAACTAAATGTTGCAAAATTTAGCATCTGTTCCTGAATAACTGACTTGCCAGACTCAAACACCAGAGACACGAACATTCAACTTTAAGCTTAGATTTTGGAAAAACACTAAAAAAAAATAAATAAATAATGGAAAGTAATTGAATAAAGTCTTTATTTCTGGGGAACAATCTGAAAACAACTGAACTGAAAAAAAATGTGTTTGGAACCCCATGAGTCCTGACACCAAACTGACTCTGGGACAACAGATCCTGGGCAACAATGTGGATGTGTTAGAGCCCTAGTATTTTATATAAATGGGACCCCAAAATGCTTATGAATTATTCTTATTATCTATACTATACTATATGTATATATATATATAATCCATATGAATTATTCTTATTATATAGACTAAACTATTTGTGTATATCTATCTATCTATCTCTAATGCTTATGAATTGTTCTAGGTGTTACTGCAGCACAAGGTAAATGAATGAACCTTAAGTATAAAGCAGCTGGATAAAGTAGAGTGACAATCACAAGTCTATACTGTCCTGTCAGCCTGTTGGATAAAGATGGCATCAGAGACCAGAAGAAGAGCCGATCTCCTCCTGTGTCACTTTCCTGTTTCCCCCGACCCCATGTACCGAGACAGTCACCCTCTCATTCAAGGTAATCGCCGCAGAAGGCCTGTCACCGACCCTTGTCTCCTACTACCCGGGTTCCGATTCGGGCCGCATTCACTGCCTCCTACTCACAAGGCATCCTCCAGACTCCGCTGTCAACAAATTCCAACGTCACTGCCGGCCAGTCGCCATAGCGACCGGGCAGCTACATTCGCATCAACAAGCCGGCAGGAAACTGCAGTCGCGCAATAAGGTTCCGCCTATGAAAATAAAATCATGCTGTGGTTAACTTAGAGGTGAAGCATCCCTTTAAGGGGGGTTTACTCAGAATGTTACACCTCCTCCCACCATGCCCCTAAATCACTTTATCCTAATCCTGACTGTAAAAACCCTCAAAAGCAACCTACTGCCTTTCAGATGCTGTCAGGCTTCTATTCCCCACACCTCAGCTAAAATCTTCTGAAACCCCAAAACCCAGCAGTCAGACTCCAAGCTAAAACCTTAGAAAATGGTTAACCTGTAAAATGGCAGGTTTTATGTAGAAGCCCACAGACACAGCAGCCCTGTGACAATACAATTCTGCCCATACATTTGTGTAGGTGACTTTTCATCCTCCTTATTGTTGGCATCTCTGGTAGGACAGGTACCATTGAGATTATCAGCAACACAGAGGACACAAACAGCCCTCTCTATTGTACTGAGAAATTTGCATGCCCCAAAACATTGCAATAAACAGGCTTGTCCCTTTAATACAGGCTTCATTGTAAACAGTTGCAGATCCCTACCCTACCAAGCACCTAGCAGAAGGTTTTCAGAAGACCAAGGGGTGCTGGTGGTATTGGACAAGCCTATATCCCAGCTAAGACCCACACTTCATTTTAACTTCAGCTCCAAGTTTACTAAACAGTCAAGACAAGATGTCCTCAACCTCAGTCCCAACTAGGGTTGCCACCTGGCTGGTATTTACTCTGGCCTGGCAGGTAAAAATGATGGTTGATCCCAATGTTATTAACAGGGGAAACAGATAAATATATAGGAAGGCCAGTATTTAGGTGGCAACCCTAGTCCCAACCAATTTACAAGACAAATGAGTTGAGTGTCTCATAACTATGCTGGTGACCCTTGATATAACACAGCAGGCTGGATGCCATGGGAGACACATGCCCGATCACATGCACATATCATTGTGACCTCAGTAGTTCCACCACTTGTTGTGAGCTAAAACCTTCCAGCATCCATAGCTTAATATGTTGATTTGCAATTTCCATTAGCTGGAGGGCTACCAATTAAAAGCTCTGAAGGGTTTTGTGATACTTCCCCCTTGTCATCAGTTCATAATTTTACACAGAACATCCAAAGAAAAATACAAACTAGAAAAGAAAATGAAAGATAAGTGACTGACAGTGAAAAAAATATTAAGGGAGCAACTACATCAGCCCAGGAATGGCAGCGTACAACCTGACTTAAATGCAGATAAACACTAACATGACTAACTCCTTTCATGCCCAAACTTCACTGGAAAAAAATATGCATTTCCCAGTCAGATGACTAGCACTACCCCCCCCCCATGCATGGACATACAGATTATCCTGCTGCAACAAATGAACTGTATAATTACCCACTGATATCTAGTATTACAAATTTGCAGAGCGTCTGTCTTGCAATAAATTCAGTTAAACACATAGAAAGTGAAGTTCCAAGCAACATCAACAACACAGTAAAGTAAAAAGTGCTGCTTTTAAATGCCATGCTAGCCTTTTAAATGCACTTTGCATGATCTGGATTTGATATTCATAGATCCCTATGTAAACTATACCAGTCCTTGTGAAAACTATAAGATGACAAATATTCTGCTCTTCAGTAGGATGGAACAGGCAATTGTTCTGCACATTTCAGTACATGATTGCCTGCCCAGTAAAAATACTACTTGATTATTATCATTGATATCATTATATAATAATGTAGTATAGTCATTAACAGGGAAAACAATATAGGAAGGCCTATATTCTTTCCTAGAAAAGGTGTGTGCTTGGTACACTACAGTTCATAATCTACAACTCCCAACACAATAGTCAGTATTATCTGAAGTTTGTTGGGATTGTACAGCAGCAATTACAAGAGAAATAAACCTATTCAAAGGAACAGTAACACCAAAAAATGAAAGTGTTTTAAAGTAATGAAAATATCATGTACTGTTGCTCTACAATGGTAAAACGGATCAGTTTGCTTCGGAAACACTACTATAGTTCATATAAACACGTAGCAATGGCGGAAATGGAAAAAAGCTATATGGCACAGGTTAAATAGTGGATAACAGATAACACCATTATGTTCTACAGAGTTTATCTTCTATCGTCTGTGTAACCTGAGCCTTTTCTCCTTTGAATAGATGCCCCCATGGCTACACAGCAGCTTATTTATATAAACAATAGTAGTGTTTCTGAAGCAAACAAAGCAATTTTACTAGTGCAGGGCAACACTGTATTATATTTTTATTACTTTAAAACAATTAAATTTTTTGATGTTACCAGTCCTTTAAGTACAAGAGGTAAAAGACAGTCAGGCTGATAGATAGATAGATAGATAGATAGATAGATAGATAGATAGATAGATAGATAGATAGATAGATAGATAGAGATGAAGGATGGATGGATAGAGACATACATAGAGAGAGAGAGAGAGAGAGATAGATAGATAGACAGACAAGCAGACATACAGATAGATGAGATGATAGACAGACACACAGACGGATAGATATAACAGGGCACACTTAAATGTTTATTCAAATAAAGTCAGAAGATACAATGGAAATAATAAAACTACATGTTGATAAAAGGAATGACTGTAGAATAAAATCCTATAGAAAGAGAGATAGATATAAATAGAAAGAGATACTATAGACAGGCACAGGCTAGAATAATAGAAGAATAAACAACACAGCAGCCAGGGGATGAATGGAAGGCAGATGATATACATACATTCCATACATTACACATTCAGATGTTGCCATATACAGTATATACAGTACCTAGGCACCTAGTAGGCAGCCCATTAGGGAGTCAGCTGATAGGGAGCAGCACCCCAAATCCCAGGCAGCAGCCAGTGGGTTAGGGGAGAGGGAGTAAGTGGCAGGTTCCTGTTCCTGTTTCCTGCCGGAATGTTCCCTCCCTCCCCCCGTCCCCGAGTGGCCACAGGAAGTCACCATGTCGAGTGCACACAAGAACAAGTAAGGCAGCTCCGGGGTCCGGTATCTGTTCGGGGGGCATTTTTGGGGGGGGGGGGTATGAGTGAAGAGGTTTGTGGTTTACACAAGCGGTTTGTAGTCCGCAGGCATTTGCCTTGTGTTGTACCCGGACACGGTGTCAGTCACAGGGGAGAGATAACAAATGGCTGTGCGGTGTTGTGCTGCCTCAGCTCTTCTTGCCGCTATTTATTGGCACATACACCAGGGACGTGACTGAGGCGGGAGCTGAGAGGGTAAATGAGTGTCAGGGCTGGAATAGGGACAATGAGCAGCTGAGAGGGGTAAATAAGGACCATTGTTGTTAGGAGGCGAGTGGGGTAAATGGGATCAGAGTTGGCGGTGAGTAGGATAAATGGGGGGTCAGTAGGAGTAAGATAATCGGTATTAGAGCTGGGGGGGTCAGTAGGGCTAAATGAGTATCAGAGCTCTAATACCCTTTATCTCTTATCTCTACTGATCCCTCATTTATCCTACTCACCCCCCAGCTCTGATACCCACGTATCTTACTCATCCACTCTACTCACCCCCCATTTATCTTCCTCACCCCTACGGATCCCCCATTTATCTTCCTCACCCCTACGGACCCCCCATTTATCTTCCTCACCCCTACTGACTCCCCATTTATCTTCCTCACCCCTACTGACTCCCCATTTATCTTCCTCACCCCTACGGATCCCCCATTTATCTTCCTCACCCCTACGGACCCCCCATTTATCTTCCTCACCCTTACTGATCCCCATTTATCTTCCTTACCCCTACCGATCCCCATTTATCTTCCTCACCCCTACTGATTCCCCATTTATCTTCCTCACCCCTACTGTTCCCCATTTATCTTCCTTACCCCTACTGATCCCCATTTACTGTATCTTCCTCACCCCTACTGATCCCCATTTATCTTCCTCACCCCTACTGATTCCCCATTTATCTTCCTCACCCCTACGGATCCCCCATTTATCTTCCTCACCCCTACTGATCCCCATTTATCTTCCTCACCCCTACTGATTCCCCATTTATCTTCCTCTCCCCTACTGATCCCCATTTATCTTCCTCACCCCTAGGGATCCCCCATTTATCTTCCTCACCCCTACTGATCCCCCATTTATCGTCTTCACCCCTACTGACTCCCCATTTATCTTCCTCACCCCTACTGATCCCCATTTATCTTCCTTACCCTACTGATCCCCATTTATCTTCCTCACCCCTACTGATCCCCATTTATCTTCCTCACCCCTACTGATCCCCCCATTTATCTTCCTCACCCCTACTGACTCCCCATTTATCTTCCTCACCCCTACTGATCCCCATTTATCTTCCTCACCCCTACTGATCCCCATTTATCTTCCTCACCCCTACTGATCCCCATTTATCTTCCTCACCCCTACTGATCCCCCATTTATCTTCCTCACCCCTACTGATCCCCATTTATCTTCCTCACCCCTACTGATCCCCATTTATCTTCCTCACCCCTACTGACTCCCATTTATCTTCCTCCTCAGCTCTGATACCCATTTATCCTACTGACCCCAAACAGTCTCAGAGCTGGGGGTGAATAAGGACGAGTATTACTGTGGGAACTGTCATAACTTGGCCTGTGAGCTGTTTAGTGCAGATCCTTACTGAGCTGCAAGTGGTTATTAGGGGTAAATAAACTGTAGCTGATTTGTGAGCCTCTGTATGGGTGAGTTAGTATCATAGGGGATGTGAGCAATAGTGATGTGCAGGTCAGGTAAAACCTGAACCCGCCCTCCCTCCGACCGCGCTGGACTTCCGAGTTCCTTTTATAGACCTGTCCCATCCCCGCTGATGATGTCACAAAAGAGGCAGGCGAGCAGGCACGCGTCTATAAAAGTGGAAGTCGGCAGTGGAACCCCCCCGCAAATGGGCATGTCAAGCCAGACAAGCGGGTATCACTAGTGAGCAAATATGTCTGAAAGGGTTGTTCACCCTTGAGTTAACTTTTTGTATGATGTAGAGACTGATATTCTAAGACAATTTGTAACTGGTTTTCGTTTTTTATTATTTGTGTTTTTGAGTTATTTAGCTTTTTATTCAGCAGCTCTCTGGTTTGCAATTTCAGCATTCTGGTTGCTAGGGTAGAAATGACCCTAGCAACTATGCACTGATTTGAATAAGAGATTGGTATATGTATAGGAGGGGCACTGAATGGAAACATGCGTCATTAAAAAGTAGCAATTACAATATATATGCAGCCTTATAGAGCATTTGTTTTTTAAATGGGGTCAGTGACCCCCATTTGGAAGCTGAAAAGATTCGGAAGATAAAGGCACATGAATAAAAATAAAAAACTATAGAAAATAAATAATGAATACCAATTGATTTTTATAATATACTAAGGTGAACCACCCCTTTAACAAGTCCAAGGTCTCCAAGGCTGGTGTTCAGTGCAGCATATAAAAATCAAGGTTAGAGATTCCCTCTCAGCAATCACCCAGCCTTACTGTAAGCACAGCCCCTGCTGCACGTGATGGGAGATCTAGTTGTACGGCAGCAGCAGGGAGGATACTGGTTTCCTAAACCCCAGCGCACAGGATGCGGCTCTGATAGTGCAGTAGTATCACATGACTAGTTGGCTGTGCACACATTGTAATATCAGATGTCGTTCTCTCTCATTGCAGAATTGCAGAATTCCAGAGCCTACTCAGTGAGCCACACATCAACCTGAAAGTGCTGCGAGAGCTCTGCTTCAATGGTAAGCCCTAACCCTCCCCTCCTGCCATCTTGGACTTTACCTCTTGTGTATTCTCTAGGCAGCCACGCGACATTCCTCCTCTGTAATTAGTTTTATTAGTGAGGAATTAACTGGTCACTTCCACTCTCCTTTGCATTCACATTCATCTCCTGAATATTTCATATAGTAAAGTATATTCTGTTACATTGTAAATCACTTGTCTGTTTTTTATTGTCTCTTTAAATGACATATTACTTGTAACAGGAATTCCATTCGAAGGCGGTATTCGGTGTCTGTGCTGGAAGGTCAGTCTAAATGTCTATTGTATTTATTTATACACAGTTTGTATGGTACCAGCCCAAAAGTTCAGCAGCCCTATTACCATTATATATCCAGTTGCTCTCCGTATTGGTATCATTAGGGCTCCTTTTGAGTCAGTGACACTGCACATGCTCAATAGAATGGCCAATTCTAAGCAACTTTTCAATTGGCCTTCATTGTTTATTTTTCATTGTTTTTTAATTATTTGCCTTTTTCTTCGGATACTTTCCAGCTTTCAAATGGGGGTCACTGACCCACCTAAAGCCAAATGCTCCGCAAAGCTTCACATTTTATTGTTATTGCTACTTTTTAGGACTCCTGTTTCTGTTCAGGCCTCTCCTATTTATATTCCAGTCTCTTAATCAAATCAGTGCATAGTTGCTAGGGTCATTTCTACCCTAGTAACCAGATTGCTAAAACTGCAAATTGGAGAGCTGCTGAATAAAAAGCAATAATAACTCCAAAACCACAAATATTAAAAACGAAAACCAATTGCCAATTGTCTCAAAATATTACTCTCTACATCATACAAGGTGGTTCACCTTTACATTCAATTTTAATATGTTATAGAGTGGCCAGTTCTAACCAACTTTTCAATTTGTCTTTATTATTTATTTTTTATTTTTGAGTTATTTGCCTTTTTCTTCTGGCTCTTTCCAGTTTTCAGAAGAGGGTCACTCACTGACCCCATCTAAAAACAAATGCTCTGTAAGGCTACAAATGTATTGTTATTGCTACTTTTTATAACTCACCTTTCTATTCAGACCCTGTCCTACTCATATGTAACAATGTAACCAAATCAATGTATGGTTGCTAGCGGAATTTGCACCCTGGCAACCAGATTGCTGAAATTGCAAACTGCAGAGCTGCTGAATAAAAAGCTAAATAACTCAACAACCGCAATTAATAAAAAATGAAAACCAATTGCAAATTATCTCAGAATATCACTCTTTACATCATATTAAAAGTTAACTCAAAGGTGAACAACCCCTTTAATACTTGGGTCTGGGATCATTGGAACCTTTGGGCTATAGCACACAACTCAACATTATTCTGTGAGACATTTCAGCTATGAAACTGGTTCAGCAGATGAACATTCTCCATTGTCAGCAGGACAAGGGCGTTTTTACTGCGACTCTTCTTTACCAGAGAATTCGCTATCGAATATTGTCCAAGCAAGCAAATAGATCAGTACTGTTTGGTTGTCCACATGGATAGCCACACCAAACATATCTGATTGGATACATAACAGGTCTTGTTAATTATCTTTCAGGTCTTGCTTAATTATCTACCCCGAGATCGGTCATTATGGGACACTGTGCTGCAGAAGCAGAGGTGAGACACAGGCGTAGAAAACTCAGCAACTTATTGACCCCCTTGTATGGGGCCCGCAGGAACGCCTGCCAAATATCGACTATACAGACCCTTGACGCTGTCTCTGCTTCCTAGGACCCATTGTGATCTGATGGTTGACCCAAGAGCAAAGCAATCTGATGGTCTGGATTGGGTGCACCAAATTGTTTCAGGCTGTATTTAATAGTCCTATAGTTCTATAACTTTCTGAGAGTCTAGAGGGAGGAGCGAGAATATGGTGTTTGTGGTGGGGGGGTACTCTTAAATATTAATTTTCTGTAACAATGTAAAGTGATTGTCATCCTATTGAAGACCATGGTTGCATCAGGACTCACGGGCCCCATACTGCTAATTTATTAGGGTATTGTCTCCCAAAGGAGTTTTTAACCAATTATTTGATTGGGCCTCTGCGCAGATGGTCATAAAACAAGCAGAATTGGACCTCAGTGTACTCCCCAGCACACCCTTCATGAAGTGGGGATCTTACTTTTGAGTCTTAAAGGAATTGTTAAGTATACAAATAAAAACTGGCTAAATAAGAAATGTTTCTAATATAGTTAGTTAGGCATAAATGTAATGTATAAAGGCTGGAGTGACTGGATGTCTAACATAATAGCCAGAACACTACTTCCTGCTTTTCAGCTCTCTTGGTTTCAACTGATTGGTCTTGAGTGGGAGAACGTGGTCATAACTGTTTGATTTTGATTCTGAGCTGAATGCTGAGGATCAATTGCAAACTCAATGAACAGTTACCGTATATACTCGCGTATAAGCCGAGTTTTTCAGCACCCAAAATGTGCTGAAAAATATCGACCTCGGCTTATACGCGGGTCATACCGTAGCAACAGTAGCCAATCCCTCAACGGCCGCAGATACGCTCCGTCCGCGGCCCCAACACACCTCCCTCTCCCATAGCGCAGGACTGTCTGTGTGATCGCCGCCCGGAGCAGGTCCAGGAGCTCCGGGCGGCACGTCCTTCCCTCCCGGCGTTCGCTCCCAAAATGGCGTCGCCCATGGCCGCCACGTGGGTAGTGGCCGGCGCCGCTACCCACGTGGCGGCCATGGGCGCCGCCATTTTGGGAGCGAACGCTGGCAGGGAAGGACGCGCCGCCCGGAGCTCCTGGACCTGCTCCGGGTGGCGATCACACAGACAGTCACAGACAGTCCTGCGCTATGGGAGAGGGAGGTGTGTTGGGGCCGCGGAAGGAGCGTACGGTACCTTTTTTCTGCTTTCCTAGGTGCAGCACCTCATTGATCTTCTGAGCAGCCATGACAGGTGGGAGGTCACAGGGAAAACAAGTGGCAATTGTCCAGCTAATAGTTCTGACTCTTTTACGGTAAATCGTTTTAGATAGATTTCTATGCCATAAAACATGATTACACATTTACACATTCACATTTTGAAATCTGACATGGGGCCCCTAGGCTTATACACGAGTCAATACATTTTTCCAGTTTTCTTAGGTAAATTAGGTACCTCGGCTTATACACGGGTCGGCTTATACACGAGTATATACGGTATGTCCCTCCTTCAAGTTGCTGACTAATACAGAGTTAGAGAGCTGTTTTGTTCTGTTAGACATCAAGTCACTTCAGCCTTTATACATTACATTTTTGGCTTACTAACTATATTACAAACATTTTTTATTTTGCACAGCCTATTTAGCCAGTTTTTATTTTTACACTGAACTGTGCCTTTAACCTTTGTCGTGGGGCCCCTGACTGTTGTACTTTGTACTGACGGCCACTGGTGATGTCACTGCCTGAGCAAAAGGGAGTCTGAGCAGCTTAATAGATAGACTTTTCAGCAATGTAAGCATTTGAAGTAACGTTATTCAACCTAAGAGCCACCATAACTGCTATCTCTCTTGATGCAGAACTACTACCACTGTCTTCAGCATTCATTTTAATTTTTAAAAGTATTAATGTCCTTGGGGTATTACTATTTTCTGTAATGGTTATGTGACACAAGGACATCTTCTCATCAGGGAAACCTACGCACATTTCCTAAGAGAGATGATTATACAACCAGGGATCGCCAAAGTCAAATTTGGGGTGTCCAGAGAAGATGTCACTTTGGAAGATCACGTAAGTGAGAGAGTGGTTCAGAGAAAGCAGCTTTGTCAGCCATTCCTAAAACTATTGTAAATTTTATACTAAATATTTTACAGCCCCTGAATCCCAACCCGGACAGTCAATGGAACACGTACTTCAAAGATAATGAGGTGCTCCTGCAGATAGACAAGGACGTCAGGTAACCAAGACTCGTTGACGTTAAAGAGGCATGACAAGCTAAATGGGACACTTACTATGCCTGCATACTTTTCTATTTGAAGGGATAGTTCACCTTTAAATTAACTTTTAGTATGGTGGAGATGGGGATATTTGAAGACAATTCTCAATTGACCTTCATTGTTTTGGGAATTTGAATTATTTAGCTTATATCAGCAACTCTCTAATTTGGAATTTCAGCGGCTATGTGGTTGCTAGGATTCAATTTACCCTAGCAACTGTGAACTGGTTTGAATGAGAGAGTGGAATATGAATAGGAGAGGGCCTGAATAGACATAAGGAATTAAAGGTGTTTCAGCTGATGGTAGGCAATTAGTCATAATGACCAGCAGGCGGAGCTCTTGCATTTTCACAATCTTATGAGATTTTGATGTTGTGGCTCACTTTGGCTCATGTTATTTATGTGTATTTTCTGTAGTTCAAATAAAAAGCTTTTGCCGTGGGACCAGATTTAATATTTTCTTTCTTTTATCTGTTCAGGAGACTGTGCCCTGATTTCTCATTTTTCTTGAACCCCACGGATTACCCATGCCAATTGATCATGGATCCGGAAAACGAGTACGAGACTCTTCGGAAACGGGTAGAACAAACCACTCTGAAGTCTCAGACTGTAGCGCGAAACCGAAGCGGTGTCACTAACGTAAGTACTGATGTAGATCTTTGTCCGTTTCAACCAGTCTGACATGATCAGTTTGGCACAGGCATTTGCTGCAGCTTGGCAACCATTTCTACATAGTAACATAGGTTGAAAAAAGACACACGTCCATCAAGTTCAACCTTTTAAGTCTATATATAACCTGCCTAACTGCCAGTTGATCCAGAGGAAGGCAAAAAAAAAACCCATCTGAAGCCTTTCCAATTGGCCTCAGAGGGGGAAAAAATCCTTCCTGACTCCAAAATGGCAATGGGACCAGTCCCTGGATCAACTTGTACTATGAGCTATTTCCCATATCCCTGTATTCCCTCACTTGCTAAACACCATCCAACCCCTTCTTATACCTATCTAATGTATCAGCCTGTACCCCTGATTCAGGGAGAGAATTCCATATATTCACAGCTCTCACTGTAACAAACCCCTTCCGAATATTTAGGCGGAACCTCCTTTCTTCTTATCGAAATGGGTGACCTTGTGTCAGCTGGAAAGACCTACTGGTAAATAAAGCATTAGAGAGATTATTATATGATCCCCTTATATATTTATACATAATTATCATATCACCCCTTAAGTGCCAATTCTCATGCGTGAACATCCCCAATTTGACCAGTCTTTCCTCATAGCTAAGATGTCCCATACCTTTTACCAGCTTAGTTGCCCTTCTCTGGACTCTGTCTATTACAATAATATCCTGTTTGAGTGATGGAGACCAAAACTGTACGGCATATTCTAATGGGGCCTTACCAGTGCTCTGTACAGTGGAAGAAAGCCCTTTCCACGTGTGCCCCTTTTAATACAGCTCAAAACCTTATTTGTCCTTGATTTCTGTGTCGGGGGTTTTGACATTTTTAGTGACAGAACTGTATGCATAAGGGATTTTAAAGCACAAAACGTTTGGCATTGCCCCAATAAATTCCTATGCTAAAAGCCTGCACCCTGGCGGGTCTAGTGATTATTTCTTTAAAATGCATTAGCTAGTGATTCCAACGATAATCCCCTGACCTGTGGGTGCAGGTAATTTGCATAGGAATGAAGGGCGGGCCATTCTAAGTACTTTGTCAGCCAGCCGCCTTCGGTAACAAAACACACAGAAGTGATCCATGTGCCATTACCCTTAGACTACTCTTGCTTCAGTACTGGTATGGGACCTGTTATCCAGAATGCTCAGGACCTGAGGTTTTCCAGATAAGGGTAATATGGCAGAATCTGCCTTCACACATCCGACATGAAGTCATTCAGCCAGTATTCTGAGGGTATAAATAGAAGCAGGACAGAAGTATTATAATTATTAACATGTATTTTTAGAGCGCCAGTAGACAGTCACGTATGGAATATAAAGTATCTAATTGGCTATTGCATGTATGTCTCGGTACTAGTGGACTCTAATAGACTAACGGAACAACACAAACAGCCTAAAAGGAGAACTAAAGCCTAAAAATGAACATGGTTCAAAATGGCATATTTTATATACTGAACTTATTGCACCAGTCAGCTTGTCAGTAGCAGCAAAGATCCAGGACTTCAAACTTGTCACAGGGGGTCACCATCTTGGAAAGTGTCTGTGACACTCACATGCTCAGTGGGCTCTGATTGGCTGTTGAGAAGCTAAGCTTAGGGCTTGTCACTAATTATCCAGCAGAAAATGAGCTTCCCCTGTAATATAAGCTGATGCTACAGGTTTGCTGATTATTAAATTCTGATGCTAATTGCACTGGTTTCTGTGCTGCCATGTAGTAATTATCTGTATTAATTACTAATCAGCCTTATATTGTGACATTTCTATTCTATGTGTACTGTATATTGTGAGTGGGTCTGTAAGCTCAGTAAGTGACAGCAGCACAGAGCATGTGCTGTGAATCAGCAGAAAAGAAGATGGGGAGCTACTGGGGCATCTTTGGAGACACAGATCTTTACTGCTAAAGGGCTGGGGTTGCCTTGGGCTGGTACAGGAGCACAAAACATAATGTACAAAATTTCTAGCTACTTCTTTAGTTAGGCTTTAGTTTAGTCCATGCTCCTTCTTACTTTCTCCATTCAGGTAAGCTCTCCGCTAAAATCCTCCGCTTCCAACTCTCTGGGAGACTACGATCCCCTTCCTAATGGCAGCGAGGCACACTGGGAGGTGGTAGAAAGGATCCTCTTCATTTATGCCAAACTGAACCCCGGTATTGCTTACGTCCAAGGCATGAATGAAATCGTCGGGCCCATTTACTACACTTTTGCCACGAACCCAAAGAGCGACTGGAAAGGTGAGATCACAGAGCATTGCTGAGGGGTGGGGTTGGCACAAACAGCCATTTACAAATTATTTATTGCTGCAATTTTATTTTGCATTGATGTTCTGGGGCTATTATGGGGTCCATCATACTATTTCCCTTACTTTAAAGGAAAACATCCCCCCAGTGCACAAGTTCCCCATTCCCTCTCCACTTGGATATTCCAATAACTCATGTCAGATACAACTGCCTACATCACTTAGAACTTACTGTGGTGCATCCTATTTCATTAATTGTATTTGTTGCTTTCAATTTTATTAGACCTCTTGGTTTGTTGATCTTCTGACACTCCACGTTCCTGTTCTTTACCTCCCCACAGAACACGCAGAGGCAGACACGTTCTTCTGCTTTACCAATCTGATGGCTGAAATCCGAGACAATTTCATTAAAAGCCTGGATGACTCTCAGTGTGGCATCACCTCCAAGATGGAGAGCGTTTACTCCACCCTGAAGGAGGAGGATGAGGAGCTTTACCTGAAACTGGTGAGAAGTCCTGTGTCTTTTGGAAGGGGATAGTATGTAAAAAGGCTAGACTGAAACATTAAAGGAAACGTAACATCAAAAAATGAAAGTGTTTAAGTAATGAATAAATAATGTAGTGTTGCCCTGCACTGGTAAAACTATGGTGTTTTCTTCTGAAACACTATTATAGTTTATTTAAACAAGCTGTTGTGTTGTCATGGGGGCAGCCATTCAAGCACAAGACAAATAGTAGGTAACATATAAGCTATGTAGAATCCCATTGTTTACTACAGAGTTTATCTGTTATCTGCTGCATAACCTGTGCCTTTTCTCCTTTTTCAGCTTTGAATGGCTGCCCCCATGGCTACACGGCAGCTTGTTTATATAAACTATAGTAGTACTTATCTGTTATCTACTGTGTATCCTGTGCTTGAATGGCTGCCCCCATGGCTACACAGCAGTTTGTTTATATAAACTATAGTAGTACTTATCTGTTATCTACTGTATATCATGTGCTTGAATGGCTGCCCCAATGGCTACACAGCAGCTTGTTTATATAAACTATAGTAGTACTTATCTGTTATCTACTGTGTATCCTGTGCTTGAATGGCTGCCCCCATGGCTACACAGCAGCTTGTTTATATTAACTATAGTAGTACTTATCTGTTATCTACTGTGTATCCTGTGCTTGAATGGCTGCCCCAATGGCTACACGGCAGCTTGTTTATATAAACTATAGTAGTACTTATCTGTTATCTACTGTGTATCCTGTGCTTGAATGGCTGCCCCCATGGCTACACAGCAGCTTGATTATATGAACTATAGTAGAGTTGCTGAAGCAAACACACCAGTTTTACCAATCCAGGGCAACCATGCATTCTATTTTAATTCATTTAATACACTTTCATTTGTTGGTGTTACTGTTCCCTGGGAGCAGGTGTCACTAGAACTTACAGAATCTTATGGGGAAGAACAAAGTCATTGAAATTTGGAGCTTGGAGAAAAGTGAAGTTGCCTGGAGATCACGTGAGTGGTGGTTCTGCTTACATTCCTGCTATAAACCATCATTTTTTAGTAGTTAAATTCATATCTTGAGCAGGTCTATTTTGCCAAATTAGTGGCTGAACAAGGGACCCCAGTGAAATACCATAAGTTACAGACAGCACACACTGACCTGTGTAGTTAGCAACTGCTGTATAAGAGCACCTGCATGTTGCCTGACTAGTTATTCTCTCTGGTACATACAGTAAGTTCTATATCTTTCATCCCCTCTAGCAAGAACAGAACATCAAACCTCAGTTCTTTACTTTCCGCTGGCTGACACTGCTCCTCTCCCAGGAGTTTGTCCTTCCCGATGTCATTCGGATCTGGGATTCGCTCTTTGCAGACGAGAAGAGATTCGACTTCCTTCTCATGGTCTCTTGTGCTATGCTGATGTAAGTGATACAGCCAGTGGCGTAACTAGATATCACTGGGCCCCACCGCAAATTATTTTTCAGGCCCCTGAAATATCTAGAGATTGACAGTTTTAGCAATATTTATGAAAGGACAACTATACCCCCAAAATTAATATTTAAACAACAGATATCATATTATCATTTATATCATATTAAGTGACATATTAAAGAATCTTACCAAACTGGAATATGTATTTAAGTAAATATTGCCCTTTTACATCTCTTGCATTAAACCCCCATTTCATAATGGTCTGTGTGCTGCCTCAGAGATCACCTGACCAGAAATACTTCAACTCTAACTGTAACAGGAAGAAGTGAGGAAGCAAAAGACATAACTCGGTCATTTAATTGGCTCATATGACCTAGCATGTATGGTTTATTTGGTGTGTTTGTGTGCATCGTGAATCCTAGGATCCCAGGGGGCAGCCCTTATTTTTTTAAAATGGCAGTTTTCTATTTAGGATTACCCAATGGCACTTACTTCTATGAAAATGGTTTATTTACATGAAGCTGGTTTTTACACATAAGCTGTTTTATGCAATATATTTTTACAGAGACCTACATTGTTCGGGGTATAGTTTTCCTTTAAAATTGTATAGGAGGTATAGTCCTTTATGGGGTCCTATACCTCCTGGGCTACCTTCCTCTGTAGTTACCCGCATTGATACCATAAGGATCTCATGGTATCTCATGTCTAGGTGGGACAAGAACAGTGGGGTAAAGGGTCCCTTCAACCAGGAGGCAGAATACTGTAGTGATATCAAATTGCAGACCTCCCCCCTCACCTTTATACTGTCTGCATAGCAGAATGTAGAATATGATTGTCCCTGTCCCTTTAATATGTAACTGTACTTATCTTGCAGACTAATCCGGAATCAGCTACTTGAAGGAGACTTCACAATAAACATGAGGCTGTTACAAGTGAGTAACTCTGCAACCTGTACTCAAGGCTTAAAGGAGAAGGAAACCCTAAAAATGAATGTGGCTAAAAATGCCATGTTTTATATACTGAACTTATTGCAGCAGCCTAAAATTTCAGCTTGCCAATAGCAGCAATGATCCAGGTCTTCACACTTGTCACAGGGGGTCACCATCTTGGAAAGTGTCTGTGACACTCACATGCTCAGTGGGCTCTGAGCAGCTGTTGAGAAGCTAAGCTTAGGGCTCGTCACTAATTATCCAGCAGAAAATGAGCTTCCCCTGTAATATAAACTGATGCTACAGGTTTGCTGATTATTAAATTCTGATGCTAATTGCACTGGTTTCTGTGCTGCCATGTAGTAATTATGTGTATTAATTTCTAGTCAGCCTTATATTGTGACATTTCTATTCTATGTGTACTGTATATTGTGAGTCGGTCCCTAAGCTCAGTAAGTGACAGCAGTACAGAGCATGTGCAGTGAATCAGCAGAAAAGAAGATGGGGAGCTACTGGGGCATCTTTGGAGACACAGATCTTTACTGCTAAAGGGCTGTGGTTGCCTTGGGCTGGTACAGAAGCACAAAACATAACGTACAACATTTCTAGCTACTTTCTTTAGTTTAAATTTTCTTATCCTTTAAGGTGGCCATACACATAGAGATCCACTCGTTTGGTGATATCGCCCACCTGGAGGTGGGCGATATCGGGCTGATGCCCAATGATACAGGTGTTCAGATCACAGGACCATATCATCGAAAAGATGCAGTCCGCGATCCCATGGGATTTTTACTCCTGCCCAATCGACATCTGCCTGACTTTCGGGCAGATATCGATCGGGGAAACCCGTTGGAAGGGCCCTACACACGGGCCAATAAACTGCCGACTAGGTCTGCCAGCAGCTTTTATCGGCCCCATGCATGGCCAGCTTTAGTAGTGTGATCTGCTGACTGATGCCAGTCTCCCTTTGCCTCTGTAGGATTATCCGCTGCCTAATGGGGATGTTCTACCAATACTGAAAAAAGCAAAAGAATTGCAGGACTCCAAATAAAATGGCGAGATACTGCTCCCACGACCTCCATAAGGACATCTGTGCTGCGGGTATCCCCCTGCCTGATAGGCAGTCGATGGACTAGCATGCGGCCCAAACTATGATGGACACAGAAATCCAGACACTAATTGACTAATTGGCTTCTGGTCAAAGCCATTCTGCACTAAAGTGATGATCAACACAGCAAGAGTTGACTTTCTTCTGCACTAGTGGGAGCGGAGACCAAAATCATGGGAGCTGCAGCATTGTCTGATCTCATTCATTCCATTAAACACATCCCCGTCAGACATGTGCACCTTCCTGTGCAGCAAGAAGTGTCATGGCTGCTGAGCTGATCAGTCCTCGCACTCCTCTTTAGACTGTTAGAGACACACTGTAGCATCTCGCAGCTGAAAGCTGCCCCTGATGTCACCTGTTGTGTTATATACAGGAATGTTATGTTACTTTGTATTATATGTTTGCTTTTCTTTATCTACTGGGATCTCCATGTGTTTTATCCCTATTGTATAAAGAAAACCACCATCCTTGATTTTAGCAAACGTGGGTGCAGCATGATCTAATCCTAGGGCAATTCCCAACATACTCCAGCTGTCAGCCTCTCCGCAATAGAAATGCATCCCATCCTTGAGTAAGCTGCTGCCATATTGCTACTCCTTGTATAGCTGTTTAATCTGGCCATCAGAATGGTTCATGTCCTATAGCAGAGCTTTACCCTTTCTGATTGGATAACACTGTTTAATGGACTCCCCTGTAGTCTCTATAAGGACACTGCTTATTATTCTATTCAAGGCAGCAAGTTTATTAAAAAGTTCTCCAGCATGTCAAATTTCCAATTGGTGTACCCACCAGCTGCTGTGAACTACATTTCCCACTATCCCACACACATTTGAGTTTCTGGGGCCATATACTGTAGTTAAAGGACCAGTAACATCATTAAAAAAAAAAAGTTAGTACAGAATGGAAAAAAAAAAACACAAGGACAAATTAAACTTTTAAATCGCTAAGTCTTTATTAAGAAATACATTACCGAAAACTCCGGCAATCTATCATGCGTCGCTCGATTTCTCCTCCCTGCCTTCCTTATAGGAGATAGCTAGTCAGGAGAAATCGAGCGCCGCATGATGGATCGTCACTGTGTCGCCTTTTCTGAAGAGGAGCGGTTTATGTAAGTTATTTCTTAATAAAGTCTTAACGATTTAAAAGTTGAATTTGTCTTTGTGGGGTTTTTTTTATGGTTCTATACTAACAAATTTTTTTTTAAAAAAAGAAAAAATTGGTGTTACTGATTCTTTAAAGGAGAATCAAACCCTTAATTAAAAACACCCTACCCCCTACCTACTCCCCCCCCCAGCCTAGGTGTAAATGCCCCTAACTCTATACTTACCCCTCGATGCAGATTCTGTCCATCGGAGTTCACGGGAGCCATCTTCTTTTCGGTAATCTTCAGATCTTCTTCCTTTGATTCGGCAATTTCCGTGACTTTTGGAGCATGTGCAGTTGTCGCAAACCAGAAGATTGCTCCAAATGGACATGTGTCGACATGCTGCTCTTTGCACGAAGATTATCGATGAGAAGATGGAGCCTGTGAACTCCGCTGGACAGAATCTGCACTGAGGGTAAGTAAAGAGTTAGGGGCATTTACCAAGGGTCACACCTAGGCTGGGGTGGAGCAGGGAGGGGATTTATGTAGGGTAGGATGTAGGGTTTTTTTATTATTAAAGGTTTGGTTCTCCTTTAAGTGGCAGCCCTTTTGGTGAAGCCTTCGCCAAACCCCTCCGACCATAAAAGCAAAAAAAGATTTAAAAGGGATCTAGAGCTCAAAACATTTTTTCTAAATAAACAAAACAGAGGGGCAGAATTATCAAGGGTCAAATTCAGAATTCATGGGAGTCTTTTAAAAAAATTCGACCAATCGAAATGTATTATGAGAAATCGAATTTTCAAAACTCTGGTGAATAGGATCAACCCAAAAACTCAAACTATCTGGAAAAAAAAAAAAAAAAACCTTGAACGTTAGGAAGACTGCGAACAACTCCAAAATTGATCCCAGGACGTCTCCCATGTGGTGAACAGTCGAATTTGAGTTCTTGAAGGGCCAGAGTATGATGAAAATCAAATTCTTAAAAAAACTCGAATAGAATTTTGACAATTCCGTAGTTGAATTTGACCATTTTCGCCATAAAATAATTAGAATTTTCAATTTGACCCTTGATAAATCTGCCCATCAGTGTTTGAAATTGTATTGCCAAGAACAGGAACTGCTCCTGGTGTCATGATGTAAGGCTTATGCTAAAGATTGCTGCTAAAGTAACCTTTGGATCAGCCAAATCGTATCCAGATATATTTGCTCAGCCATCAATCAGACCAAAGCATAATTCCCATCTTTAACACTAAAAAGTTCATTCAAATGTAAATTTCGTCTTTTAATTTTGACTCTAGTTGTCCTTTAAAACTATATATCTAACAAATCCTATTGGCAGCTAGAACAAAAAAAAAAGGCTTGGCAGACACGTGACTCGTACCCAGCAACCAATAAGGACCCTACTCTCCACCTTGAGCTGATTCTTGTAGTTGTGCTGCAACCACTAGTTTCCCTTTATTTGCAGCTGAGCGAATGCCTTTCAGACAGACGGACACCAATGTTTGGTTTTATTTGCATGAAATCCTGTTGTGATGTTTTCCAGTTCAAGTGCAATTAACTGTTTCCATGCCTCTGCCCTGTTACAGACCTATGCTGCGAACGTGCAGGTTAACCGTTTCTTTTCCAGGAATATCACTGGGAATTGTCGTTCAGAAATAGCTGGAAGGCCACCGGAGTTGGGACCAAGTTTTATTTTAAAAAACCTTTTACTTTTAATGATCTAAATATTACTTTTTTATTTCTGGGATATAAAACAAGGAGACGAAGAGAGACAAGCTGTTACTACTCCCAGAATCCTCAGCCAGCAGCTCATGAGCACAGAGTCTGATAACGTCACAAAACAGAGGCTCTTTGGATTTCAGATTGAACAAAATACTCCGGTACAATCAGAAGGTCTAGTGAGTGTTAAAAGGGGGTTTGACGGAGGCCTCTCCTGAATGTATGTGTTGTTTATGTGGATTTCACTGGTTTCAATAAATTTAGTATTTCTTTGCAACGTGTGTTTGTATTTGTCACTGTGTCCTTTCCCAGCATTCCTTCTGTTCTGCATACAATCAAGGTAAAACTGATACCAACAAATGGATGGGTTGTGACGTCAGGGGTGGGGCGATTGCCGATCGCTGTGTCAATCATAGGGAATCCTAATAATAGGGCAGTTTTGACCCAGGTGATGTGTGGGTTGGGTTTTTCAGGACCTGAACCCGACCGCCCTCACTTCCTTTTATCGACCCGCACCGTCTGCCCCACTGATGACGTCACAAAAGGGCAGGGTGAGCAGGCGCGCATCTATAAAGCCGGCAGTCACCGGACCCTCCCACGACCTGAAAATAGGGGATCGAGGCTGAATCTGCCTGACCCACAGGTATTGAGCCGCACATCACTAAACCAGGCAGCTCTTCAAATAAACTGGGCTGTGCAGGTGAAAACCAGACAGGTGGCAACCCTAGAGTATTCTCAGCCCTGTGGCGCTTTATATTGAATAAAGCCTGTGTTGTTTTGTTTGCAAACAACCCCCAGCCTCCTCTTTGTTTTGCATTCTTTTACATTTTTGGCAGTAGTGTCTATTCTTTTACATTTATGAGCACAGGACCCTATAAAAGTATCTCAGGAGGACTAATACATGTACTTGGCTGAGAGAATTGTTTCATTACCACAGAGAACTAAGTGTCTCACAGAAGGTAATTGTAAAGAAGAGAGTTTGTCACTAGGAGGCGCCATTGGCCTATCTCTGATCAGCAGGTACGGAAGACTGAACCACCGCAGTTTACCCCGCCCCTCTGATCTGTGATTGGTTATCCTCTAAAACATCCTCTCGTAACCGTTATTCTGGCAGAGCGCGTCCCCGAGCTGTCAATATAAGCCCCGCCCTTTGCTCGCTACACCCCGCCTCTTTCTTGCTTCGCTGCAACTGAGCATGTGTAACGCAGAAGTAGGAGGCGCTTAGGTTAGGGTAGTGGGGTAATGAATCAGACTGACCCACATTTCAGCCATTCACCGGTCTGAACACTTCTGCAGCTGCAATAATCCCCCCCACAGCTGCTGCAGAACCTCTTGCAGGAATAATCCCCCCCACAGCTGCTGCAGAACCTCTTGCAGGAATAATCCCCCCCACAGCTGCTGCAGAAGCTCTTGCAGGAATAATCCCCCCCACAGCTGCTGCAGAACCTCTTGCAGGAATAATCCCCCCCACAGCTGCTGCAGAACCTCTTGCAGGAATAATCCCCCCCACAGCCGCTGCAGAACCTCTTGCAGGAATAATCCCCCCCACAGCTGCTGCAGAACCTCTTGCAGGAATAATCCCCCCCCCCACAGCTGCTGCAGAAGCTCTTGCAGGTGACGTTGATTCAGATTGAGGGGCTCCCAGCTGTGCCATTTAATCACGTCTCGCTAGACATTCCATTAGATTGTCAGCTCTTGAGACCAGAGTGAAATTCATAGAAAAGGACAAGCAAAGCCAAACGTCACGCTTTTTGCTTCTCTGGCTCCGGGTGTGACGTCACGTGAGTGTCACAGCGATGTCACGTGAGGGTTAGCGGGGCAGGTAGCGCTACACTGTGTGTCTCTAATGTAACTCCACTGCCCTCAATCTGTCACTCGCTCACTGCTGAGAAAGTTTTCATGGTAGCCCCGCCTCCTCCCTGTACCCTAACCCCGCCCTCGGCATGCGGAGAGTCTGACATAACCACGCCCCTTTCCCTCTCCCTTCAGCGCGCGCCGCCTTTCCCCTCTCCGACCCCTGTTGTGCCTGCGCGCGCGTTCCTGCCGTGCCTGCTGGGCTGCCTGTGGCCGGAGCTTTTCACCCGGGAGGAGAAGGAGGAGGAGGCGAGAGTCGGTGTGAGATAGAGCGGCGGGACTGACTGGGATTTACTCGCCGGAACGTGACTGGAATAGGGAGGAGAGACAAGGGGACACGGGGCTGTGACAGGCCGGACTGAGGGACACACCTCCCCGGGGTCCCGACACTGAGGTGCCGCTATCTGTACACACGGGGGTGGGATCCTCTCCACCAACCCCACGGCCCCCGGGCATCATGAGCTGGGGCACGGAACTCTGGGTAAGTACCTGTAGCTGTGTGTCCTTGTAATGTCTCAGTCAGTCAGTCAGTCAGTGAGCAACTTGTCCTTCAGCACAGAGAACAACTCTGACACCTTAACTGCCCCCTCCCTGAGCTCTGACACCCCCTACTTACCCCTACCCTCCCTCTCTTCACAGGGATTCTGCCTTCCCTACCTGCTCGAATGCTCTTCCTAAGGGTTTGACACCCCACCTGCTGCTTCCTGGGGTTCTAACACCCCTACCTGCTGCTTCCTGGGGTTCTAACACCCCTACCTGCTGCTTCTTGGGGCTCTAACACCCCATCTGCTGCTTCATGGGGTTCTAACACCCCTACCTGCTGCTTATTGGGGTTCTGGCACCCCTACCTGCTGCTTCCTGGGACTCTTAACACCCCTACCGCTGCTTCCTGGGGTACTGAAACCCCTACCTGTCCCTTCCTGGGTCCTTACACCCTTGCCTGGTCTCTTATATGCACTCTACCACCCCTGCCTGGATCCACACAGGGGTCCAACTCCTTAGATGGATCTTTATATGGTGTTTGATGTCCCTTCCTGTTCTTCACAGAGTTCTGATTACCCAATATTATTAATTGATATTCATACCTGGCCCATAATAAGGATCAGATAGATATGCCTGCCTCTTTATACAACACATGTAACTCACCCCAGCTCTCTGTTGGCTTATGTACACGTTTTAACTGTTTTCCATTATCTGTGTTTTTGTTACTCAGCGGCTGCCACATACCCACTGATCATTGTATCAGTCTCCTTTCTGTGCGGCATTAGACTCATTGCC
The DNA here is from genome assembly GCA_038501925.1 of Xenopus petersii. Lineage (NCBI taxonomy): Eukaryota > Metazoa > Chordata > Amphibia > Anura > Pipidae > Xenopus > Xenopus petersii. The sequence continues at coordinate 137,378,389 of CM076686.1, read as the reverse complement.
CCATTTTTCCCATTTTTAACCTGACTGTCATTTATGGCTGTGCCTCTTGTCTTTTCCAGTCCCTATGTTTCTGAATGCCTTGTCCTTGGGTCCGTACGTTGCCTTCTTGTCTGTAGCTCTCTTGCTTTACCCTAGAACCAGTTTTTTTTTCACCTCTGAGCCACATTTAAATGTAGAGTTGGGGAGCAACACAATAATGAAAAAGTTCCTTGGGGTGCCAAATAAGGGCTGTGATTGGCTGTTTGGTAGCCCCTATGTGGACTGCCAGCCTACAATAGGCTCTGCTTGGCAGTATACTTAGTTTTAATGCAATTAAAATTTGCTTCCAAGCCTGGAATTCAAAAATAAGTCTCTGTTTTGAAGACACTGAGAGCAGCATCCAAGGGGTTGGAGAGCAACATGTTACTCACGAGCTACTGGTTGGGGATCACTGCCCTAGAAGGCCCGTCTGTCCTGTCATTTGAACTGCATGTTTCTCAGTCCTAACTTTTAGTTTCTGTGGCTCTCTGCCCTGTTCGTTTGTCTTTCTTTTCAGGACAGTCTGGAGGGGTTGGATAGCCAAAATATTGGACTTGTTCTTGGGCAGGCAATGTAATGTATAGTCCTGAGCACTAACTTCAGGACTGAAAGCACTGGTCACAGGAGCCCTGACCATTTAATTTTATGGGATCTCAAGATCAGTGCCGGCCTTAGGCTGATTGGACCTATTGCGCCCAATCGGGCCCGCACCATGAAAGCAGCCAGCAGTCAAGATTTCTGATGGCAAATTTATAACCATGGCCCTAATCTGTGTTGCGTTATGATCAATCCACCTATAAGTGAGGCTGCCTGTTCTCATCACATGTTTTTTTTGTGCCCTCCCCCCTGGGTCTGCGCCGCTGCTTCTGCCCTCCCCCTAGATCTGCATGTTCCCTCCCCCTGGGTCTGCGTGGCTGCTAGTTCCCTCCCCCTGGGTCTGCGTGGCTGCTAGTTCCCTCCCCCTGGGTATGCGCGGCTGCTCGTTCCCTCCCACTGGGTATGCGCGGCTGCTCGTTCCCTCCCACTGGGTATGCGCGGCTGCTCGTTCCCTCCCACTGGGTATGCGCGGCTGCTCGTTCCCTCCCACTGGGTATGCGCGGCTGCTCGTTCCCTCCCACTGGGTATGCGCGGCTGCTCGTTCCCTCCCACTGGGTATGCGCGGCTGCTCGTTCCCTCCCACTGGGTATGCGCGGCTGCTCGTTCCCTCCTCCTGGGTATGCGTGGCTGCTCATTCCCACCCCATTCTTTATTTCCTGACTCCTCCCCTTTCATCTTTGTGATTTGTCTTTTGTCCACATGGTTTCTTTTTTCCTCCCCTACAGTCTGTACGGAAGCCTGCACCCTTCTTTTTTATCTGTACTGTTTGTATTTTAGTTTATATTATAGTTATTTGCTGTAAATTGCCATCACATCTACATGTTTGTATGACCGTTTTTTTATTACTATTCTGCTCTTCGTTTCTATCTCTTTTTCCCTCCCCCTCGGTCTGCATGACTGCTTGACCCTCCCCTCGGTCTGCAGAGAAATTTGCTCAGCTACCTTGTACATCCATCATTCCCCAGTCTGTGAATCTCTATGTGTAATGTCTGCATCATGTTCTGCAGTCTGTGCAACTGTCTGCTCCAGTCCCCCATGTCTGTGCTGCAATATGATGTCCCCCTTACTAAGCACAATGTCACCCCCAAACACTCACATTCCCCTCCTCTTATGTGCTCAACATGCTTTATTATTATATATGTCCAGTGCTAAGCCATAAACATGCTGTAGTATCAAATCTTCTGCCTGCTGTCTGCCCCCTACACCCAGCTCACCCCTTTATAATGAGAATAGAAATAACCACTTAAGCTTCCTGCCCCCCATCTCTAATTCCCAGCCATGTTCCCTTCCCCCTTGCTACTCTCTGCTCATCCCTGCCTCTCTTCTCTGCTTTGCCTGTAGGCTCCTCTGTCTCTGTAAATACGTAAGATGGAGCAGCCCTGTGCCGACTCCTCAGTGTGCCTTCAGTGGGCAGCTTTTATTTTGTCAGGAGCCACAAATTGAATTTGTCCCAAGCAAATCATGAGAATGTAATATTTGCTAATCTGCTTAGATGATGATGTCGATGAGGAAGCGACTTATCCGCATTTGCTTCTTTCAGACCCCGTTGCAGTCCTAGCCCATTCATCTAGCTTTATTGCCATGCCCAACTAGGAGTGTGATAGTTTGCAGCGTATCTGTTGGCTTTTTTTTATGCTGAAGCACGTCATTTTCACTTTTCTTTAATGGTGACCTACTGAAAATATGTTGTTTTGTACTGCCTCCCTTCCTTCTAAAGTTTCAGCTTGTCAATAGCAGCAATGACCCAGGACTTCAAACTTGTCACAGGGGGTCACCATCTTGGAAAGTGTCTGTGACACTCACATGCTCAGTGGGCTCTGAGCAGCTGTTGAGAAGCTAAGCTTAGGGCTCGTCACTAATTATCCAGCAGAAAATGAGCTTCCCCTGTAATATAAGCTGATGCTACAGGGCTGATTATTGCATTCTGATGCTAATTGCACTGGTTTCTGTGCTGCCATGTAGTAATTATCTGTATTAATTACTAATCAGCCTTATATTGTGACATTTCTATTCTATGGGTACTGTATATTGTGAGTGGGTCCCTAAGCTCAGTAAGTGACAGCAGCACAGAGCATGTGCAGTGAATCAGCAGAAAATAAGATGGGGAGCTACTGGGGCATCTTTGGAGACACAGATCTTTACTGCCAAAGGGCTGTGGTTGCCTTGCACTGGTACAGAAACCCACAACATAATGTGCAATGAACATTTCTAGCTACTTCTTTAGTTAGGCTTTAGTCCTTTAAAATAGGGATGCATCGAATCCACTATTTGGAATTTAGCTGAATCCTCGAATCCTTTGTGAAAGATTCTGCCGAATACCGAATTAGAATCCTAATTTGCATATACAAATTAGGGTCGGGAAAGGAAAAAGGTTTTGTGATGAAAAAGTCATGTGATTTCCCTTCCCTACTTATGCAAATTAGGGCCAGGCCAAATCCAAATCCTGATGCAAAAGGCAGATTCCCAATCTAATTCTGGATTTGGTGCATCCCTAGTTTAAAATTAAAGGGGTTGTTCACCTTTGCGATAACATTTAGTATGATGTAGAGAGTGATATTCTGAGATAATTTGCAATTTGTATTATTGATGTTTTTTTTTAGTTATTTAGCTTTTTATTCAGCAGCTCTTCAATTTGCATTTTAAGCAATCTGGTAACTAGGGCCCGAATGACCCTAGCAACCATGCACTGATTTGAGTAAGAGACTGGAATATGAATAGGAGAGAGTTTGAATAGAAAGATGAGTGATTAAAAGCAGCAATACCAATAAATGTGTAGCCTGACAGAGCATTTGTTTATTTAGAAGGGGACAGCGACGCCCATTTAAAAGCTGCAAAGAGTCAGAAGAAAAAGACAAATAACGATAAAACTGTAAAAAATAAATAATGAAAACCAATTGAAAAGTTGCTTAGAATTGGCCGTTGTATTACATAATAAAAGTTACTTTAAAGGTGTACCACCCCTTTAAGATGCGCTCCCCAGATTTTGGTGGGACGTGCCTTGAGAAACAACACAACACAACATCTCCATGCTTAGGGTTAAGCCGAGTGTACTATGTATTGGGAGACTCCTAGACGGTAACAGAGGATGAATCATAATGGAGCAGAGGAGGAAATTGACTTGTGTGGGTAATTTGCAACAATTGAATCCGATGTTACGACTTGTCTCATTCTCATAAGAGCTCTGGGCAAAGTTATTTTTGATGCAATATGTAACCTCACCCGATGACTTTAGTTAAGGTGGCCATAGACTTTACAATTACGTTCTTGCCTGGAAAGATTGTTCATTCAATACATGTAGAGTTGAATAGTCAAATATACAGATTGAAACAATAGAATTCTACCTGTATCTGACGATTCAGCTCTAACAATGGCCGTTGTTCGGGTACCTTCAAAGGCGTCCAATCAAAATCTTCCAGCCAGCCCGATCGACGAGCTGACCGATATCCAATTCTTCTGCCCATATCGATCGCCTCGTGTCCCACCAAACATGCGTCTATGGCCACCTTTAGCATGGAGAGAATGTTTGTCATTATCCTGTGTGTAGCATGTCTAACTACATAACATGTAGCAACTAACAAAGACAAATATAACAAATGTATCAACTACATGTATCAATTTGGAAATTGGAACAGTTTACAGTCAGCGACTCCCTCTCCCAGTGCTGCTTCTGAAATACGTAAAAAGATTAAAAATATAGGGCAGAGACACAGGGTCAGATTCAACGGCGTAACTATAGAGGAAGCAGACCCTGTGGTTGCAGGGGGGCCCAGGAGTGTAGGGGGCCCAGTGAGACCCTAATTAATGAGCAATTTTAATATATCTTGGTAAAATAGGCCAACTTATAAATATTTTAGGGCCCTAAATTGAATTTGCTATGGGGCCCAGTAACAACTAGTTACGCCACTGGTCAGATTCGGGGAGATTAGTCGCCCGACAACAAATCTCCTCTTCTTCAGGGCGACTAATCTCCCGAACTGCCTGCGGGATGGCACTCAGAGCAATTCGTTTTCACGAAGTTGCCTCACGAGGAAACTTCGGGCGACTTCAGAAAACGAAGTGCTCCAAGTGCGATTTACATTCTAGCCAGCGAAAAGGCAGTTCGGGGAGATTAGTTGCCCCGAAGAAGAGGAGATTTGTCGCTGGGCAACTAATCTCCCCAAATCTGACTGTGTCTCTGCCCATAGAAAATATATTGTAATTGGAAAAACTTCTTTATTTCTGGCAGACTATCTAAAAATAATGGAACCAGAAAAAGTGCTGCAACTGCTTTAACACCAGGGCTGCCTTTACTATTCATGGGGGCCCCCCTGAAAAGAAAAAAAGTCACCTCAATGCCACACCCCTGATCTACTTTAGCCACTCCCCTGTTATGCCAAAACTTGGCCCATGATCCAACGCACACTGGCCTGATGATCATAGCAGCACTTTAATCCAAGTTACCGTGACTAAAAGATCATATTCTCTTCTACTTGGATCAGAACCAGAGAAGATGTAAACGGTGCATCGTATATAAGTACAGGGACGAGCAAAGTCTGTGCTAACTGGGTGATCGCTAATTCAGGGCCTGTGAAATAGCCTTAGGGCCCTTGCAGCTTAGCTCAAATCCCTTATGATCTCCCAGGAGCCGGCCAGGGTGGGTTGGAGGGGGGTCTCTCTCCCTGTGTGAGTTAAACCATAATAACATCAGAACCGGAAGTCATTTCACTGCAGACTAAGCGCAGGTAATACCTGCAACAGCTTCTCCATTTGGAAGCAGAAATGTGCCTGATGGGGGGCTGCTGACAGTTTGATTTCCCTGACCCCGGTCTAAGGAACTTCCCCCCTTTTTTTGTAAAAGAGAACACAAGACTGAGCAATGCTAATATTTCTCGTGATGCACAACAGCCGTGCTTTGCTGATGACAGCAACAAGGATCTCCTGTGTAATCATAACAATGTAATATGTCGTGTTAAACCCCTCCCCTCGTGACATGTGTGCTACTGCCTGAGCATGATGGCCGCACGCTGGGCTCCTCCTGCATGGATCTTATTTATGCTGTATATGAAACAGTGAGTGTTGTGGCTGTAGTTTCCATGTGCAACACATACAACTTCTACAGGTTCAGCTGCTGATCATTTGTGGCAACTCATTTCCCAGTGGCCGAGCAGGTTTTCCTTGGGGATCTAACTAATGCTGGATTGGATTAGGGATTCTGCCTAATCTGAAGATTTTTGGAGAGATTCAGATTCCTCAGAATCCCTGGGATTTGGCCAAACTAAATCAAATCATGGTTATCCTGCAGTTTTGGTGCACAGGACTGAAATGCACAGCTTTCCAATTCATATGTGGCAGGGTTCCCCTCTAGTTATGAGGGCTGATGGTTGAACTGCCAGAATAAATTGCAGGGGACAGGGGCAGTATGGGAAGAATAAAGTGCAGGGGACAGGGGCAGTATGGGAATAATAAAGTGTAGGGGAGAGGGGCCGTGCAGGCAGAATAAAGTGCAGGGGACAGGGGCTGTGCAGGCAAAATAAATTCCAGGGGAGAGGGGCCGTGTAGGCAGAATAAATTGTAGGGTGCAGGGGTCGTATGGGAAGAATAAAGTGCAGGGGACAGGAATCATACAGGCAGAATAAACTACAGGGGCTGTGGGGGCAGAATAAACTGCAGGGGCTGTAAGGACAGAATAAAGTGCAGGGGACAGGGGCCATACGAGAAAAATTAAGTGCAGGGGACGGGTTGTATGGGCAGAAAAAAACTGCAGTGGACAGGGTATGTAAGGACAGAATAAAATGCAGGAGACAGGGGCCATACGGGCAGAATAAAGTGCAGGGGACAGGGATTGTACAGGCAGAATAAAATGCAGGAGACAGCGATTGTACAGGCAGAATAAAGTGCAGGGGACAGGGGCCGTACGGACAGAATAAAGTGCAGAGGACAGGGATTGTATGGGCAGAATAAAGTGCAGGGGACAGGGGCCGTACGTGCAGAATAAAGTGCAGAGGACAGCGATTGTACAGGCAGAATAAAGTGCAGGGGACAGGGGCTGTACGGACAGAATAAAGTGCAGAGGACAGGGATTGTATGGGCAAAATAAAGTGCAGGGTACAGGGGCCGTAAGGACAGAATAAAGTGCAGAGGACATGGATTGTATGGGCAGAATAAAGTGTAGGGGACAGGGGCCGTACAGACAGAATAAAGTGCAGGGGACAGGGATTGTATGGCAGAATAAAGTGCAGGGGACAGGGATTGTACAGGCAGAATAAAGTGCAGGGACAGGGATTGTATATGGCAGAATAAAGTGCAATTAGTGTAATGTAAAAACAGGTGCGAGTTCCTTATCGCTGCAGTGACGCACAAGTGCACGCGGTGGAAAAGAAACGCAAGTGCTGTATTGTCATTCTGAGAAGCAGCAATGGGTTCACAGCTACAATTACACTTCATTTTCATCTTCTGAGAATCTGATATATTTCTGGCGCAGCATGCAATTTATTAAAAAAAGGCATTAATTACTGACAGATAATTGTGTATGTGTCAAGCAGAATTTGTACCTTGTGACACAGGCTGGGAAAACTTACATAACACATTAGTGATACAAGCCTGGGCTGGCACCGCACTCTAATTTTTCCCAATGCAAATATTATTCTACAGCCTTAATTTATTACTTTACTGGTACAGACTTATTCATACGTGTGTCCTACTGTAGGCACTTTGGGCATAGACTTGCCCGTGTGTTGCAGAATTTCCCTGGAAGGGGATTGGCTGTTAATAGAACATGTGATTTTACCATATATGATTCAGTATAATAATACGTGGAAAGTTCCAGATCGAGTAACCCATAGCAACTAGACTTTTCATAAACTAGACACCTGGTTTACTAGAACTGAAGCAGCAATGATGGGATGATAAAACTGAAATCAGTTCTGCTATTAAAGGGGTTGTTCACCTTTGAATAAACTTTTAGTATGACGCAGAGTGTGATAGTCTGAGACAATTTTCAATTGGTTTTTATTTTTATGTGTTTTCTGAGTTATTTAGCTTTTTATTAAGCGGCTCTCCAGTTTGTAGTTTCCGCAATCTGGTTGCTAGGGTCCTAATTACCCTGCATTGATATGAATAAGAGACTGGGATATGAATAGGAGAGGTCTGAATAGAAAGATGAGTAATAAAAAGTAACAATAACAAGCAATACATTTGTAGCCTTACAAAGGATTTTTTTAGGCGGGGTCAGTGACCCCCATTTGAAAACTGGAGTCAGAAGAAGGCAAACAATTCAGAAACTATAAAAAAAAAAGAAAAATAACGAAGACCAATTGAACAGTTGCTTAGAATTAGCCGTTCTATAACATACATGAACCACCCTTTAAAGGAGAACTAAACCCTAAAAATGAATGTGGCTAAAATGCCATATATCATATACTGCACTTATTGCACCAGCCTAAAGTTTCAGCTTGTCAGTAGCAGCAATGATCCAGGACTTCAAACTTGTCACAGGGGGTCACCATCTTGGAAAGTGTCTGTGACACTCACATGCTCAGTGGGCTCTGAGCAGCTGTTGAGAAGCTAAGCTTAGGGCTCGTCACTAATTATCCAGCAGAAAATGAGCTTCCCCTGTAATATAAGCTGATGCTACAGGTTTGCTGATTATTAAATTCTGATGCTAAGTGCACTGGTTTCTGTGCTGCCATGTAGTAATTATCTGTATTAATTACTAATCAGCCTTATATTGTGACATTTCTATTCTATGGGTACTGTATATTGTGAGTGGCTCCCTAAGCTCAGTAAGTGACAGCAGCACAGAGCATGTGCAGTGAATCAGCAGAAAAGAAGATGGGGAGCTACTGGGGCATCTTTGGAGACACAGATCTTTACTGCTTAAGGGCTGTGGTTGCCTTAGGCTGGTAGAGAAGCCCAAAAAATCATGTACAACATTTCTAGCTACTTCTTTAGTTAAGCTTTAGTTCTCCTTTAAATCATTTTATGACACCCTTGTAACACATTTCTATAATAAAAAAAAAAATCGAAAATCTCGGCCCCTGCCAAGTGTAATATGAAGGGTGCACTGAATAAAAAAAATATGATTTTCAGAAACTATAAAAAATGAAGACCAATTGAAAAGTTGCCTTTCTATAACTAAAAGTCAACGCTCTTCTTGTTTGCCTGCCTTTGACAACGAGATTCTTGTTCAGCAGTCTCTGCATCAGGCTGTGTCCAAACATAACACTTGGGTGGTTTTTGCTTTAATGTTTTGTGGGTTTTTCTTTATGACTTAATAATAGTGGATATTGTGAGTGCTGAAATCGGCGGCCGCAGTGAGAATACATCATTCGAGCGCAGAGAGACCTCTCCAAAGAAGAGTCGGCCTTTAGCCTCTCCAGCTGCCATTTGTGCTTCAGCTGTTCCAAGTCGTGTTACAGCGTGACACGGAGACGTAAACTGGACAAACGGGATTTCCCAATAACACTGTATTCTAGAAGTCTTCCTCAACTGCAGGATAGTGTGTTTCATGCATAAGGGCTCATTTATGAACAAAGTGCAATGTTTTTAGAAGCAAGTCACCACCATGTTTTTTAGCCACCCTGAAAAATCCAATGCAGTAGTGTTGGTGTAGCTCTTGCTGATAGATTGCTATTGCTGTATATGGGGAGGATTAAAGGGGAGCTATTTAATCCATTGTATTTAGACATACGAGATAAAGACACTAATTATTCAGTATCGCTTGACTTCCTTTCTAGAATCAGCAGTCCGGTGTTGCTTTATGGCACAATTCTGAGAGATGTTTTGTATCTGAACCATAAGTGACGTACATGTTGCTCTCCAACCCCTTGGATGTTGCTCTCCGTGTCCTCAAAGCAGGTGCTTATTTTTTAATTCCAGGCTTGGAAGCAAGTTTTAATTGCATAAAAACTAAGTATAGCGGCAAGTAGAGTTGTAGGCTGCCAGTCCACATAGGGGCTACCAAACAGCCAATCACAGTCCTTATTTGGCACCCCAAGGGACTTTTTCATGCTTGTGTTGTTCCCCAACTCTTTTTACATTTGAATGTGGCTCACAGGTAAAACTCTATTGCTCTATAAGAATAACTTATTTTTGTTTTTGAACTTATAGTTACTAATGTGTATGTGCCAGCCTCTTCTTCTGCCTGGACATTCAAGCTATCCATTGCTCTATGATCGTGCCATCTACAGCGTGGCCTGCTTATTTCAGAAATAGGCTGTGGAAATGTTTGAACCTTTATATGAACCCCCTGAAATCAGCTATGGGTGCTGGGTGCCGGGATAAGGCCTTCAAGTGCCCTCTCAGCCTCAAGCCTGATTGGTTTCTGGTTGAGACGGGTTATGGTTGAGAGCTGGTGGAAACATTTCTGTCCTCATGCTTTACTAGCCCACTAGCCCAAGTCTGGAAGTGTGGCTTTTCGGGCAGCTTAAAGGGGTTGTCCACCTTTAAATTAACTTTTAGCATGATGTAGAGAGTGATATTCTGAGATGATTTGCAATTGATTTTCATTTTTTATTATTTGTGGTTTTTCAGTTAATTAACATTTATTCAGCAGCTCTCCAGTTTGCAATTTCAGTTATCTGGTTGCTAAGGTCCAGATTAGCCTAGCAACCATGCACTGATTTGTATAAGAGACTGGAATATGAATAGGAGAGGCCTGAATTGAAAGAGGGGTAATAAAAAGTACCGGTGACAATGCATTTGTAGCCTTACAGAGCATTTGTTTTTTAGATATGGTCAGTGACCCCCCATTTGAAAGAATAAGAAGGCAAATAATTCAAAAAGTATAAATAATGATTTGTTACTTACATTGGCCATTCTACAACATCTAAAATGTAACTTAAAGGTGAAACACCCTTTTAAAGGCACCTTAGATCGCCGCCAATTATTCATTGACTTGAATGTGAATTTCCAGCCCTTGGGAAGGGCACCTAAGCAGGCCGATAGGCTTCCAACTCTGTCTGGATTGGACGACTACTGTTTAGCCAAAAGTAGCCAAAAGCTCCTTAGTTAAAGTGGTTGAGATGCGTAGCAAAGCTGTTTGCGGAACACCAACTGCCTTATAAAACTTAGAATCCCATGTTTGGTGCCCCAGGGGCACAGGGTAGATAATGTGATTTGTCTGGAAACTCAAAAAAAATAGAAGCTGATCTTGGAATGAAACCAAGTCCTACAGAGGCACCCCTTGTTCCGCCTGCTTTTGATTCAGAATCCAAATCCCCCCGCACGCTACTGTATTTCTCTATGGCTTACCAAGTGCAATCATGTGAATTTTTACGCAAATAAACTTATGGCCTTTGAAAACCACAAATTTTTACTTTCTTAAAACTCAGGTAATATCCGTCTGAAGCCGCTGGTTACTGTGGCCTGATCGTTTAAATGCTATTAAATGTATGTGCAAATGTAGCCACACACCCTGAGCGACTGTCTAGCCGACATGCTCTGCTTCTGTCTCGGGAGGGAGTGTGAGAGGTCACTGTCCCACAATGCATAGGCTTTTAGGATTCCTGTATAATTAGCTGTATCCTGAATATTCCTGAAAAGCCAGAGGCATGCTTAGATTTTGGCTGTCGACTGACTCACCCCTAGTATTGTTTACTTAAACCAGATCATGAATTTTCTCAGTATAATCCCTTTTACCGTAAAACCCCTCATTCCATAGACAGGGGTCACCCTACTGAATTTCTAGCACCTTAGTCATTGCTACAAAAGGCCTCCATTGTTAGTTTCCATTTGTGCCTAAAGAATCTCAGCTGCCATAAAGCAGGGCAGGACTGCTGCTTACAATGGGGATCAGACAGGATCTGTGCAGCCACTGGGACAGAATGCTCTGTTATACAGATAGCTAGAATCTCAGCTGCCATAAAGCAGGACAGGACTGCTGCTTATAATGGGGATCAGATAGGATCTGTGCAGCCACTGGAACAGAATGTTCTGTTATACAGATAGCTAGAACCTCAGCTGCCATAAAGCAGGGCAGGACTGCTGCTTACAATGGGGATCAGACAGGATCTGTGCAGTCACTGAGACAGAATGCTCTGTTATACAGATAGCTAGAATCTCAGCTGCCATAAAGCAGGACAGGACTGCTGCTTACAATGGGGATCAGATAGGATCTGTGCAGCCACTGGGACTGAATGCTCTGTTATACAGATAGCTAGAATCTCAGCTGCCATAAAGCAGGACATGACTGCTTCTTACAATGGGGTTCAGATAAGATCTCAGCTGCCATAAAGCAGGGTAGGACTGCTGCTTCATAGCAGAAATGGTCCTGGCTTAGCAGTTGCTTCTATTATATTCTTGTTTATGTGTAGCTTAGTGAGTCTGTTGCACTGTGGGTACTTGCGTGTGAGTTCCACTTACCATTCTTCCTGTGCATATAGACATGTAAGTGTCACTACAACCACTCTCAGTGCTACTATCAGGATATCCCCGTTCTGAGCAGAGGTATGTTAATTTGCAGGTTTACACATTTGACATGTAACCCGGCCTTAGACATTAACCAAGTCTCTAAACCTGCTCTGTTAGTCTTACAGCTCTGGCCCATCCCAACACAAGTGAGCTATATGTAAATATACGTGCCTGATGTTTCAATTTGGACACCTGTGTGCAGAATATATATGGGATCTGTTTACCCATAGAGCTCATGTATTGTTATTATTTTATTTAATGATTTCCTTTTTCTCAGTAGTAATGATAATAAAAGCACACCTTGTACATGGTTGAGACTAAGCATATCAGTGGCAAATCAATCCTATTATGTTTATTTAATATTTACTGTATTTAAGGTATGGTGAGCAGAAAGGGGTCTCCCTAATATGGAAACTCCCATGGCCCAAGTTATGACCTGAGCACAAGGCAGGCAGCCTTAAGAGGAAGTGTTGTGTCTTTAAAACCCAGAGTGGACTTCTGAATTTAGCCATCCAGAAATAGCCATGTGGCTGCTAACTGATAGCTTTCCCAAGCCAATCACAATGTCAGTGATTTTAATCTTAAAGGGGTTGTTCATCGTTGAGTTAACTGTTAGTATGATGTAGAGACGGATATTGTGAGACAATTTGCAATTGGTTTTAATTTTTTATTATTTGGGGTTTTTGAGTTATTTAAGCTTTTTATTCAGCAGCTGCATGAATAAGAGACTGACATATGTACAGGAGAGGCCTGAATAGGAAGAGGAGTAATAAAAAGTAGCATTAACAACACATTTGCAGACTTACCGAGCCTTTGTTTGTAGATGGGTCCCCCGATTTGGAATCTGGAAAGTGTCTGAAGAAGAAGGCAAATCATTAAAAAATTATAAAGCTATATATGTAGCTTTACAGAACATTTGTTTTTATTTAGATGGGGTCAGTGACCCCCCCCCCATTTGAAAGCTGGAAAATCAGAAGATAATAATCCAAAAACTATATAAAAAAATAACAAAGTTGGCCATTCTATAACATACTGAAAGTTAACTCAAAGGTGAAGCACCCCTTTAAGTCATTTTATGACAGCTTTGTCATCCCTTTCTACAATTAAAATAAATGTTCTGTTAACCCTCGATATTCGACTGCCGAAGGTAAATCCTTCGACTTCGAATATCGAAGTCGAAGGATTTACCGCAATTCGTTTTATTCGTGGATTTTAATCCATCGATCAAACGATTTTTCTTCGACCAAAAAAAGCTTACAAAGCCTATGGGGACCTTCCAGTAGGTTTTAGATGACGAAGTAGGGGGTCGAAGTCTTTTTTAAAGAGACAGTACTTCGACTAGCGAATGGTCGAATAGTCGAATGATTTTTAGTTCGAGTTGTGGTTGAAGTAGCTGATTCGATGGTAGAAGTAGCCAAAAAAAACGATTAGAAATTCGAAGTTTTTTTTATTCTATTCCTTCACTCGAACTGAGTAAATGTACCCCTTAATGTTCTTGCTACTTTTTCTTACTCATTTCTTACTTTCTATTCAGGCCTCTCCTATTCATATTCCAGCCTCTTATTTAAACCAGTGCATGGTCGCTAGGGTAATTTGGACCCTAGCAACCAGACTTATGAAATTGCAGCTGCTGAATAAAAAGCTAAATAACTCAAAAAGCACAAATAATACAAATTGAAAACCAGTTGCAAATTGTCTCAGAATACCACTCCCTACATTATACTAAAGTTAATTTAAAGGTGAACAACCCCTTAGCTGTGCTGTGTGTGCAATGGAATGTTTGAGTGTTTGAGGCAGGGAATATAAAGGTGTAGTTGCCCCTGTTACTTGCTTTTTAGTATTGTGAGGCCAGAGCATAAGGGAGAGTTCATGTTTGTGTGTGTATAGAGAGGGTTCCACCGAGTCTGGCATCTCCTCAGCCAAAACTGAAAAATCCCGTCTAACTCGCTTCTACCCCCAGTGTGGATATGGTACTGTCATTAAAGTGGTTGTTCACCTTTGAGGTAACTGTTAGTATGATGTAGAGAGTGATATTCTGAGACAATTTGCAATTGGATTTCATTTTGTTTTATTTGTGGTATTTGAGTTATTTAGCTTTTTAATCAGCAGCTGCAATTTCAGCCATCTGGTTGCTAGCATCCAAATAATCCTAGCAACCATGCATTGATTTGAATAAGAGACTGGAATATGAATAGGAGTGGCCTGAATAGAAAGATGACTAACAAAATAACAGTAAATTTGTAGCCTTTCAGAGCCTTCATTTTTAGATGGGGTCTGTGACCCCCATGTGAAAGCTGAAAAGAGTCAGAAGAAGGCAAATCATTAAAAAACTATTAAACAAGTCATGAGGACCAATGGAAAAGTTGCCTAAAACAGGTCTTTCTATAACACAGTAAAAGTTAACTTAAATGTGAACCACCTCTTTAAAGCAGGTTCCTAATATAGGTACCTGTTATCCAGAATGTTTGGGACCTGGGGTTTTCCGTATAATAAATCTTTCCATAATTTGGATTTTCATACCTTAACTCCACTAGAAAAGCATGTAAACCTTAAATAGGCTGGTTTTGCTTCCAATAAGGATTCATTTTAGTCGGGATCAGGTACAAGCTATTGTATTATTATTACAGAGAAAAAGGAAATTTTTAAAAATTTGGATAAAATAGAGTCTATGGAAGACTGCCTTTCCGTAATTCCGAGCTTTCTGCATGACGGGTTTCTGTATAACTGATCCCATACCTGTACTGTTTTACTATTACAGAGAAAAAGAAAATCATTTTTAAAAATGTGGTTTATTTGGTTAAATTGAAGTCTATGGGAGACAGCCATCCCATAATTAGGAGCTTTCTGGATAACAGACCCCATACCTGTATTGATATTATTCTGATCTGTATTATTGAGTGCTTCTGCACATATCGTGAACCTTAAACGAGTGACTTCCGTGCCTTCTCTCCCATCAGTTGTCTCCTGGTGACTTTTGCCATCACTTGTGCCAAACTCGGCACCCTATAATAAAACTTTTTTTTTTTTTTTTTAATGGGGCAAGTGATGTCTCGACTCCCCACTGTCAAAAGTAGCTCAGGACCCTTAAGCTGTATGCCGGACATTATAAAATCATAAGACTCTAAAATAAGCTAGTGTCCCTTTAAATGAAAAGTAAGCCTTTAGTAACAGGTGGCCTTTTAGCCCAGATGCCCTTGGCAGCCAAGACTCGGCCGGCAGTCACATGGCAAGTCACTTTCTCTATTGCACTGGCTCATTTCTATGTTAAACAGGTGGTTTACCTTCAAGTTAACTTGAAGTATTTTATAGAATTGCCAATTGTAAGCCACTTTCTAATTGGTTTTCATTATTTCTTTTTTGTAAAGTTTTTGAATTATTTGCCTTCTTCTTTACTTCTAATTCTTTCCTGCTTTCAAATGGGGGTCACTGACCCCATCTAAAAAACAAATGCTCTATTATTTATTTTTCAATTTAGGCCCTCTCCTAATTATATTCCAGTCTCTTGTTTACATCAATTTGTTGTTGCTAGGGTAATTTGGACCCTAGCAGCCAGATTGCTGAAACTGCAAACTGAAGAGCTGCTGAATAAAAAGCTAAATAGCTCAAAAACCAGAAATGATAAAAAATGGAAACCAATTGCAAATTGTCTCAGAATATCCCTCTCTGCATCATACTAACAGTTCATTTAAAGGTAAACAACCCGTTTGGCAACTTTAGGGTAGGACTACACGGATGTTTTCGACACACTGTGACAAAACGCATGCGACGGAAATAAGGTAAGAGATAGAAATGTCGGATGAAGTCGAAACATGGATCCGACGCGACACGACGTGTGTGATTTGTCGCAGCGCGTTGGATTGTACCGAAAACTTCCATGTAGGCCTACCCTTAGGGTTACAACACAAAAGTCAGATTGGAGCTATAATTGGCCTCTCCCTAGACTTTAATGGGAACTGGTTTGTACTAGGTTTTCCATGGCTGTTTGGGTAAATGGGATGGGACACTGACATAAGGGTCAGAGCTGTGCGTTAAAGGGGTTTCCCTCGATCTGCACCCGACCCTAACCCGCCCCCTCCCAACCTGTCCCCTCTATGCAGACTGTCCAACCGATGCAGCCGACCCACCTTGCAGTGACATAACAAAAGGGTCGGGGCAGGCACAAATCTATCAATTCATGGAACAGGGTCGTGGGCAGTAGTGATGTTTGGGTTGGGTAAAACCCGACCCTGACCCGTACCCGCCCGCAGCAGACTTCTGGATTCCCTTTTATAGACCTGCGCTGACCTGCCCAGCCGATGATGTCACAAAAGGGGTGGGGCGAGCAGGCGCGTGGCTATAAAACCGGAAGTCGGAAACCGACAGTGCAAGGTAGCGGGCGGGGAGAGCAAATGGGGGTGCGAGGTTGGCCCAAACCGACCGCCCCGCGGGTATCGGGCTGTCCCGCACATCACTAGTGACAGTGAGAGTAGAGCGTGACCCGAACATTTTTTGCAGTAGCCAGCTCGAACCACCCCGACCCGAACCAGCCCAACCCGCTGGTTTTGGCTGGCCCGCACATCACTACTGCACATCATTAGTACATTGGCAGGACAACATACAAACACAAAAACAGACACACACAGTTCCACATGTATAGTCATGCAGTACAATGAGCAAGCATATGGGGTGCAAAAGTAATTCACCCCCTGTAATTAGCATATGCGCTGGCCTGGCATACTGTATGTACATAATATATATATGTTGTTTTATTTATGATTAGATAAAAGTGGAGTAGTGTTTGTTGCAGGTCAGAATTCTGCCAAAAAAAAAAAAAAGGTCTTTTTTGGGTCCCCACCTACACACATACTGGGCGCATTCTTCTCCCTTTAGCCTGTGCATGGCTGGAACAAAGGAAGCCCTCTGTCTGGTGGAACCTTAGCAAATTGTTTGGAGGAAATCTAAAGCTGCAGCGTGTCACACTGAGAATATGTTATCTCTCTGCTGAGACTCCGGAAAGTTCATTCCTCGAGGGGGTTTTATAAACTAAGCATGACGTCAGGGGCCTGCTGTACAATATCCACGAAAACTGTCTGAGTCTGCCATATTCCTGCTGCGCTCGCTCTTCATGGACGCGTCTTTCTACAGGTTCTCCACCCAAAAACCAATGGATGGTCTTGCTGATTCCCAGTACTTTACCCATTTATATTCATGACACGTTCTCTGGGTTATTTGCATACAAACCAGCGTTATTCATAGACAAAAATATAAAAATCGTTATTGAAAGCGGTGTCTGAAACATTGTAGCAGAAGTCTGTTCTCCTCCAAGTCTGTTAATCAGCCAACTTGTGCCGTATTGTTTTACAAATTATATATTTTATAGCTGCCATGGTTTGATTGGCTCTTTCCATGCTTAGCTTTCATAGTACAGTATAACATCTCAGCTCTTAGGCTCACATAAACCAAACAGCTCTTCTAAATTCTCATTTTGTCTCTCTCTCGGCAATGATCCAGGACTTCAAACTTGTCACAGGGGGTCACCATCTTGGAAAGTGTCTGTGACACTCACATGCTCAGTGGGCTCTGATTGGCTGTTGAGAAGCTAAGCTTAGGGCTCGTCACTAATTATCCAGCAGAAAATGAGCTTCCCCTGTAATATAAGCTGATGCTCCAGGTTTACTGATTATTAAATTCTGATGCTAATTGCACTGGTTTCTGTGCTGCCATGTAGTAATTATCTGTATTAATTACTAATCAGTCTTATATTGGGACATTTCTATTCTATGTGTACTGTATATTGTGAGTGGGTCCCTAAGCTCAGTAAGTGACAGCAGCACAGAGCATGTGCAGTGAATCAGCAGAAAAGAAGATGGGGAGCTACTGGGGCATCTTTGGAGACACAGATCTTTACTGCTAATGGGCTGTGGTTGCCTTGGGCTGATGCCGAAGCCCAAAACATAAATTAACAAAATTTCTAGCTACTTTAGTTAGGCTTTAGTTCTCCTGGGGATGGGCAGCAAAGGTGACTCTCTACCCCCAGGGCTATATTTATACCCTAAGAAAAGGACTTCAACCTGTTTTCTCCCGTGGTTATATACCCCAACTATATGATAGATACAGCTCTACCCACCCCGCTATTTTGTGCCGTGCCAAGTCTCGCTGTGTACTCTATCTCCTTTATTCATTCTCAGTACAATGTAGCTTTTCATGGATTGTTTCATTATTTATAAACATTAGGGGGAAGCTATTGTGCACTGCCATAGTAATCTGCTCTCTTGCTTTTATGTATATTGGAAGCATTGAGTGCTAGTGCAATGGAACATTTGAATTCACATTCACATCTCACCTGCCCCAATATGAGCGGGCCCAAGAGCTTGCACTCGTGAAAGCAAAATGTATTGCTAGTGGCTCAGTTATCCCCATATCACCAAATGAATTCCTTTGTACAATTTCCCTTACTTGTTGTGCAAACAGACGGTACTAATGTGTCAGTTCTCATATGCAGGAACAGATTAGGGCTGTGCACGAACGGGCCCAAGAGCTTGCACTCGTGAAAGCAAAATGTATTGCTAGTGGCTCAATTATCCCCACGTCACCAAATCAATACCTTTGTACAGTTTCTGTTAATTGTTGTGCAAACAGACGGTACTAATGTGTCAGTTATCATATGCAGGAACAGATTGGGGCTGTGGATGAGCAATGCACAGTCAGGATGATTCATGGTTTGGCACCTTGTGCTTCCCCATGTTTTCTCCAAAATACTCCCCCAGTCACACATTGTCTGGTCTCTGTGAATTCCCCTGGGAGGCGAATAGAGCAAGCTCACACTCTGATATTAAAGGGCAAGTAAGGCCACAAATAAATAGGCTTCCCTGTGTTGCCTGCCATAGCATCCAGCCCTTTTTCAGTCTGCATATACCTTTAGTATTACCCTACTCCTCCTCATTTTACACCCAAGGCATTGGGCAGCATAAAGGGGTGGTTTATTTTTAGTATGTTATAGAATGGCCAAATTTATTTATTCATTATTTATTTCCATAGTCCTTGCATTATTTGCCTCCTTCTGATTCTTTCCAGCTTTCAAATGGGGGTCACTGACCCCTTCTAAAAATCAAATGCTCTGTAATGCTACACATTTATTTGTATGTCATTTTTAGTACTCCTCTTATTACTTCTCTTTCTAATCAGGCCCTCTCCTATTCATATTCCAGTCTCTTATTTAAACCAGTGCATGGTTGCCAGGGTAATTTGGACCCAAGCAACCAGACTGCTGACATTGCAAACTGGGTTGCTGCTGAATAAAAAGCTAAAAAACTCAAAAACCACAAATAATAAAAAATGAACATCAATTGCAATCTGTCTGTATCTTGAGAGCTGTTGAATAAAAAGCTAAATAATAATAATAATAATAATAATAATAAAAAATGAAAACCCATAGCAGTTTGTCTCAGAATATGACTCTCTACAACTTAATTGTAAGATGACCAACCCCTTTAACATTCCTTGAGATGTAACATAAAGGTTAAAGCCACTTGTTTGTTTCAGTGACAACATAGTAGCTCAGGCTGAAAATAGGGAATGCACCAAATCCACTATTTTGGAGTCAGCCTACCCCCGAATCCTTGGCGAAAGATTCGGCTGAATACCGAACCCAATCCTAATTTGCATAAGCTGAAAAAAGCCGAACTCCACCGAATTCTGGATTCGGTGCTTCCCTAGCTGAAAATGAAGTTCAACTCTTTGCTTAAAACAATTCTCAACTCACTTCTAGACTACAGATACTACCACCCATATCTTTTTGTTTATGAAAGTAACAGTCACACATTGATGTAAGAAATAGTCCAGAATTAGTCAGAGGTATGTATCTGATGCATATTTGGTAGAAGGTTTTCCACAGGGGAATCCCTAAAACACATTACACTTGATTCGGGAAGTCCTGTGCGGTACAGCTATTTTCTGCTTTGTATTAAGGCACTCCAAGCATTGAAAGCACTTCGCTATGGGCAGGCCGTCCACTTTCCCTCTCAATTATTCATCTGACAGTAGATCTAAAGCTTAATTAAGAAATACATTAGAAATGTTGCATATTATTTTCTCGGCTTCTGTATCGTCCCAGTGCAAGGGATCTGTGCCTCTGAAAATGCCCCCCGGTAGCCCCCATCTTCTTTTTGCTGCACATACCCTGGGCTGCTGTTATTTACTTTTGCCGACAGTGTAATTTATCAGAATGTAATAATGAGCCCTGTAGCATCAGCTTTTATGACAAATTAATCTAATTTTCTGCTTGATATTTTGCCACGACCCTAAAGCTTCGTTTTTTAACAGCTGCCCACTAGTGATATGTGGACAGACCCGATTCCCACAGGTCGGTCGGGTTTGGACCGACTTTGCACTCTTCTTTGCGGGTGGCGGCTTCCGACTTCCGGGTTCTTGTCTTATAGGCGCTGCGTTTGCTCGGCCCGTCCCTTTTGTGATGTCATCGGCGGGGCGGCGCAGGTCTATAAAAGGAACCCGGAAGTCTGGCATGGGTTAATGGAGCTCAGGTGGTGGGCAGGTCAAAGCATGTGCAATGAATCAGCAGAAAAGAAGATGAGTAGCTACTGGGGCATCTTCGGAGAGACAGCTAAAGGGCTGTGGTTGCCTTGGGCTGGTACAGAAGCTCAAAACATAATGTCCAACATTTCTACCTACTACTACTTCTTTAGTTAGGCTTTAGCTCTCCTTTAATCGCCCACAAACACAGCCAGCACATACCTGCTTGCACGTCCCTTCAATCAGATGGGAGGGAGTCAGAAAAGGAGAGCAGGAGGCCAGGACCTGGCAGCTGTAGGGAGTGGGTCGGCTGGATCCACGAGGCCTGGATCTTTTTTCCCAGTCCGACCCTGCTGACACTCTTAAGACAATTCAGGATAGGGGAGCTCCTGTGCACAACTTTGGAGGCCTAGATCGTTACAAAGAGGCTGAACCTTTGGTATATAAAATCCAGCATTTCTGGCAAGTTTCCCAAGAACAACCCTGCCTCCCATTCCTGGATTCAATATCTTATCTGGTGCCTGGCTCTTTGGCTGAGATCACTGACCAGGAATATGCACAATATGAGCCAGAACCAATCCCGATTGCAGCGTGCATACTCCTGTCTAGTGATCACTGCACTGCACAAGAACTGACAATTGCACCTCTGCCTTCTGAGATCAGGTTTGGGGGAGCAGGACTGTTTTGGGGAGTCCAGTTTCTGCTCATGATATGGAACAAGCGGAAGCCTCCCTGCCAGAATGTTACACAATATAATGACGCCGCTCTATAAATATGCATTAAAGTGGTGATATTTGGTGTGCACCCCTGCCGTATTTTTACACACCTCAATAAATATTATATCATAAATATGCCCCTTATATTGTTTGAGTATGAGATGGCAATTCTAACTGTACATTAAAATGTTATTCTATAGTTGCTGAACAACTCAATCCTTATAGTCCTGTGGGGCTAATTAAGAACAGGTTACTTTGTGTCTTGTGGCATCACAAAAGGTTATTATGTGCACATAATGTTTGCATAGTTCAATAAAAACAATTGCCGAAGGGGTGGGTGTATACAAGTCCGGAACTGAGGTTTTCTTGATAAGGGATCTTTCTGTAATTTGGCTCTTCGTGCCTTAAGTCTAGTAGAAAATCATTTAAACATGAAATAAACCCAATAGACTGGTTTTACTTCCAATAAGGATTAATTATATTCTTGTTTGGGTCAAGTAAAAGCTACTGTTTTATTATTACAGAAAAAAAGGAAATCATTTTTTTATGAATTTGGATTATTTGATTATAATGGAGTCTATGGGAGATGGCCATCCTGTATTCCGGGAACTTTGTGGATAGTGAGTTTTCCGGATCAAGGATCCCATACCATAAACCTGTTAAAGAAGCATGAAAAATGCATAATTATAAATATTACCAACTAATCCTTTTCATAGAAGCCTCAAGTGGTTTATTTAATTTCTAATTTACCCTTTAATGCCTGGAGTTTGAATGTTTGACATCAGACAGATGTGCCGGCTTTTGTGCACAGTGACTGCCGATACGTTACCTTGGGGATGATTGTGCCGTCGGACGTATGAATTCTGCCCTTCTATGTCCCTTCGCTTCCCCGTTCCAAAATTGAGCTGCACCATTTGTTACTGTCTGTCACCGCTCCAGCCTGGTTAGAAGCTTCTGGGAAACCACATTCACAGCCCTGGTGGCCCTATGTGTGCCTGAAGGGCAGAAACTTTTTCCCATAACCTTTTAAAGCATGATTTTCAAGTTTCCCAACACTTTCTAAATATTAAAGGTACACTAATGTCAAAAGTCAGGCTCAAAACAATGAGTTTCTGATTTATTTTATTTTCAAGGGCCAAGACCCTTTGCTGTTGCATATTTGCTGGTATAACGTGGGCCTATCTACTTTCTTCCAGTCACGCGATTCTACCGCCCTCTATCCTGGAAAGTGGTTTGAATTCTTTCTTTTACTGTATCTTAATTCTAATGTTTTCCCTGTTCACTTCAGACTTCTAAAGACATCTAGAAAGGGCTATTCCAATGAGCCTCTCTGAGCCAAAAATGGTGGATAAGAGAGGAAATCTGTAGCATGGAAGTAGAAACCATGTTTGCACCACAGACTGGACTGGTCAATATAATGGCATGTATTCTGCATCTCACTATGTCCTATTGACTTGAGCCTCACAGGAATGTCCCTATTGTCATACCTATTTGCACCCCTCCCCCCACATCTGCCCTTAGGAGCTTTACCTTTATACAACCTGCTTTGTTTATACTGCCCCTTAACCTAAGCAATTTACATCAGATAAGCCCTAGCCCCCGGTCTTTTAGTAAATCACAAATGCTGGTTCGTTTTCGTTGGTTTACTACAGTAAATCTGACATACATTAAGGGTCAGGGCACACAGGCAGATTCAGGGAGATTAGTTGCCCAACGACAAATCTCCTCTTCTTCGGGGCGACTTATCTCCCAGAATCTGCCTGTGTGCCCTGACCCTAAAGGTGTTGTTCATCTTTCAATTAACTTTTAGTAGAGCGTGATATTCTTATAAAATTTGCAATTGGTTTTTGACTTATTTAGCTTTTTATCCAGCAGCTCTCCAGTTTGCAATCTTGCTGGTTGCTAGAGTCTAAATTACCCTAGCAACCATACACAGATTTGAATAAGAGACTGGAATATGAATAGGAGAGACCTGATCAGAAATATGAGTAATAAAAAGTAGATTTGTAGCCTCGCAGCTCATTTTATTTTTTTTAGATTGGGTCAGTGACCCCCCCCCATGTGAAAACTTGAAAGAGTCAGAAGAAGAAGAAGGTAATTACGATAATTCAAAAACTATAAAAAAAGAAAAAATGAAGGGCAATTGAAAAGTTGCTAAGAATTAGCCACCTTTTTTACCGGCCAGTGGTGGAGTCAGGAACAAAAGGGCACATCGTGACATAAAAGGATGGGCCGTGATGCAAAACAGTGGACCCGTGGACATGACGCAAAAGGGCTCGGAGCCATGTCACTTGATGGGCAGATGAAGGAGAAAAGGCAAGTTGCCAGCAGAGGGCCACAGGATTTTGTTAAGGGTATTAAGGGTATTACAAATTTACCGGCAACTACATTGCCTGTAAATTTGAAATACCGGCCCCAGCCTTAACAGGTGTTTTACCGGCTAGGCTGGTAAAATACCGTCAGGGTGGCAACTATTTAGCCATTCTATAACAAAAAATTCTTTCACTGATATACCTACCTTAAGGGGGGATCACACAAGTTTCAAAAAATGGATCCGTGCAGGAGTGTATCCCATTGTGTGTTATTACAGAGCTTCTCTGTTATCTGCCTTTTCTATTTTTTTTTCTTTTTATCTTGAATGATTATGCCCCCATAACTATACAACAGCCTACGCATAACGTTTACCAAGTCAGGGCAAGAGTACATTATATTTTAATTACTTTAAAATGCTTTTCTTTTTAGGTGCTACTGTTCCTTTAAGGAACATTGAAATGTTGTTTATTTAGGGCTAAAAAAGAAATGTAAGCTTGCGGTTTCCCATTGTTTGTTGATGCAATTGACACACCTTATTAAATAGCCAGTTTCCCGTTTAGTAAACCTGGTCCTTCTTTTATGATCATGATAAGACTATAATCCGCAGTGAGTTAAGTGTTGACTAGACTATAATCCCTGCCATTAATCTCTAGCATGATAATAAGCAAGGAGCTTTCCGACTTCCTTAAGGGGAAGAAACACTGGTCCATGGGAGATGTATAGATCCACACAGACCCTTGTATGTAGACGAGGGTCCAATGACAGACCCTGGGTAACTAAAATTCATTAGTATAGAACGAAAAGTTAGTTATTAATAAAGACTTGGCGATTTAAAAGTTTCATTTGTGTTTTTTTTTTGTTCTATACTAACGAATTTAAAAAGAAGAAATTGTTACTGGTCCTTTAAAGGGGTTGTTTACCTTTAAATTAACTTTTAGTATGACGTAGAGAGTGATATTCTGAGACAATTTGCTATTGGTTGTTATTGTTTATGATTGGTGGTTTTTGAGTTATTTAGTGGCTCTCCAGTTTGCAATTTCAGCAATCTGGTTGGTAGGGTCCAGGGACCCTAGCAACCATGCATTGATATGATTAAGAGACTGGAATATGGGCCTGAATAGAAAGATGAGTAATTAAAAGTAGCAATAACAATACATTTGTAGCCTTACAGAGTATTCATTTTTAGATGGGGGTCAGTGAGCCCCATTTGAAGGCTGGAAAGGGTCAGAAGGCAAATAATTCAAAAACTATAAAAAATAAAATAAAAAAAATAATGAAGACCAATTGAAAAGATGCTTAAAATTGGCCATACCAAAAAGGTGAACCACCCTGTTTTCCTATTGAAGCAGGCTTGCCGAATGTTTTCCTGTTGGTTAGTGATACTGTCCCTTTAAAAGTCACTCATTTACGAAACTTGGAACAAATCTACTTGGCTGGCCTTTAAAAATTGGATTATGAAAATTTAAAGCACCTCTGCCCATAGTTTCCATTTAACACACCGCTGCTATTGAATTTGTGCAGCCTGCAGGCAGAGCTCGTTTCGGGATTGCGCATGCTCAATGCTGCTGTAGAAGGAGAGTTGTACAAGAGCTGCCTCCCTTGTGGTCCTCACCTGATGTTGCTGCTCGACCCCTTTAACTGCGATGGAGGCTCTAAAGGAAAAAACAGCTTAAAGGAAAACTATACCCCCCAAACAATGTAGGTCTCTATTAAAAGATACTGAGTAAAACAGCTCATGTGTAAAACCCTCCTTCATGTAAATGAACCATTATCCTAATAATATACTTTTTTAGTAGTATGTGCCATTGGGTAATCCTAAATATAAAATTGCCATTTTAAAAAATAAGGGCCGCCCCCTGACATCGTAAGATTCACTGTGCACACATACAAACCACATGTAAGGTCACATGAGCCAATTAACAGACAGAGTTCTGCCTTTTGCTTCCTCGCTTCTTCCTGTTACAGTTAGTGTTGTAGTATTTCTGGTCAGGTGATCTCTGAGGCAGCACAGATAGAGTCACGAAATGGTGGTTCAAGGCAAGAGATGTAAAAGGGCAATATTTATGTAAATATATATTCCAGTTTGGTGAGATTCTTTAATATGTTATTCAATTTGATATAAACTATCTGTTGCTTAAGTATTCATTTTGGGGATATAGTTTTCCTTTAAAAGCATATTGACGTCAAGGCTCCACTAAATGGGGCCATCCTCTGTTTCTTGGAATTCATCTGGCAGACTCCCTTCTAGAGAAAAATCAGAATACAAACTCCCCTGGCACTTCATTTTTGTATTAGTATTCCTTTATTACGTCAGTTTCCTTATTGTTTCAGGCATATTTCTAAAAATATGGACCAAATACTGGAAAATTAGTGGGCCAGACAGAACACACAAGACCCTAGCAACCAGACTGAAATTACAATCTGGAGAGCTGCTGAATAAAAAGTCCCTCTCTTATTCACATTCCAGTCTTTTATTCAAATCAGTGCATGGTTGCTAGGGTCATTTGGACCCTAGCAACCAGATGGCTGAAATTGCAAAGTGGAGAGCTGCTGAATAAAAAGCTAAATAACTCAAAAACCACAAATAATAAAATGAAAATCATTTGTTATGGTCTCAAAACTAAAAGTTAAAGGGGTTGTGATATATAAAGTGATATTCTGAGATCATTTGCTTTTGGTTTTCATTTTTTATTATTTGTAGTTTTTAAGTTATTTTTATTCAGCAGCTGCAATTTCAGCAGCCTGGTTGCTAGCATCCTAATTACCCTAGCAACCATGCACTGATTTGAATAAGAGACTCGGATATGAATAGGATAGGACTGAATAGAAAAACGAGTAATAAAAAGTAGCAATAACAAAAAAAATGTAGCTTTACAGAGCATTTGTTTTTATTTAGCTGAGGTCAGTGATCCCCCTCCCCATTTG
Organism: Xenopus petersii; assembly: GCA_038501925.1. Taxonomy (NCBI): domain Eukaryota; kingdom Metazoa; phylum Chordata; class Amphibia; order Anura; family Pipidae; genus Xenopus; species Xenopus petersii. The sequence continues at coordinate 137,351,924 of CM076686.1, read as the reverse complement.
AAAGCTGGAAAGTTAGAAGATGATAATTCAAAAACTATTTTTTTTTCAGCAACTCTCCAGTTTGCAACTTTAGCAATCTAGTTGCTAGGGTCCACATTACCCTAGCAACAATGCATTGCTTTGAATAAGAGACTTGAATATGAATAGGAGAGGCCTGAATAGAAAGAGGAGTAATAAAAAGTAGCAAAAACTATACATTTGTAGCCTTGCATGGCATTTGTTTTTTTTAGATGGGGTCAGTGACCCCCATTTGAGAACTAAAGTTAATTTAAAGGTGAACCACCCTTTAATTTAAAGGTGGTGAAAGGGGTGGTTCGCCTTTCAGATGACTTTTGGTATGTTGTACAATGGCTTTTGCATCGCCCTTCATTTTGTAATTCTTATAGTTTTTGACTTCTGATTCTTCCAGCTTTGAAATGGGGCTCACTGACCCCATCTAAAAACAAATGCTCTGTAAGGCTACAAATGTATTGTTATTGCTACTTTTTATTCCTTATCTTTCGATTCAGTCCCTCTCTTATTCACATTCCAGTCTTTTATTCAAATCAGTGCATGGTTGCTAGGGTCATTTGGACCCTAGCAACCAGATGGCTGAAATTGCAAAGTGGAGAGCTGCTGAATATAAAGCTAAATAACTCAAAAACCACAAATAATAAAAAATGCAAACCAATTACAAATTGTCTCAGAATATCCCTCCATACATCATACTAATTGTTAATATAAAGGTGAACGACCCGGGCAGAGACTATGCGGTTGGATTTCATAATTACATTTTGTGAGAAAGTCTGGTTGTGTGTTGGGCCCTAGGAGGCCCAGTCCAACATCAGTGATTTGCAAGAGCTTGAAATCTATTCGATACCGTGGTTGGGGCAGAAGTTGCTTTGTTACAATGACAGTGACGCTGATTCAGAAGAGGCACAAACTGACAGTTATGGGAACCTCAAGTGAGATTTCTTTGGCTTTGATTCAGCAGCCACGGAATGGTTCTGATACATTCTCTTACATCAGCAGCCTGGCCCTGAGTCATTGAAAGCTAGCAGGATTGTACTTGGGTGATAGTAAATATTTCAGTATTACTCTCACTTGATTCCAGTAAAACACTCATTCCACTTGCCTGCCTGGCATCATTCCAGCCAAATATGCATAAATATATATACAGTATATATACACAAAAGCCATGAATATCTTCTAAATTATATCCTTATAAACAGTGACTATTGACATCATCAGTTATAAAAGGTGAGTAGTGATGTCATTATTGTCACATGACTCACTAAGGTGTGTATTATAATAAATAAAGTAGCCCTTGTTGGAAAATATGAGGATATTAGAAGTAACCTCGGAGTTCCATGACCTGTATAAAAGCATTCGGCCTTCGCCATGGAACTCCTCGGTGACTTATAATATCCTTATATTTTACAATAGGGGGTACTTTATTCACTATATAAATTACCACTTTTTTCACCTTGCAAAGACCTGTGAGTGCAGTTTCATATGATGTTATATAGTTTTTTTTTATTCTGGCACCCAGGCAATTATCTTATACAAACAGAGTGCAAACTACATGCTAGGTATGGGATCCATTATCCGGAAACCCGTTTTTCAGAAAGCCACAGATTGCAGAAAGGCCATCTCCCGTAGACTCCATTTTATTCAAATAATCCAAATTTAAAAAAAAAACGATTTCCTTTTTCTCTGTAATAATAGAACAGTACCTTGTCTCTCTCTCTCTCTCTCTCTCTCTCTCTCTCTCTCTCTCTCTCTATAAAACAAGTTAACGGCAAAAAAATGGTTAGAATTTTTAGATTTTTCGAGCAAAAACGCAGAAAAAACCCCAAAACTTCTCCATATTAGTCATGTGCGGGTCGGGTTTTTCCCTACCCGCACCCGGCAGAAACCTGCCCTCCACCTGCGCCCGCCCAAGCCCGACTTCCGAGTTTCTTTTATAGACCTGCGCCGACCCGATGATGACATCAAAAAAGGGTCGTGGCGAGCAGGTGTGTGTCTATAAAAGTTCAACCTGGAAGTCAGAAGCCGGCATTTGTATCAATCACAAGACAGGTCTCACTTGGACTAAAAAGGTGGACAAGTCCCTTTTCCCAGCCTCATCTTGTAAATATAAGTAAAACTAATGTATGCTGGTCACTTAGATTGGGTGCCCGGCCTCCGCAGAGCCCACTAATACAACATCCATTTAAGTTTCATCTGTGTCAGAAAAGGAACTGAAGCTATAAAAAAGGAACCAGTAAAGTGTCAGGTTGTCTTGCTATCCTATTGCACTTCTTTTATGTGTATTAACCCTTTTCATGCCATGTCTCTCTGATTTTGCTGAAAACAGAATGGACCAGTGAGAACCCTGAAACCTTAGAATCCATGGCTTTAGCACAATGATACTTTTATAGCAGCTTTAGGGTCAAGGCACATGCCCACGTCAAATCTCTTTTTCGGGTCGACTAATCTCCTCTTCTTCGAGGTGACTAATCTTCCCGAACTGCCTCCCGCCGGCTAGAATGTAAATCGCCGGAGGGATGGCACTCGGAGCGCTTCGTTTTCCAAAGTCATCCGAAGTTGCCTCAGAAGGAAACTTTGGGGGACTTCGGAAAACAAAGCGATCCGAGTGCCACCCTTCCGGCGATTTACATTCTAGCCGGTGGGAGAGTTCGGGGAGATTAGTTGCCCCAAAGAAGAGGAGATTAGTCGCCCAAAGTTTCCTTGTGAGGCAACTTCGGGCGACTTTCGAAACAAAGCACCCCGAGTGCAATATAGCCGGCGATTTACATTCTAGCTGGCGGGATGCAGTTCGGGAGATTAGTTGTCTTGAAGAAGAGGAGATTAGTTGCCCAAAGTTCCCTTTGTGAGGCAACTTCTGGCGACTTTGGAAACAAATCGCCCCGAGTGCCATACAGCCGGCGATTTACATTCTAGCTGGCAGGAGGCAGTTCGGGGAGATAAGTCGCCCCGAAGAAGAGGAAATTTGTCGCCGGGCAACTAATCTCCCCGAGTGTAAGAAGGGCTAAATCCTGCCAGATGCCCAGATCGTAGATAAGCAGTGCAGAATGTTCAGCCTAAACTATGTATTTATTCTGTGCATAGAATCTGTATCCAAAGGCGGTGACAAAGGCTTGTGAGACCTATCCATGCACAATGCCATTACAATGTGTTTCCAAAGTCTTGCCCTGCAGTTATGTGACGTCCCGGTGCTTGTGAAACCACGCGTGTGCATTCAGCTTGTTCAACACGTCAGTGCGCTGCCAGTTACACCTCTTTTTCTGTCTTCGCTTTTTTCGCAGGATCAGTTTGACAACTTAGAAAAACACACACAGTGGGGAATAGAAGTGCTGGAAAAATACATCAAGTTTGTGAAGGAGAGAGCAGAGATTGAAAGCAACTATGCAAAACAGCTGCGGTAAGTAGTAGTGGCCCTTCCAATTATGAATAATGTGCCAAATCCTAGCATATCTGGTTTATAAAGCACCTCTCTTCTGCACTACCCATGTTACACACACCCCAACTCTACCCATACTCTGCCCATTATAAGCAGCAGTCCTGTCCTGCTTTATGGCAGCTGAGATTCTAGCTATCTGTATAACAGAGCATTCTGTCCCAGTGGCTGCACAGATCCTATCTGATCCCCATTGTAAGCAGCAGTCCTGTCCTGCTTTATGGCTAAGATTCTAGCTATCTGTATAACAGAGCATTCTGTCCCAGTGGCTGCACAGATCCTATCTGATCCCCATTGTAAGCAGCAGTCCTGCCCTGCTTTATGGCTGCAATTCTAGCTATCTGTATAAAAGAGCATATGGTCCTAGTTGGCTGATATGCCAGCAAAAATTATTTATATTACTGCAGGATTCTGCTCCTTTAATAGGGTTATCTAGGGGAGTGACTGAGACGAGTAAGATTAGCAAGGCAGAGGAAGTTGTTTGCAGGTGCATAGCTTATTGGAAACTGGATTTATAAAAAGAAAACCTCACAGAAGTAATTAAAAGCACAATTCAAATTACATTGGGGAAAGTAACATTTCTTCAATTTACCGTAAGTTAAAAATCTTAAAACACTGAGGGGAGTGATTACCCTACAGACGGCTGTTTTTACTGTTCCATAAAGTTTGTTCAGGAATGCTTGGCACCAGGTTTGACAGCATTTAGGCAGGCCCTCTTCATTCTTCACATATTTCTGCCTTCTGTTAAAGTTGCCATAGATTCAATGCTAATGGCCATTACTGGAAGATTTCGACTACTTAAAGCCATATTGTCCTGAAATGGACATGTTGGCAAGTCAAGTATACCGCTCATCTTCCTTGGATGACTTGTAAAGAAATCTATAAACGTGTGACTTAGACATGAGTGGTGCCAAGGTTGAGGCCTACGAGATACTAAGCATTAAAGGAGTGGTTCACCTTTAAGATAACTTTTAGTATGTTATACAATGGCTAATTCTTTTAAATTGGCCTTCATTTTTTCTTTTTTTCTATAGTTTTTAATTATTTACCTTCTTCTTCTGACTCTTTACAGCTTTTAAATGGGAGTCACTGACCCCAGCTAAAAAAACAAATGCTCTGTAAGGCTACAAATGTATTGTTATTGTTATTTCTTATTACTCATCTTTCTATTCAGATCCTCTCCTATTCAAATTCCAGTCTCTTATTCAAATCAGTGCATGGTTGCTAGGGGAATTTGGACCCAACAACCAGACTGCTGCAATTCAGCTGCTGAAAAAAAAGCTAATTAACTCAAAAAAAACCCCACAAATAATAAAAAATTAAATGTCTGAGGCTCTCACTCTCTCTCACGTCATACTAAGGGGGTTATTTATCAAAATCATTATTTACTTTCTTTTTAAAATTTCCTGTGCTGGAAAAAAAAATTGTGAAAAAAACGATGAGTACGAATTTTTCGGCTTTTCTTCTTAAACTGATTTTTTTTTTTTTCGAATTTCTGCCCGAAAACCACAAAATCTTCTGATTATTGCACGAAACCCAATGCAGATCAAGATATCTTTGGGACTTCTCCCATTGATTTATATACAACCCTAGCAGGTCTGAGATTACGATACCCCTCGGGGTATAATAAATCCCGAAAAATTTGATGTTTTTTTCCCCACTAAAAATTCGGATTTTAAATCTTGTGTTATATGATGACATAGAGCTGGAGCTTCACCTTTAACTAGCCTTATATTGCCTTGAGGTGGTCACCTGACTTAAAGGACCAGTAACGTAACTGGAGGGGGCGGGCCCTGGTGCGGGATGTGCAGCCGGGCCCCTGCCCCCCGTACCAGAATATCTGCCCGAAATCTGCCGATGCGGCCGGAAATCGGCAGTGCGCGAGCTGCCGGGGGCCCTGAGGGGGTGCAGGCCCTGGCCCAATTGCAGCCCCTGCTCCCCCGGTAGTTCCGCCACTGTAAAGGACCAGTAACATCAAATGTTTTTTTAAAAAAAATTGTTTTGTATAAATCAAAAAAAACCAAACCACAAACACAAATTAAACTTGCAAAGTCCTTATTAAGAAATAACTTACCGAATCTCCGCTTGCGCTCCTCTTCAGAAAGCGATGGGGCGATCCATTGTGCGTCCCTCGATTTCTCCTCCCTGTCTTCCTTATAGGAGATAGCCAGGGAGGAGAAATTGAGCGCTGCAAGATGGATTATCGCCGTGTCGCCTTTTCTGAAGAGGAGCGTAAGCAGAGTTTCGGTAAGTTATTTCTAAATAAACACTTTGTGATTTTAAAGTTTAATTTGCGTTGTTTTTTTTTTGATCTATACAATAATTGTTATGTTTTTTTTAGAAAAAAAAATTTATGTTACTTTTCCTTTAATGGCTCTAACTTACCCCAGGACTTTCCCTAATCACCTACTGAGACTAGTGGGACTACTAGAAACAGTGGATAAATTCCATGGGGACTACACAACCACAGAGGGGACTTCCTTAGCAGATTAGAAGGTACTTTCACAATTGTCCCGGAATTTTCAGCACTTGCCCCTGCAGTTCAGTCGGTAAGTTCAGCTATTCCTCAGTTGCTTGTGACAGTGACAAGTTAGCACTAAAGCACTTAAAACCCTTTTACTTATTCTCCTCTATGATGAAAGTATGGCCGACCGAGGAGTTGTGGTTTCCTTTTAGGTAAGCAGACTTGTATAGAGCGAGAGGAGAGGGGAAGTGGCTGATGTGGGGGAACTTGATTCACCAAAACTGTCACTGTTCCTTTCTTAATATAAAACTGTATTAAATTTGCTTTAGAATCAGTAGCCAATCTGTCCACATAGCAGCTAGGCCCCTTCTCTGCACTCTGCTTCCATAGGCCTTAAAGGGGAACTGTACCCAAAAAGCATTTTTTTGGAGAGTTTTAGAAAATCCAATTCTAAGCAGCTTTCCAATGTACATTCATTGCTCGTTTTTTGCCGTGTTTCAGGTTATTTGTAATTGTAATGGCTATGAAATGTAGTTCCTGTTCTAATTCCCTCCCCTGATTGCTCACACCAGTTCAACGTTGTATCTGAAGTGAGCCCTCTTCCTGCCAAGATTTCAGGTCCCACAATGCCTTGCATGCATGCAAGGCATTGTGGGAAATGAAGTCTTGACTGGAGGAGAGCTGATTACTGATACATTATTATCAATAGCATAGAAGGACAGGCAGATGCTGATTTTGGTTGCTGTTTCATTTAAAAAGAAATGTAGGCATAGCTTTATGTAAATACATACCTCCCAACATTTTGGAAGTAAAAAGAGGGACAAAAAAGTAGCGCAGCAACATTTGTTGACCACGCCCTTTCTATGACCACCCCCCCTAATTACCATGTTCATTTTACAAAATTTGGCAGGTTATGAAAGTTTGAAAGTAATTCTCCTTATCTAAACAGTTTTTTGTGTCTCAAAATTGTTACAAAGTATCTTATTTGCACCTGTTCTGTGCTCTCTGCTAAAAGTCAATTAAGCGAGAAACGTTGTTTCTTTTTCTGGCTGTTCAGTGCAGAGAAAATAGGGACTTTCCAGTACAAATGAGGGACTGCAGGTTGAGCTGTCAAGAGGGACTGTCCCTCCAAAAAAGGGACAGTTGGGAGGTATGTAAATAAAGGATATCTGGGACCTTCCAGAGGTTGTTGCAAAACCTCTCTTTCCCTTTAGGGCAGAGACTCACAGTCAGATTTGGGGAGATTAGTCGCCCGACAACAAATCTCCTCTTCTTCAAGACGACTAATCTCCCCGAACTGCCTTCTCGTCGGCTAGTATGTAAATGCTGGCAAGATGGCACTCAGGGCGCTTCGTTTTCCAAAAGTCGCCTAAAGTTTCCTCGTGAGGCAACTTCGGGCAATGAAGCATTCCAAGTGCCATCCCGCTGGCAATTTACATATCTCCTCTTCTTCGAGGCAACTAATCTCCCCAAACTGCCTTACCGCCAGCTAGTATCTAAATCGACAGCGGGATGGCACTCGAAGCACTTAATTTTATGAAGTTGCCCAAAGTTGGAGATTTGTCACCGGGCAACTAATATCCCCGAATCTGACCGCGTTCCCTTATTCTTAAATTCCATCAGAGTTTCTGGCACAACAGCAAGGCAAGATTGCATTCTTGAGTCAGCCTCAGATAGCAGGACACATGCTGTGTGTTAGTGTCCTAATCACTCCCTGCCCTGCACCTCCCCTTACACACTCTTCTCATCCTGCTGGGAGCTCCAGGCCTGATGTGGAATGTCGAGTTTTGGGATGAGTAAAGACGTGTTTATTTCATGTAAATGCCTTGTGTCTCATATGGGGGCTGGTCGCTCCCATTACTCACTGCCCACCCAATAGCAAAGGCATGCGTCAGTGCTGCAGTCATGCAGCCAGAATGCTTTTCAACTTGGGTGTCCTGAGAATTGCTTCCAAGTCTTCTTCTCCCCCTCTGCACATGGTGTTTATTCACACCGGCCAACCCCAAACGCTCCCTTCCCTGAACCATCTCTGCTTACATGGTGTAAAGTCATTGCAAGTCATTACGGAAGGGGTGATTTAAAGGGGTTGTTTACCTTTAAATGAACTTTTAGTATGATGTAGAGTGTGATATTCTGAGAACAATTTGCAACTTTTGAATTTTTTCTGGTTTTTGAGTTATTTAGATTTTTATTATTCAGCTCTCCAGTTTGCAATTTCATCAATCTGGTTGCTAGGGCCAAGTTTCCATAGCAACCTTGCATTGAATTGAATAAGAGACTGGAATACGAATAGGAGAGGGCCTGGATAAACAAAGGCATAATAAAAAAATAGAACTAACTATTCATTTGTAGCCTTACAGAGAATTTGCTTTTAGATGGGGTCAGTGACCCCCATTTTAAAAGCTGGAAAGAAGAAGAAATAATTCAAAAACTATAAAAATTAAAAAGTTGCTTACAGGTCCTTACAGTGCACTTGCTTTTTAGATGGGGGGGTCAGTGACCTCCCATTTAAAAGCCGGAAAGAGTCCACAAATAATTTTTTAAATCAAAGGCCAATTAAAAATTTGCTTAGAATTAGCTTAATGGCATATTGAAAATTAACTTAAAGGTGAATCACCCCCTTAAAGCCCAGCTAAAGAGGCAGTTGGATGTGGTTATATTATAGGGTCAGTGTTTCCTAAAGTGATTCTTATGTAACAGTCCAGTATAAATAGGCCAAGTATGGGCACTTGTCAATGAACTACAGCTTTGAGTATCCTACAACAGTTACATGCTGGGAATTGTAGTACAGCAATATCTAGAGGGCTGCAGCTTGATCAAATATCACATCTTTCCCTGCTGTGGTTTACTAAGGTGTTAACCCCCCACTCTACCTACAGACAAATGCGCTATTTTGTGCTGGGGCCCAACAAAGTTGTCCCACGTGGACCCCTAAAAACAGATCCCCATGGACTGGTGTAGATTTTTTCTGCAGCCAAGATAGCATTGCATATGTGAAGCTTGTACACATCCCTGAGATATTGAGTCCTGCCTTCATTACATCCTCATTCTGCTAATTATTATTGAATTATTGAGGTACTGCAGCTCCCTGGCTCATTTAATGGGTTCATCAGCCTGGATTAATACAGCACTGAAACCATTTCTGCAACAAAACAAAAAAATGTTTTTGCTCAACTTGTGTTTGTTTTATTCTGCAATATCTCTCTGGCTCGTGTGCACCTTTTAAATAGTGTGTGGACTTGCAATTTAGTAACTGTGCTTAGTACAGTGAAATACCAAGGCTAGAGCATCTTAATGGAGTGGCTATGTGCAAATCTAGGAGGTTGTTCCTGCTGAATTGTGCTTAGTACAGAGAATACCAACGCTGCTATAGTTTTATGGGATCTCTCTGTACCGAATATGAGCAAAGTTAGGGGACTGTTCCTGCTGAATTGTGCTTAGTACAGGGAATACCAATGCTGCTATAGTTTTATGGGATCTCTCTGTACCGAATATGAGCAAATTAGGGGACTGTTCCTGCTGAATTGTGCTTAGTACAGGGAATACCTATGCTGCCATAGTTTTATGGTATCTCTCTGTACAGACTATAAGCAAACTTAGGGGGCTGTTTCTGCTGAATTGTGCTTAGTACAGAGGAATACCTATGCTGCCATAGTTTTATGGGATCTCTCTGTACAGACTATGAGCAAACTTAGGGGACTGTTCCAGCTGAATTGTGCTTAGTACAGAGGAATACCTATGCTGCCATAGTTTTATGGGATCTCTCTGTACAGACTATGAGTAACTTTGTTACTAATAGGAAAATGTTAATATGACAAATAAAATACAAGTTTGTTCTTGCCGGCAGTGCTGCGGATCCTTTTCCCCTGGTGCATATTAATAGCCTGGAACAGCTGAGTGCCATATTTATAGGTCTCACTGTACAGGTATGGGATCAGTTATCTGGAAACCCATTATCCATAAAGCTCCAGATTAGAAAAAGGCTGTCTCCCAAAGACTCCATTTTATCCAAATAATCCAAATTTTAAAAAAAAGTGTTTCCTTTTGCTCTGTAATAATAAAACAGTAGCTTGTTCTTGATCCAAACTAAGATATAATTAATTAATCCTTATTGGAAGCAAAACAAGACTATTGGGTTTATTTAATGTTTATATGAAATTACGGAAAAATCCATTATCCAGAAAACCCCAGGTCCTGAGCATTCTGGATAACAGGTCCAATACCTGTACAGGTTGCCCAGCTAGAGATGATTAAACAAACAGTGTCCTTCGCTTTGGTTTTTATTTCTGCTTTTGAAATGTCTTTGTTTTCTTGTAGGAATCTTTCCAAAAAATACCAAACCAAGAAGAACTCCAAAGAAGAGGAAGAATCAAAGTGAGTGCGCCCATTCTTCTTATTATTTACATAAAAAGCCCCTACAGAGGTTAGGGTTAACCTGTGCCAGAGAGAGAAATGCCCATAGATTTCCTTAGCATGCGCTCAGATTAAAAGGGTGGTTAACAAGTTAACTTTTAGTATGTTATAGAATGGGTAATTCTAAGCAACTTTTCAATTGCTCTTCATTATTTATTTTGAATTATATGCCTTCTTCTTCTTCTGACTCTTTCCAGCTTTCAGATGGGGGTCACTGACCCCATCTAAAAACAAATGCTCTGTAAAGGCACCCATATACGGGCAGATAAAAGTCGGCATCTTATTGGCCCGTGTGGGGCCATCTGACGGGCTTCCCAATAGATATCTGGCCAAGAGTCGGCCAGATTCCGATCGGGCAGGGTAAAAAAAAACAGTTGGATCGTGGCCACACCTTTGATGTGGTCCCGCGATCCGACCATCCCATATGGCCTCCATTCTAAACCCTAGGGCCCACGATCGGATCAGCCCGATATCGCCCCACCTCAATGTGGGCATATTGGGGAGAGATCCGCTCATGTGGAGACTTCTCCAAACGAGCATATCGCCTTGTGTATGGCCAGCTTGAGGCTACACATTTATTGTTTATTACTCATTTTTCTGTTCAGGCCTCTCCTATTCATATTCCAGTCTCTTATTCAAATGAATGCATTGTTGCTAGGGGAATTTGGACCCTAGCAACCTGATTGCAGAAACTGAAAACTGGAGAGCTGCTGAATAAAAAGCTGCATAACTCAAAAGCCACAAATAATAAAAAAATTAATACCAATTGCAAATTGTCTCAGAATGTCATACTAAAAATTAATATAAAGGTGAACAATCCCTTTAATATCCATTACTGGGTAGATCTGTATTTGGGTGGGTCTGCCTGAATGGGTGTCTAATTCTCCTCCCTTAGGGAAAGAGCAGTCAGTAGACCTCCTTAACTTGTGATCATGTAGTATCTAGTACTGATGAGAGACGTCAACCTATTGGGAACCAAATATAGGTGATTGAATGACCACAGCCAAATACAAATCTACCACTCCCTATTATGCCCCTCTCCTGCCAAGTATAAATACCGGGGACTCCTGAAAAACCAGGAAGGTAGACACTGGATTGATCTGTATGAAAAGGGAACACTGGGAGGCACATTTATCAAGAGTCGAATTTCGAATTTGTCTGAATTTTTGGGGCAGAGACACGCGAAGATTCAGGGAGATTTAGTCGCCCGGCGACAAATCGGCTCTTTTTGGAATGACTAATCTTCGCAAAATCCTTACCGCCGGCTAGATTGTAAATAGCTGGCAGGATGGCACTCAGAGCGCTTTGTTTTACGAAAATCGCCCGTGAGTGCCAGAGGGAGGTTAGTCGCCTGAAGAAGAGGCGATTTGTTGCCCGGGCGACTAAATCTCCCAGAATCTTCGCATGCGTCTCAGTCCTTAAAAACTCCCATAAATTCGAAATTCAACCAATTGAAATGTATTAAAAAAATATAGAAATTTTAAAACTCAATCTCCAAAAAAACTTTGAATGTCAGGAAGACTGCAAACAACTCAAAAGCGATCCCTGGACGTCTCCCATTGACTTAAACAGTAATTCAGCAGGTTTTAGGCAGCAATTAGGCAAATTTGAGTTCTTCAAGGGCCAGAGTATGATCAATCTTGAAAATCGAATTTGAACTTTTTAAAAACTCAAATCGAATTTGAATATCTCCCTAGTCGAATCTGACGATAAGAAAACTGCAAAATTCGAATTTTCAATTCGACCCTTGATAAATCTGCCCTATAGATTTTGGAGTGGGAATAAAACACACATTGTAATAAAAGGCTGACTTCCTGTAGCCAAAACGATGTACAGGTATGGTATTCCGTTATCCGGAAACCCGTTATCCAGGAAGTTACGCATTACGGGTCTCCCATAGACTCAATTTTATCCAATTAATCCTTATTCAATGTAGTAATAAAACAGTCACTTGTACTTGATCCCAATTAAGATATAATTAATCCTTATTGGAAGCAAAACCAGCCTATTGGGTTTATTTAATGTTTACGTGATTTTCTAGTAGACTTAAGGCATGAAGATCCAAATTACAGAAAGATCCATTATCTGGAAAACCCCAGGTCCTGAGCATTCTGGATAACAGGTCCCATACCCGTAGTAGAATGTTTACTTGTTTTTATGAAGTGATACATTTAGAAATAAGCATGTCTGTAATGTAGCTGAAGCCTTAATATTACGTCCCAATTATTTCTTAAGCACGCATCTCATTATTTCTCGCGCCCCTTCACAGATACACATCGTGCAAAGCCTTCCAAACCACACTGAATGAAATGAACGACTACGCCGGGCAGCATGAGGTCATTTCAGAGAACGCCGCGTCCCTAATAACGGTGGAACTAACGCGGTTCGTGCAGGAGCTGAAACAGGAGAGGAAACAGGTATTTTCCTTCTTTTTCATTGTCTTTTTAGTATTAATATCTAGCCGAACCTTCGCTTGAGCAGTCCTTCTGTGCTACTTGTGCTCTCAGGCAAAAGGAACAACAGGTTTATTTATTCAAGGGGGTTAACAAGGTATTTGGGGATGAGATAGATGTTTGCCCTGCAGACGTGCATGTTACACAGCCAGCCGTTCCTAAGAGCTGCAGGGTAATGTCCAGGAAATCAGGTCAGAATTCCCACAAGTCCCTCCATCCAACTGTGCCAGAGGAATATGGTTAAACTATGTCTGCAATACACAAGGACAATTCACACGAGAGCCAAGTTTGTGGCCAAGGGGCATGCAGTAACTCATCCTTTCTGTATCGCCATTCCCTTCCCTTAAATGAACAGTTGTACCAAAAAATGAAAATGTCTTAAAGTAAAGAAAATATGCTTGAATGGCTGCCCCCATGGCTACACAAAAGCTTGTTTATATAAACTATAGTAGTACTTATCTGTTATCTACTGTGTATCCAGTGCTTGAATGGCTGCCCCCATGGCTACACAGCAACTTGTTTATATGAACTATAGTAGTACTTATCTGTTATCTACTGTGTATCCTGTGCTTGAATGACTGCCCCCGTGGCTACACAGCAGCTTGTTTATATGAACTATAGTAGTACTTATCTGTTATCTACTGTATATCCTGTGCTTGAATGGCTGCTCCCGTGGCTAAACAGCAGCTTGTTTATATAAACTATAGTAGTACTTATCTGTTATCTACTGTGTATCCTGTGCTTGAATGACTGCTCCCGTGGCTAAACAGCAGCTTGTTTATATAAACTATAGTAGTACTTATCTGTTATCTACTGAGTATCCTGTGCTTGAACTGCTGCCCCCATGGCTACACAGCAGCTTGTTTATATAAACTATAGTAGAGTTTCTGAAGCATATGCACCAGTTTTACCAATACAGGGTACCACTACATTAAATTGTCATTCCATTAAAACACTTGAATCTTTTGGCGTTACAGTTCCTTTAACCCTATAACTGTGCGGCAGCCATTCTCCACTTCTTACACTCCATGCCAGGGGTTTCTTGTGTGACTGAAGACTGGCCAGGACCAATAAACTTAAAACTGACATATATTATAAACCTCTGTGAGGGTGAGCCTTTCATCTTGTTAATAAACTGGAAAATTAGCATCATTATTTTTATTATGCAGATTATTGTGCTTTATATTCTACGGTCAGTTTAATCACTTGGCAACTTGGGCTGTTGAAGAAAGCAGCAATGTGGTTTGAAGCAAGTCCAAGACCCCCATTGTCAAACAGCAGCCCTAGCCATTGTGCCATCACTACACCATTGTATGGAATTCTATTTAGGGGTTAAACTTTACATGTAGCAGCAATGCACGTCTGAGATTAGACAGCAGGGTGGATCAATGAGCTATTCTGTAGATCAGTGTCATGCCAGCCTCCCTTGTGAACCTTGCTTGCAGGGGTGTAACTACAGAAGAAGCAGACCCTGCAGCTGCAGGGGGGCCCAGGAGGTATATCATGTAATTCATGTACAATCTCAGTAAATATTGGTAAAACAGGTCAATCTCTAAACATTTTGTGGGCCTAAAAAATAATTTGCTGTTGGGGCCCAGAAATATCTAGTTATACCACTGCTTGCTTGGATATTAGGCCAACTTTTTAGGCCAGTTGTAACAGTTTATAAGCATTTTTTAATATTCTAAAATAGGAGAAGACTAGTGATGTGTGGGACTGCCCACCCTGTGCCCTCCTTGTCCCAACCTGAGCCCGGCCCAGCCCAAGGTTGAGTAAGGATTTTTCTACTCATGCCCAGAGATGACTTCATTTAGTAGTGGACAGTGGTGTTACTAGATGCTACTGGGCCTAATGGTTCAATTTAGGGTCCTAAAACATTGGTAAGTTGACCAATTCTGTCAATATAATAAATTGAAATTGCTCATTAATTAGGGTGTTACTAGGGGCTTGACACTCTTTTTAGGTCCTTAGTAGGCCCTCTACACAGAGCTGGGCCAACCCAGCCAGGCGCCCTAGACGCACACGTCCCCATAATGCAGCTGGGCGGCATGCCGCCCCTATTTGTTGCCGCCGCCCTAGGGCCGCAAATCCAGGCCTGGGCACGGCGTCGACTGAGTGCGTGCTCTGGCGCGCATGCTCGAAAATTCGCTCTAGCGCGCATGCACGTAACTGCGCACGCACACGCTCAGAATCGCAATTACAAAAAAATATCCGTGGCAGTCGGGGAGAGACGGAACCGGATAATGGGGTAGGCGTCAGAGCAGGTATGTGCCTGGCGCTCCCCCAGCTTTGCGCCCTAGGTACGTGCCTACTCTGCCTACCCCTAGTTCCGGCCCTGCCTCTACACTCTTGGGCCCTTCTGCAACCTCAGGGTCTGCTTCAGTAGCGTAACTAGAGGGGGGCGTGACGCGCAGCTGAGAGGGTGCGGGCCCTGGCCCACTCGCACCCCCTGCTCCCCCGGTAGTAACGCACTGGTCTGCTTCCTCTGTAGTTATGCCCCAGGGAGTAGGTCAGCCAATATATATTGCAATTGCTTATTAATTAGGGTCTTAGTAGGCCCTCTACACTCTTGGGCCCTTCTGCAACCTCAGGGTCTGCTTCCTCTGTAGTTACAATGGGTCTACCAATATATATTGCAATTGCTCATTAATTTGGTCCTTACTAGACCCTCTAGACTCTTGGGCCCCCCAGCAACTGCAGGGTCTGCTTCATCTGTAGTTACGCCCCAGGGAGTAGGTCTGCCAATATATATATTGAAATTGCTCATAAATTAGGGCCTTACTAGGCCATCTACACTCTTGGCCCTCCTGCAATCACAGGGTCTGCTTCCTCTGTTGTTATACCCTAGGGAACTGGTCTGCCAATATATATTGAAATTGCTCATTAATTAGAGCCTTGCTGAGCCCTCCTGCAACCTCAGGGTCTGCTTGCTCTGTATTTACGCCCCAGGGAATTGGTCTGCCAATGTATATTTAAACTGCTCATTATTTAGGGCATTACTAGGCGCTCTATACTCGTGGCGGCTGTAGTGATGATGTAGTTACGCCCAATGGAGTGTGTTTGGGGCAGCACTTTTCAACCAACAACTGGCAAAGAGACCAGCTGTGCAGTTAGTAGTTATTGTGTGCTGCAGCTAGTCCTATCTAGATATGCGGGCTTACCTGCCTGACCCGCCTGGTAAACTACTGTACATTGCTGCCTGAGGCAAGGCTCTCATTGCAGGAGTGTCCCTGTGTCCGTCTGTCACTGCTTATTAATATTAATCAATTAATCAGCACCCAGTCTGATGCAGTGGCGTCCTTGTGTGACATTAGCCTAAGCTCCAAGCACAGTTGCTTCTTACATTACATCTATCTGTGTCATGTGTTGGCCAATTGTATAAATGGCTGGGGTAACACAATAGAATGCTTACTTCTGTTGCAGAATATCAGTAGACACAGGCACTGTTCTGCATGACGGAATAAACACAAAATATACAGCAGATTTAGAGCAAGCCTGTGCCTTTAGGGCAGATGAATAGTAATTGGAAAGTATAGTGGCTCAAAGAAGACAATTCCATTTGTGTCTACTCAGCTGGACATAACGCTGCCGACTTTGAAAAAATTATATCCTGTAGCTCAAGATCCATAAAAATCCAGTTTTATTCAATTCACGTAATGAAATAGTTTACATATCGACACCTCTACAATCCACCTTCCGCGTTTCGCACCTACAGGTACTTAATCATAGGTGATAATGTCAGCATTACAACAGTTCCAAAACCACTCTCAATTTAAAACCAATCAAAAATTTAAAACCAATCAAACCAAACTCAAATGAGTTGGTCAAACCACTTCATTAATTACACATATTATCAACCATATTCCTATTCGTAGGTCGTATTCCTATTCCATGTAGCCTGTATAAACAATAGTATCACATATATAATATATATATATATATATGTCATACAAATAACATATTTGTTCCCATATATTGCATCCAAATGTCTCAATTTATTCTCATTAAACATGTTAACTTTGTAGTATACTTAACGTGTTAAAAAAATAAATAAATAATTAAAATAAATTAAAAAAAATATATATATACCGGTATATGTATTTCTCTAAAAGGACTCTAGAAGGCCTAGATCTAAGAGCACCTCAATCTTTAAGTGAAACATGTAATATCAGACTCATAGTTAAGGCCTAATGGTAGTCGGTGTTTGATAGAAAGCAGCTAGCCCAGTAGGGTTGCCACCTTTTCCCCCGTAGAACCCGGGCAGGGGCGTGACACAGCAGGGGGCGTGACGGTGACATGGAGGGGGCGGTGCCGTGACATCAGGGGCCCCTAATACATTGGACTGTCTTGCAGTGGATCTGCTTGCAATGATATCTTTCCTGTGCTCTATGTGGTTAGGTTTTCTTAGAATGACTTGTGTTGGTGCACATCCGTTTCCTTTATTAACGCTCTATCGGCTTTGACCTATAAAAAGAAGATCGGGCGCAGCAGAGTTGTTAAACCTCTGCAGTTGACTCTTCTTTGAATACTGGGAGCCTCACTCATAGATATGTCACAGCCAAAAGTACAGTTAGGGATATCTGTATCTTTTGCTGTTTAATAGATTGTGTCTATAGGAAGATGTGCAACCAGATGAGCTACAATGCAATGCCTTGCCTTTAAAGGAGAAGGAAACGCTAAAATTAAGCAAGGTTTGTCACAAAGGTCTATATAAATTGGGGATGCACCGAATCCACTATTTTGGATTTGGCTGAACCCCCGAATCCTTTGCGAAAGATTCGGCCGAATAACGAAATGAATCCGAACGGGAAAACAATTTGCATGCATTCTGTTCTGCCAAATTCGAATCCTGCTGAAAAGGCAGAATCCTGGCCAAATCCCTAACCGAATCCTGGATTTGTTGCATCCCTAATACACCAGTAAACCCTCAAAGTAATGCTCCTCTGTCAAAAGAAACACAGCATTTCTTTCCTTCTATTGTGTACACATGGGCTTCTGTATCAGACTTCCTGTTTTCAGCTTAACCACCTGGGCTAGGGTTTGAGCATGCTCAGTGTGCTCCTCTCCCTCCCTCCCTCCCTTCTCTGCTGTAATATGAGCCCAGAGCTATCAGTGAGCAGGGAGAGACTCAGGCAGGAAGTGATGTCACACCAAGCTAATATGGCAGCTGCTATCCTAAACAAACAGAGAGAGCTTCGATAGCTGTTTGCTCAGGTATGGTAAAGCATTCTGTAGATAAATATAGTCTTCTAGCTTGCACTATTGTGGCTAATCTATTGGCAATAAACTGCTTCTGTGTCTTTCCTTCTCCTTTAAGCATAAAAACATTTTTGGACTCTGTTCTAGATAAAGACATAAATTAGGAGTCGGTTATAGAGAGCCAGAGTCCTCAATGGAATTCCCAGCAAGACGCACAAGTAAAGCTGACCCCACAATTTGGAGTAATGAGATAGCTTCTCTTAACTTGCAGTGAAACAGGCACCTCTCAGACGAGGTCACATGACTTTGGAAAACTGAAGCGATGCTTATGACATCCCACCGGCGATTCACGTTCTTGCTGGTGGGAAGGCATTACAGGGGGATTAGTCTCCTGCAGTAGCGAAGATTTTTCTCAGGGAACTAAATCTCCCCGTGT
Organism: Xenopus petersii; assembly: GCA_038501925.1. Taxonomy (NCBI): domain Eukaryota; kingdom Metazoa; phylum Chordata; class Amphibia; order Anura; family Pipidae; genus Xenopus; species Xenopus petersii. The sequence goes on along the minus strand of CM076686.1, from coordinate 137,333,517 downwards.
GCCACCACTCTAAAGGCAGAGACACACTTTCTCTATATAAGCTGCACTGAAATGGCTCCAGATTTAAAGGGATGGTTCACCTTTAAATTAGCTTTTTGTATGATGTAGAGAGCGATATTCTGAGATAATTTGCAATTGGTTTTCATTTTTTATTTGTGGTTTTTGTGTTATTTAGCGTTTTATTTGCCATTTCAGCCATCTGGTCGCTAGCGTCCAGTCACCCTAGCAACCATGTATCAATTTGAATAAGAGGCTGGGAAATGAATAGGAGAGGCTTGAATAGAAAGGGGAGAAATAAAAACAGCAATAACAATACATGTGTAGCCTTACAGAGCAATTGTTTTTTAGATGCGGTTAGTGACCCCCATTAGAAAGCTGGAAAGAGCAAGCAAAGAAGAAGGCAAATCACTCAAAAACTATAAAAAAGAGAAAACAAAGACCAATTGAAAAGTTGCTTTGAATGAGCCATTCTATAACATATTAAAAGTTACCTTAAAGATGAATCACCCCTTTAATATGTTATACTTTTTAATATGGGTTTTCAAAAACTTTTCCAAAAGGTGGCTGGTTGTTTTTAGGGGTTATGCTGCCCTTTAAACACCAGTTTGATTAGTGGTTGGTGCCCCTTTCACATCTTCTTCAGAAAAAAACCAATGCAATAAGCTCTTTTTTTCCAATAAAAAGTGAAATTACTTGGCCTTATGCCGACTTTCTCCTCTCTGGGTCACGGTGGGTCAGGGTCTTCTATAGAAGGAAAGAATGGATCAGCTCCGTTCAAGTGAGAAGAATTCTTAAGTGCATGTTCTATGAAATATGAGGAAGGATGTTGCAGCCTGAGGCGCTCAGAGCTGAGACCTTATTCTTTATTGCTATTTCTCTTATTCCTTTGGGTGTTTAATGGAATCTGAATTCATTTTCTGTGCAAAGTTGAATTTATCGAATGTCCTCTTGATTTTTTTGTTGTTCGCTGGTATTTGGAGCCTGTATACCCCATTGCCCAAGCTCTGTACTTTTCTCTGTTGCCATTAGGATATATTTTTTTATAGTTTCCCCTTTCCAACTCAGAAATGCAATATGTCTGGCTTTCAAATGTAAGCTGTTAAGGATTAATCAGCAAATATGCTTAGAAGCTTTCTGACACACAGGTAGCGAGCACTGGAAGCTTTCATGGGCAATCTGGCAAAGATGTTTTATAAATTCTTGGCTCTGGGCCCCCAACCTCAAAATGGGGCTCTTGGCAAGACTATAGCCTTGTGTAATAACTGAGAAATTACTTAGTATTCATATACAGGGCAGACAAGCTGCTGCATGGGTTTGTAGAACCTGCGTTCAGGTTCGAAATCTTTTTAAGTTCTGGTTATAAAATTATTGCTATGCCGCCACTGTATATTAGGGATGCACCGAATCCACTATTTGGGATTCGGCTGAATCCCCAATTCCTTGGGGAATGATTCGGCTGAATACCGAACTAAATCCACATTTTTGCATATGCAAATTAGGGGCAGGAAAGGAAAAAGTGGAAAAAAATCTTCTTTTGTGACCATAAGTCACGTGATTTCCTTACCTGCCCTAATTTACATATGAAAATTAGGATTCGGCCGAATCCAAATCCAAATCCTGCTGAAAAAGGCAGAATCCTGGCCGAATCCCTTAGCCAAATCCTGGATTTGGTGCATCCCTACTGTATCGGTGCCATGTCTGCCATAGGCAATGTCCTGTTTTTTATTTAAAGGAGAAGAAAAGGTTAAAATTAAGTAAGCTTTATCAGAAAGGTCTATATAAATACACCCGTAAACCTTTAAAGTAATGCTGCTCTGAGTCCTCTTGTTTTCATCTTAAACCTCCTTGCCCAGGGGCGACTAATCTCCCCGAATCTGCCTGTGGGCCCGACCCTTACCAGTGCAGGGCAACACTGCATTCTATTTTTATTACTTTAAAACAATTTCATTTTTTGATGTTACTGGTCCTTTAAGGTGCAAGAAAGGAAATAGAGAACATTGTATTTAATTATCAGTGTCTCCTATACATGTTGCAAATTATATTTGTGGCCTGTGTGACCCCCATCTCTGCTTCTTTTCAGCAGAGTCAAACGGCTGAAAAGTATCATTAGAATGCAAAATAAAATGGTAGAGACAACTCTAGACGAACATGTTGTTTATTGCGGATCAGATAAGGAACCGTACATGTACTTCTCTCTGTTGCAGGAAAGTTGTTTTAATTCAATGACTTCCTTATTTGACTAATAACCCTTCTAAGCAGGAAGGGAAGGTTGCAAAGAAGGAGAACATAATTTGGAAGCATTTATATGCTATGCCAGGGGGGCCCTTTCTTACCAGTGAGTTGTAAAGTTGTAAATGTAAAAAGAGTTGGGGAGCAACACAAGCATTAAAAAATTATTGGGGATGCCAATTAAGGGCTGTGATTGGCTATTTTGTAGCCCCTATGTGGACAGGCAGTCTACTAGAGGCTCTATTTGGCAGTATCCCTATCCAAAACTTGCCTCTCAAAAATAAGCACCTGCTTTGAGGTCACTGAGAGCAACATCCAAGATGTTGATGAGCGATGTGTTGCTCAAATACCACTGGTTGGGGATCACTGTTCTATACACTTAGATACATGGAATATCTATTTCTATATTAGGAACATCTCCCCCTCTCTCAAGCTTCTTTCATCCTATGTTAAAATAACCTCTGGCACCTGATCTGCATTAAATGGAAACATGCTGTATTGCTAGTAAATGCATGCTATGAATGCTAAATAAATATAGATGGCTTCTCAGTAAATATTTGCCTGGTAACGGGGTGTAGGTGACCTGCACAAGTGGAACATTTTGGCTTGGGAGGGATTAGAGGTAATATTTTGGTTGGGTTTGGTTTTGAGACAATAATACCTTGGGATGGTGTGGGTGTATTATAAATATAAAGAGTGGTGCATACAAAGAAAGTCCAACTTACACTCGGAAGGAAAGACTCGCAACTGTTTCCATACAGAGGGCCGGTTATTAAAATAATGTTATCTACAGAGGTCTTGAGCCTCCTTGGGGCATAAAAATCTCATGAGGGACCAAACCTTGTCCACAGGCTTCCAGTAGAGCTAAGAGACCTCCATGTCCTGCAGTATAGAGTAGAGCAGTGGTTGGTTAATATTGAAAGGATTGGCAGCGGGGCAATTTATAAGGAGAACGAGGTTAGGGTAGAGGTTAATTCACATGGATAGAGTTGGGCAGAGAAATAATGGAATGCTTAAGAAGGCAAGTCTGGGTCAGTGAAGGACGTGACTTCTATATATATATATAAAGGTTGGCTTAGCGCATTTCTTGATGGATTAAACTGCTGACCCGTTGGTTTGTAGCAGCTAGATTACCACTGATCAATGACCGTCATGGGGACTCGTGGAAAGTTAGCTTCAATTACAGTCTTCTCTTTTAAATTTAAGTTCTTGTGTTTAATAAGCCAGATGTTATTTTGTAGTGGCAAATGCAGTGCAGAACTAATGGGAGAGTTCTCTTTCGCCTCTTTTTTTTATGGGTTATAGAATTGATTTTATGGCAGGATTAATAACTAGGCAACCTAGGCTTCTGTCTTCACCCCCTGCCTTGAGTAATCCGGGAAACAGGGAGAGGCTCTCTTACTTATTTCTAGTCATTGGTATGGTTTAAAATCCACACCTTTAAATACGTCACTTGGCTTCTCATCCCAGGCACATTTTGTGATGTGTTAGATTCTGTTGGTCATGATAACCCAGAAAAGTAGTTTTTTTTTTTTTTTTTTTTTTTTTTTTTTTAAACTTCGCTTTATTTTTCACGGTATATCTCCATACAAAATAAAGGCATATATCGTACAGTACAATCGTATTGTCTCATCACAAAATGTCGTGAGATACAGCATTATCACATGTACAATCAATACCTGAGAATACAGTATAACTATTAACTAGGTCAACTAGGCCATTTAGAGCAACCAGGTCACCAGGTATGTCCGTTTATTACATATTATGGTCAAATCGGCTTAAAATTACTCGACCCTCCAGAGTCATAAGGTAGCCCGTGGGGCCGGATGTCGGAAAGACAGACAGACCATATTTTATCGAACTTCGAGGAATTGTGTTCGTTCCTGGCTGCCATCAACTCCATACTAGCCCTGTAATCAACTGCCACCACAACTTGTTGAAAATTGAGCAGACCAGCAGTTTTCCAGGTCTTAGCAATCAAAAGTGTCGTTGCATTAAAAATATGGAACAAAAACTTCTTCTGAAATTTAGTGATTGCATCTGGCAGGTTCAGCAATAAGGCAGCATCCGGTGTGAGAAAAGTAGGTTTTTGATTGTGTTTCATCTGCATTTACTTTTTTCTTATTGGATTCAATTAACAATTAGGGTTGTAGACCATTGTTGACTGCTGTTGGGAATTTGCCTACCATTGATGCGCCTGCAAGTGAAAATCAATACGAGCATTTTGGGCAAAAACTACATAGTTCATGGTTCAAAATGGTTGCTTGGGTAGTAACCTTCATCTTCATGTTGATTCGCGAGGCTGGAGTCTTCATTTCTCTGTTGCAGTATGGTTGATTCTTTGGCTAATTCAATCTAGTTTGGCAGAATGGGTTTGGCTATCCTGCACCATGTCCAACTACCAATATCGTTGAAAACGAAACAAGAATATGACTGTGTTCTGGGCAAGTGGGCTCTCTGAGTACTTGGTAGGCATGTATAAACGCAAGAAGTCCTTGTCAAGAGATGAGTTTGAGGTCATCAGCCTGCGGATGCACAAATATAGAGGATGGAGGCGTAGAATTATTTTGAGGGAACACTTATCCCAAGCAAAAGGTGAAGGGCCCTTCCTTAGCAGATAAACTCTTATCTTGACGCTATTGCCAGTGGAAACATCTCACCGATTGTCTTATGCCTGACACATTGAGACGGAAACAGGAGGGGCTCAAAGGGAAACATTCATCTCCCACATAACCTTCGGCTAGGAAGTAGGAAGAGACGTAGTTAGGAAGTCACACATGGATTGTTCATTCAGCAGCTTTATCTCTAACCGGAAACTGGCCTTTGGCATAAAAAGGAAAATATAGTGATTCGCTAAGCTGTATTTTATCTTTGTTTGATTGGGAAAGGCACTGCCTAAAGTCAAGGCAACTACAGCCCTGAAGAAAGAGGGTCTTTGTTTCATGTTTCTTTATATACGTGCCTGTTCCTAAATTCTGCAATTCTGCTCTTTAAATGTTATGCTAAGCCTCCAGGAGTATATAAAAGAACAGATCTGATGTCTCCCCAAATCCTTAATTGGTCTTCAGCCTCCCTCCCCTCTCCAGCCATTGCTGCAGGTCCCTCAGAAGGGCCAGCCCTACTGTTTGGGAACCAATTCAATAAGGCAGGGGTCCCCAACCTGTTTTACCCATGAGCCACACTCAAATGTAATAAAAAGTTGGGGAGCAACACAAGCATAAAAAAAGTTCCTGGAGGTTCCAAATAAGGCTGTGTTTGGCTATTTGGTAGCCCATATGTGAACTGGAAGCCTACGGGAGGCTCTGTTTGGCAGTAGATCTGTTTTTTCCACCCAAAACTTGCCTCCAAGCCTGGTTTTCAAAAATAGCATCTGCTTTGAGACGACTGGGAGCCACATCCAAGGGGTCGGTACATTAAGGCATCCGCTCCCATATTTTACATAAGTGAAACTGCTACCTTATAAGTTTGCTTTGTTATGCATTGCTAATGAAACTATTTGGGAGCTTCTACAGACCCCTGTAAAGTGGACCAAACTAACTCTGGGAGATGGTGGCAATTCCTTTGAAGCTGTGATAACATGCTATCTGTAAGCTGGAAGGCAACAGATAGAGTCATGCAGATATTATGTGAGCACTTAGAATGAAACACTGATATGAGTCTATTTTTGGAGTTCTAGTGTAGAGTGCAGAAGTACCACTAATAGCACATGGAAGATAGCAGGGGAAACGACAGCAACACATTTTGGTTTTATAAATAACATTTAACAAATTTTTAATGTTTGATTGGAAGGTTGGTTTGAAGGACAAGCAGTGGAAGGATTGGGGGGATTTTTTTTGTGCACTTTTTTTTCTTTACCATATAGGCCAACCCTTAAAGCTTCTGCCCTTGGTACGGCCCTGTCTGTCGGGAGTTCCCAGTTCAGGTTAAAGGGTGCCGACATGAGCAGTTTTGGGTGCATTTTGTCAGTTCCTTTACTTCAAAAACCAGTCTGTCCCTGTCTGATCTGTTTGCTGAGCCAACAGCGTTGCATAGGAAATAGCCGATATCACAAGTTTTTACCCTCTGCTTTTTGAGAGCCACCTCCCCCATGTGCTATCTTTTGTGGGTAAAATTATTCAAAAACAGAAACCTATTTCCTGTTTGATGTGTTTTTTTTTTAGTACCGTGCATATTAATATCTAGGCAAGAAGCATAACGCGCACCCCCAGAATTTCATTTCACTCTAAATTTTGGGTAACTTCAGTAGAAATTTACTTGAGAAAGAGCCCTGTTTCAATGCAAACATTTAAATGCAACTTCCCCCTTCTCTTAATGAGCAGAGGTCATGATGTAGCTGCAGCCTGGAGTGTATTTAAAGTTCCAGGCAACATTCCAGAGCTCACTCGCCCTACTAGTATATGAGGGGGCCTGGACTATAGAGCTGTGTTTGCAGTGGGGGAGTATTTGAGCAAGAATGAGATTTAGTTGCGTTCAAAAGCATCATAGATACGTTCCATACCAACCGGTGCAGCCCACACTGTAATTCAATCTTCTGGCCTGTTAACTCATTTTGCCACTTATTTACTGAACCATTATGGCAAACATTCACATGTATGAGCCTACAAGTCATGCCTAAAACTGTGCCGTGGTCTGCTGCACTTACACTACTTACGTGTTGCTCAGAGAAGCCGCTTTATTTGGACATTTTCTACATTGCAAAACAACGCCTTGCAGATGTGCTCAAACATAGGACCCCAGTGCTAGGCGGCAGCAATGATAACGGATGTGCCGAATGCTTTTATTTTTGGTGGTCCATTAAAAGCAACAGAGGTTTCAGCAGGTTATAACTGAATCCAAGTCTAGGCTACTGAGTGACCTTCTATTCTTCTCATTGACCGAAGAGAGCATGGGTGCTGGTTGTCAGGCCTTAAAGTGGGCTTTTCTATCTTAACTTGTCACTTTTCCCTGTCCATGGATGAAACACTTCAGGTTTATGTGGATATAACCTCAAGTACAGGCAGAACATGGTTGTGGGTCTACCCAATTAGACCTGCTCAGGTTTGAAGGCCAGCCATGAATAAATTTTATTCAAATCTTTAGCCTAACAAACTCATTATCTTGGCAGTGGCTCGGTAAGTAACTGTTATAGTGGGCACTGGGGGAGGTCAACATCATGCCATCGGCATTGACTCCTAATGACTCCACAAAGCTTTTTTTGTAAATTTTTTTTAAAAATCCTCTAGCTTTGCACAGCCAACTACTGCTGACCAAAAACCACATACTGTTCATGGTCATAACCTGGAGGAACCACTTACCTTTAACAGCACAGAATGGCCATACTTTCCAGTGGCAGTGGCATCTGCTCCCCACCGTGGGAGAGTCCAGCCGATAATCAGTGACTTGTTTGTGCTTTGGAATATTTTTTTTTATGAGAGAAAACTACCAGTCCACGCAGGAAACACGGCTTCCAGATGTTAAAATCAGATTGGAGACGGGAGGGATCTATGGAAGTGAAAATTACAATTTAACTTTTATATTGCCAACTTCTCCTGTTTTGCTCAGCTTGCATGATAATGGAGAGCTCAACCCAATTTGAAGGATAACACTTATTGGAAAGTACAGGGTGCTTACCTTGAAGACCCTTCTCTTGCATAAAGGTGGCCACAGACGTAGAGATCCGCCCACTTTGGATTTTTTAATCTGCCTGATCGAGATCTGCCCGACTTTCGGACAGATATCGATCTGGAAAGCCCGTTGGATGGCCCCACACACGGGCCAATAAGCTGCCGACTCGGTCTGTCGGCAGCTTCTATCGGCCCGTGTATGGGGGCCTTTAGAGTCAGTGGAGCAATTGCTAAAAAATCAGGATGCACACCTTTTTGTTAAAGTTACTGTATATCAAAAGTGGTTGGTTAACCATCAAAATAAAGGCAACGTTTCGGACCCCTCTGGGTTCAGCTTGATGATAAAAGAAGTAGAAGCAAACATTTCTCAGAGCTTCTTGCGGTTTATATTCTAGTCTCTCATTTAAACCACTGCCATGTTACTAGTGAAACCGAATGCAGGAATCGGTTTGGTATTCAGCCAGGATTTGGCATTTTTCAGCAGAAATCTGATTCAACTGAATCCTTGTGCCTGGCTGAACCGAATCCAAAAGGGTTAGAAGCAAATGTTTCTCAGAGCTTTTTGCCGTTCATAGTCTCTCATTTAAACCACTGCCATGTTACTAGTGATTCACCAAATCCAGGAATTGGTTTGGTATTCAGCAAGAAGACTTTTTCAGTAGAATTCTGATTCAACTGAATCCTTGTGCCTGGCTGAACCGAATCCAAATCCTTAAAATCACGTGACTTTTTGTCACCAAACAAGGAAGTGAAATTTTTTTCTAGCGGTGAGATATGTGCAAGGTTCTCTTTATCCCTTCCCGTTTTTAATTTGCATATGCAAATTACGATTCGGTTCAAAATTCGGACAAATGTCCCACAAAGGATTCGGGGGTTTGCCCGAATCTAAAATAGTGGATTCAGTGCATCCCTACATGTTGCTAAGGTAAACTAAACCCTAGCCAGCAGATAGCTGCTGAAATTCAAAACTGGAGAGCCGTAGAACACAAAGCACATACCTCCCAACTGTCCCTTTTTCAGAGGGACAGTCCCTCTTTTGACAGCTCAACCCGCAGTCCCTGATTTGTACTGAAAAGTCCCTCTTTTCTCTGCACTGAACAGCCAGAAAAAGAAACAAAGTTTCTAACTTAATTAGCTTTTGGCAGAGGCCAGAACAGCTAACAGGTGCAAATAAGATACTTTGTAACAATTTTGAGACAAAAAAAAAGTTTAGATAAGGAGAAATATTTTCAAACTTTCATAACCTGCCAAATTTTATAAAACTTACATGGTAATTAGGGGGTTTGGCCACAAAAATGGGTGTGGTTAAAACAATTTGCTGCTCTACATGCGAAAAAAAATGTTGTCCCTCTTTTTACTTCCAAAATGTTGGGAGGTATGCAAAGCAGGATCATTTAGAACCTGCAGAAAATGAAGACCAATGGCAAATTGTCTTAGAACAGAACTGTCTCTCTGCATTATACCCAAAGTTAATTTAGATGTGAACTGTCCCTTGAAACTGAGGTCATGTAAGGTCCGCAGGCTCATTAGGGGAAGGTATGACATTATACACAGAAGCCTTAATTGAATGGTTTCCGAGTGGAATGAAAAACACAATACACAGCATTCCAGCCCCCCAGGAGCTCTTTATTTTAGGCCAGGAGGGGGGCAGGATGTAGGGAGTCCTTAATGGGGGAGCCTGCTGCAGTGTATCTGCCTAATATGCTAGGAGTCAGCGGTGGAGCCTTGTGCCTGCACTAATGTGAGCACATCTGATATGGGGAGCTGTACGGGTGCCAGGATTATATCTGCAGTGCCTTTTATGGGTGCTGAGCTGCTGCTGAGAATTCTCTTCGTTGGGCTTGGTTACAGTGTGGGTATAATGTTATATTGTTTTACAGCCCCTCTCCGTATCGGGGTACAGGCAGTGACCCCTAATGTTGTCTCTTACCTAAACAAATGTAGGTACAAGAAATACTAGCATTAAACCCGCAGGGAACCCTCTTGCTGTGGGTATAGGAGATGCTGCCAACATTACGTTCCCTCTTGCCAAGGAAGTGACAGAAACTTATTTGGCTCTTGTGACATCTTCTGGAGGCAGGAAGAAAAATGTTTATTTCTAATGAAAACATTATCATCAAGGGGATAAAACGTTTCCTCTTGAGTTGCCAGACAAATATAAGCAAAACCTTATAGAGGTATGGGATTTCTCGGTACAGGCTATGAGCATATATAGTTGGCTGTTCCTGCTGAATTGTGCTTGGTACAGGCGAATACCTATGCTGCCATAGTTTTATGGTATCACTCTGTACAGACTATGAGCAAACTTAGGGGACTGTTCCTGCTGAATTGTGCTTATTACATGGGAATACCTATGCTGCCATAGTTTTATGGGATCTCTCTGTACAGACTATGAGCAAACTTAGGGGCTGTTCCTGCTGAATTGTGCTTAGTACAGGGGATACCTATGCTGCCATAGTTTTATGGGATCTCTCTGTACAGACTATGAGCAAATTTAGGGACTGTTCCTGCTGAATTGTGCTTAGTACAGGGAATACCTATGCTGCCATAGTTTTATGGGATCTCTCTGTACAGACTATGAGGAAACTTAGGGGACTGTTCCTGCTGAATTGTGCTTAGTACAGAGGAATACCTATGCTGCCATAGTTTTATGGGATCTCTCTGTACAGACTATGAGGAAACTTAGGGGCTGTTCCTGCTAAATTGTGCTTAGTACAGGGAATACCTATGCTGCCATAGTTTTATGGGATCTCTCTGTACAGACTATGAGCAAATTTAGGGACTGTTCCTGCTGAATTGTGCTTAGTACAGGGGAATACCTATGCTGCCATAGTTTTATGGGATCTCTCTGTACAGACTATAAGCAAACTTAGGGGACTGTTCCTGCTGAATTGTGCTTAGTACAGGGAATACCTATGCTGCCATAGTTTTATGGGATCTCTCTGTACAGACTATAAGCAAACTTAGGGGACTGTTCCTGCTGAATTGTGCTTAGTACAGGGAATACCTATGCTGCCATAGTTTTATGGAATCTCTCTGTACAGACTATGAGTAAACTTATGGGACTGTTCCTGCTTAATTGTGCTTAGTACAGGCGAATACCTATGCTGCCATCTTTTTATAGGATCACTCTGTACAGACTATGAGCAAACTTAGGGGACTGTTCTGCTGAATTGTTCTTAATACAGGCGAATACCTATGCTGCCATCTTTTTATGTGATCTTTCTGTACAGACTATGAATGAGCAAACTTAGGGGACTGTTCCTGCCGAATTGTGCTTTATACAGGGGAATACCTATGCTGCCATAGTTATATGGGATCTCTCTGTACAGACTATGAGCAAACTTAGGGGACTGTTCCTGCTGAATTGTGCTTAGTACACGGGAATACCTATGCTGCCATAGTTTTATGGGATCTCTCTGTACAGACTATGAGCAAACTTAGGGGACTGTTCCTGCTGAATTGTGCTTAGTACAGGGAATACCTATGCTGCCATAGTTTTATGGGATCTCTCTGTACAGACTATGAGCAAACTTAGGGACTGTTCCTGCTGAATTGTGCTTAGTACACGGGAATACCTATGCTGCCATAGTTTTATGGGATCTCTCTGTACAGACTATGAGCAAACTTAGGGACTGTTCCTGCTGAATTGTGCTTAGTATAGGGAATACCTATGCTGCCATAGTTTTATGGGATCTCTCTGTACAGACTATGAGCAAACTTAGGGGACTGTTCCTGCTTAATTGTGCTTAGTACAGGGGAATACCTATGCTGCCATAGTTTTATGGGATCTCTCTGTACAGACTATAAGCAAACTTAGGGGACTGTTCCTGCTGAATTGTGCTTAGTACAGGGAATACCTATGCTGCCATAGTTTTATGGTATCACTCTGTACAGACTATGAGCAAACTTAGGGGACTGTTCCTGCTGAATTGTGCTTATTACATGGGAATGCCTATGCTGCCATAGTTTTATGGGATCTCTCTGTACAGACTATGAGCAAACTTAGGGGACTGTTCCTGCTGAATTGTGCTTAGTACAGGGGAATACCTATGCTGCCATAGTTTTATGGGATCTCTCTGTACAGACTATAAGCAAACTTAGGGGACTGTTCCTGCTGAATTGTGCTTAGTACAGGGAATACCTATGCTGCCATAGTTTTATGGAATCTCTCTGTACAGACTATAAGCAAACTTAGGGGACTGTTCCTGCTGAATTGTGCTTAGTACAGGGAATACCTATGCTGCCATAGTTTTATGGAATCTCTCTGTACAGACTATGAGTAAACTTATGGGACTGTTCCTGCTTAATTGTGCTTAGTACAGGCGAATACCTATGCTGCCATCTTTTTATAGGATCACTCTGTACAGACTATGAGCAAACTTAGGGGACTGTTCTGCTGAATTGTTCTTAATACAGGCGAATACCTATGCTGCCATCTTTTTATGTGATCTTTCTGTACAGACTATGAATGAGCAAACTTAGGGGACTGTTCCTGCCGAATTGT